>OZ038384.1:74074800-74521993 GCA_964036045.1 Eutreptiella sp. 'Long Island Sound 2002'
CGGGCCTGGCGGCGCCGGCGCCCCGGGCGCCCAGCATCAGGGGGGCGACGCGGTCGGTAAGCGCCTGCAGCTACGGCTGCTAAGTGATGCACTGATCGGGGAGTGGCGAAATGGGGAAGCCGGGGAGGGACAGGGCTCCGAGCCCCGTGAACCCGGGGGACTCCGCCACCAGGCAGGAGGTGTGTCATGAAGGGCCCCCCACTAGGTCCCGGTGGCGAGGATATCACCTGGCCCGACCAGGTGGCCCCCCGGGGACGAGTGGCGTCTAGTACCCGCAAAATCAAACCTCAAACCTCAAACCTCACACTTCTTCAGCTTGAGTCTAGTGTGGATCTCCTGGCAGACCGCAAAGAACTCGCCCAAGAGGATTAGGTGGTCCTCTTGGGTATTCGTTCCCAGGCATACATCGTCGATGTGTGCTTCCATCCGGGCGCCCCGGGATATGGGCTCTTGCACCACGGGTCTTCAACGTAGGATGGATAGAATCTTGTTCATCAGCTCTTGGAAGAGGACGGGTGTGTTAGCCACGCTAAAGGGCATGACCTTCCACTTGAACACCCTCCCCTGAGGAATGTTGAAGGCAAGGAGTTCCTGGGCGTTAGGCGTCAGGTCCACTTGCCAGAATCCACTACGCTTGTCCATCTTCGTCTTGTAGCGGAAGGAGGCTATCTTCTCGAGGGTTGACTCCATGTTAGGAATGGACCCTGAGTGGTTCAAAGTCTTCTTGTTCAGCTCTCCGTAGTCCACTACCAGCCGTTTGGCTGTTGGCCCAGGCTTAGCCACCAGGAGACAGGGGCTGCAGTGTTGGGGATAGTCCCCATCCTTGTATTCCAGGACCAGGCCAACGTCGATACACTCTTGTATCTGTCGCTCTATCTCATCGGCCTGCTCTTCAGGATCAGAGTAGGGTCTCCTTCTTATCTTGTGACCCACGAACTCGGGCTTCAGCTTGAGGTCCATCTGTACCAGCTTGTCACAGGACGCTGGAGGGGGTAGTTCTCCGAATACCTCCAGGTAAGTCCTGATCAGCTTCTGTACTCTAGGGTAAAAGAGTTTGATCTTGTCCTCCATGTCCTCGTCAGAGTGTAGATTGCTTGCCCCTTGGTGTATAGAAGCAGGGAGGTGATCCTCAACCGGCTCAGCGTCCTTAGTCGTATCCTTGAGTCGTGGATAGGCGTAGAGAAGGTCTCGTCCCACAGTCTTAGGTGGTCGATGACAACATAGGCACACTCGAGGGGGTTCGCATACGCATTCCTCTGAGAGTTCATCCTCCTCTGGGGTCCTCACATCACCGATGATTTTAGCAGCTGTTTTTTCCCAAAATTCAAAAAGTCGACAAAAAGGGGTTTTTTGCGAGAATTGACCTATTTTTTTTTGTTTCTACGGCCCCAAAATAGGGGGGGGGGTCCTCCTACCCGAATTTTGTCCAAAAATATCAAAAACCCTGAAATTTGGCCTATTTTGGGTAATTTTTGCCTGCTCTGGGCTGGTCCTGCAGAACAGTGCTGCACACCAGTGTACCTGCCTATAGAGGATTTTCGACAGAAATTCCAATTTTCTTTGCATTCTCTGGCCCCAAAATAGGGAGGGGGGGGTTCCGAGCTTTCTCCCAAACCATCAAAAACCCTGGAATTCGGCGCATTTTGGAGTATTTTTGTCTGCTCTGGGGTGGTGCAGCAGAACAGTGCTGCACACCAGTGTACCTGTATAGTATGATATAGGCACGAAAAAACCATGAAAATAGGTTTTGTACCCAAAAAGACCAAAAGTAACCTTTTGTTTTAATTATACACCCCCCAAATAGCAGGGGGGGGGGGGTTCCTCCTACCCCATTGTTCCCCAAAAATAACAACCTAAGCCTCAAACATGTGTGTGTACGGTGATAGGCACGCAAAAGCCTACCTATGAACCATATGGAAATGGACCACAAACGGTGCAAAATAGGGCCAAAAACACCTCAAATGTTCATCGCTAATCCCATTCTTATGCACATACTATCATATTTTATGTAGTTCTTTGGCGTATTTCGCTTTTTTGCAACGAGCACCCTCCAATCGGGAGAGGGGGGTGGTTCAGCTGCTTGTTTCAGGCTAAAAAAAACAAACAATTTTGATAAAAAAAAATGGCTATTTTTCGCCGATTTTGTTGAAAAATGGCAGATTTTGGGGCATAAGAATGCTGTAAATTGTGTTTGGGCAATCGGTGTGTCCACACAGCATGCTTTTTTGCACCCAGCACCCTCAAAATGGGGGAGGGGGGCTCTGCAACTGCCTGTCTGAGGCCAAAATACTCAATTTTTGACCAAAAAACGGCCATTTTTGGCAGTTTTTCCATGAAAAATAGCAAATTTTGGTGCATACAGATGCTGTAGATTGTGCTTTCGTAGTCCGTGCGTGCATACAACTTGCTTTTTTGCATCCAGCACCCTCAAAATAGGGGGGGGGATCCTTCAACTGCTTGTACGAAGCCAAAAAAAATCAATATGTGACCAGAAAAGGGCCATTTGTGGCCGTTTTTTTCGTGAAAAACGGCAAATTTTGGTGCGTACGGATACTGTAAATTGTGTTTGCCTGATCTGTGTGTCCCTACAATCTGCTTTTTCGTATCCAGCACCCTCAAAATAGGGGGGCAGTCTTCAACCGCTTGTCTGAGGCCAAAAAAAACATTTTTTGACCAAAAAATGGCCATTTTTAGCCGTTTGTTCCATGAGAAATGGCAAATTGTGGTGCATACGGATGCTACAAAATGTGTTGTCATGATCTTTGTGTGACCACAACTTGCTTTTTTGCATCCAGCACCCTCAAATTAGGGGGGGGGGGCCTTCAACTGCTTGTACAAAGCCAAAAAATCAATATTTGACAAAAAAACGGCCATTTTTGGCCGGTTTTCATGAAAAATGGCATATTTTGGTGCGTACGGATGCTGTAAATTGTGTTTGCGTGATCTGTGTGTCCCTACAATCTGCTTTTTCGCATCCAGCGCCCTCAAAATAGGGGGGAGCCCAGAAATCCCAACTTTTGACCAAAAAATGGCCATTGTTGGCCGTTTTTTCATGAAAAATGGCAAATTTTGGTGCATACGGATGCTGTAAATTGTGTTTGCGTGACCTGTGTGTGACTACAACTTGCTTTTTCACATCCAGCACCCTCAAAATAGAGGGGGGGGGTCTTCAACCGCTTGTTTGAGGCCAAAAAAAATCATTTTTTGACCAAGAAATGGCCATTTTTAGCCGTTTTTTCCATGAGAAACGGCAAATTGTGGTGCATACGGATGCTACAAAATGTGTTTTCGTGATCTTTGTGTGACCACAACTTGCTTTTCTGCATCCAGCACCCTCAAAATAGGGGGGGGGGGTCCTTCAACTGCTTGTACAAAGCCAGAAAATCAATATTTGACAAAAAAAGCGCCATTTTTGGCCGGTTTTCATGAAAAATTGCATATTTTGGTGCGTACGGATGCTGTAAATTGTGTTTGCGTGATCTGTGTGTCCCTACAATCTGCTTTTTCGCATCCAGCGCCCTCAAAATAGGGGAGAGCCCAGAAATCCCAACTTTTGACCAAAAAATGGCCATTGTTGGCCGTTTTTTTCATGAAAAATGGCAAATTTTGGTGCATACGGATGCTGTAAATTGTGTTTGCGTGACCTGTGTGCGACTACAACTTGCTTTTTCACATCCAGCACCCTCAAAATAGGGGGGGGGTCTTCAACTGCTTGTCTGAGGCCAACAAACTCAATTTTTGACCGAAAAACGGCCATTTTTGGCCGTTTTTTTATGGAAAAACGGCAGATTTTGGTGCATACGGATGTTGCAAATTGTGTGAGTCACGATCTGTGTGTCCCTACAATCTCTTTTTTCGCATCCAGCACCCTGAAAATAGGGGAGGGGGGTCCCTGACCTGTTGTTCAGGGGGCAAAGGCAACATTTTGGACCCATGGTACAGCCTGAAATATGGGGGGGGGGGGGCTTGGGATAATCTTTTTTTCAAACGCAACAAATGATGCCCAAGACGTCTTCCTTGTGGAGAAGGGGACCACCTTGAGAAATACAGAACCTGCATCCATCCCTGTGTGCACCATGGTCCGCACATGTTGACTGATCATTTGAGGACATTTGGAAAGAGCAACAACTTGAGCATGAAATTCTGGGCCAAATTGTGCACTGAGCAGTGCCTGCACTGAGTAATGCATTTGCCCCATGGGGTCCCTCCCTCCTCCAAGGAGCACAGCATTCCTGCACCCAAGGCCAATACTCATACTGTATTGGACTGTATGCACTGGCTAGCAGAGTAGTTCTTATCATTCAAATGCATACAATACCAACCCAAGCCCCAATCATGTGTGTGGACGGTGATAGGTGATCAAAACCCTACCTATGAACCATATGGATATGGAGCACAAATGGTGCAAAAACGGGCCAAAAACACCTCAAAACTACATTGTTCATCCCATGCTTGTGCCCGTAGTATCATATTTCATTTCTTACCCAGCATTCAAATGCTTACAATACCATCCTATGCCCCAAACATGTGTGTGGACGGTGATAGGTGATCAAAACCCTACCTATGAACCCTATGGATATGGAGCGCAAAAGGTGCAAAAACGGGCCAAAAGCACCTCAAATCTACATCGTTCATCCCATTCTTATGCCCGTAGTATCATAGTTTATGTAGTTCTTATCATTCAAATGCATACAATACCAACCCAAGCCCCAAACATGTGTGTGGACGGTGATAGGTGATCAAAACCCTACCTATGAACCATATGGATATTGGACCACAAACGGTGCAAAATAGGGCCAAAAACACCTCAAATGTTCATCGCTCATCCCATTCTTATGCACATACTATCATATTTTATGTAGCACCTATCATACAAATGCTTACAATAACAACCTAAGCCCCAAACATGTGTGTGTACGGTGATAGGCACGCAAAAACCCACCTATGAACCATATGGAAATGGACTACAAAACGGTGCAAAATAGGGCCAAAAAACACCTCAAATGTTCATCGTTCATCCCATTCTTATGCACATACTATCATATTTTATGTAGTTATTATCATTCAAATGCATACAATACCAACCCAAGCCCCAAACATGTGTGTGGACGGTGATAGGTGATCAAAACCCTACCTATGAACCATATGGATATTGGACCACAAACGGTGCAAAATAGGGCCAAAAACACCTCAAATCTTCATCGTTCATCCCATTCTTATGCACATACTATCATATTATATATAGCACCTATCATACGAATGCTTACAATAACAACCTAAGCCCCAAACATGTGTGTGTACGGTGATAGGCACGCAAAAGCCTACCTATGAACCATATGGAAATGGACCACAAACGGTGCAAAATAGGGCCAAAAACACCTCAAATGTTCATTGTTCATCCCATTCTTATGCACATAGTATCATATTTTATGTAGTTCTTATCATTCAAATGCATACAATACCAACCCAAGCCCCAAACATGTGTGTGGACGGTGATAGGTGATCAAAACCCTACCTATGAACCATATGGATATTGGGCCCCATGGTGCATGAGAAAGGGATGAATAGCCTAGAATAAAGGCAAAACATCGCTTGTCATGTAGGCTTCTACCAATGGTGATGACAATTTGTTCATATATCACCTCTATACCACCTCTTCCAGCCCTGTAAGGCCCTCTACATGGCCTCCATAGACCCTAAAACCATGAAAAAGAGTGGTTTTTGGCTAGAAAAGTGTGAATTTCTCAAAATCTGTGCCTGCCAATCTGGAATTTTTTAGGTCAGCAGCAAGGTATTGATCTCGGGGACACGTTCATGCCTTTACTTTGCTTCCAACTGCGAAAAAAAGTGGACTTTTTGGCGATTTTCTATTGCGCACGGCGGTCGGGAATCTGAAACTCGCGTACGCGGCAGTTGTTGACAGTTGATCTGCGGCTCCAGCTCCAGCGACGGCATAATTTTGTTAAAATTTTGAGAAAACACAAAAACAACAGTACTACTGTGTACAGTTTGTTATCGCCATTTTGAAAATGCATGACTTTGAATTTCGGGAAAAAACAGCTGCTAAAATCATAGGTGTGGGCACCCCACACGCTCTTCATGAGCTTCAGGACCACCTCTCGTTGCCAGGTGGTAATCTTCTGTTCTAGGTCCTCCTTCAGTTGGGAGATATCCCCCATAGACCCTTGCTCCAACGGCCATGGGCGGCGTGTAGGCCTAGCGTAACATAGCTTTTTCGCCACCAATCTCCTCTTGGAGTCCACGTACTCTTTTAGCCTGGATCCGGGGTCCAACTCCTCGTCCAGGGGCTCCTCTCCCCTCATGGAGAGTAGGGGTTTCAGTGGGGCGGCGTACTCGGCGTTCTCCACTTCCTCCACGCACGTCTGCACGAAGAAGCCGTCATGCTCAGTCTCGTCATCAGAGTGTATAGAGCTGGGTAGCTCGGATAGCCCAAAATCTGAGACTACATCAGGATTAGATACACGGCAGGGAGAAATGGGGGCAACAGTGTCAGACACGACGTACTCGTCTCCCCCAGGAGTAGTCTCCACGGCGTCTCGAGGTCGTAGGTGATTTTTCAGGACCTCCAGGGTGAAGCCACTGCTCTCACATTGAATTTCCTGGACCATAGCAGAGTCCAGATCGTCCCAGGGCACTGGGACTAGACTCCCATCCACCACGCTTAGCATACCACCCCATCCAGGTTTCCTGATGGGCGTATTGCGGCCCAGAGGCACATAGATGGCGTCATCCGGCAGCTGGATGGAGGTGAGTGTCAGCTTGTGCAATATAGAACGCCAGCACTCATTTCCCCCATGGGCTCTCCAATCGGGAGAGCACAGGACCATACGGGAAAGTTCCAGGGCCACCTTGCTCAGGACCTTCCCCAGGTCACTGAATCTTGGATTCCCGTAGGCCATCCCGAAAGAGGGCCAGTAAAATTTATAGCAGCAATTTTTCCCCTTGCTGCAGTAGAGGTCCAGGACATGTTGCTTGTCGCTGGCGAATAGCTCCACTTACAGGTCTTCCCGGGAGTATCCCAACTCCCTCAGACCTTGGTCTGGGACATCAACCAGGAGCTGATAGTCCTCAGTTTTGGAGGGGACCATCATGGTTGAGGGCTCCCTCTTGCATACCCTCAGGAAGCTAGACGTATGCTCGGACTGCTCCAGAGGTACAGATTCCCAGCCGTCACCATGGTCCACCTAGAGGACGTAGACTGCTTGCCGGGTGAGGGATAGAATCTGGGAGTGCTCGACAAAGAAGTCAGTACCCAGTACAAAGTCGAAGGCTTCGGTGTCCATCACGTAGAACCGATGGGCAATACTTCTAGAACCCATAGGCACTTCGACCTCACAGTCCCGAGAACTGTGCACCTGATGCCCACCTCCCATGCGGATGGCTGCGGTAGGCAAGATGTTCTTCAGGTCCCCAGAAGGTAAAATTTTCTTGGCCACAATAGATGTGGTGGCCCCAGTATCCGGTGTTATCCCAGGTATTCACGTCCCCCAAGACGGATACGTACCCAGAAGACCAGGTCTGTAGGGCCCCCGGAGCGTCCCTGTCAGAACTCCGCGGGGCAGGTCACTTGGAACCCCTTATTCTGGAGTTTACGGGCCATGCGCATGAAGCGAGAGAGCTTGCGGGCATTGGACTGGTTCCCATCTTCGTTAGCACGCTTGATTCCTTGTTCTTGTTGGCCTTGCGTCTGGGAAGGGGTCGTAGGTCCCGTGTTGGGTTGCCCACCAGAGGGCTCAAGGTTTTCCCCTGGCATAGGATTCATGTTCCCTCCGGACGGGTTCGCGTTCTTATTCTTGTCAGGCTTGCGTTCACCGCCTCCTCGTCCACCTTTGCCTTTGCCACCTTGGCGTTTTCCATTGCCCTTGGACTTGCCT
Source organism: Eutreptiella sp. 'Long Island Sound 2002' (assembly GCA_964036045.1). Taxonomy (NCBI): domain Eukaryota; phylum Euglenozoa; class Euglenophyceae; order Eutreptiales; family Eutreptiaceae; genus Eutreptiella; species Eutreptiella sp. 'Long Island Sound 2002'. The sequence goes on from OZ038384.1 coordinate 74,082,696, forward strand.
TGGCCATTGTCCTTGTTGGTGTTGCCCTTGCCACCGCCCTTGCCACTAGCGTTCTCGGTCTGGAGCTGCGCCGATAGGCGTTGCTTATGGTAGCACTCATCCTCGTAGTGCTTCCTCTTCCCACAGAACGCACAGGTGATGGTACACCTGTAGTGGTCCGGCAGCTTCGCCTTGGTCTCCTGCTTCGTACCCTGGACCACGAAGCAATCATGCTGATCCCAGTCCGGGGCGTGAAGCAGGGAGCCCTGCTCGTCTCTGGCATCACACCACAAGAGATCTTGTACATTGCTCATGATACGAATATTTTTGGGGGTAGTCCCCTGTCCGGGTCGGTGTCCTTGATACCCACGGCCATGGCTCCCAGAGCCTCCTCCTCCAGGACGGTAGGCGTGCAGGTGCTGGTCGCTTTCTTTCTCCAGCGCCAGGTCCAAAAGTAGCACAGACAAATCCTCCTAGTTGAGGGCTCTCGCCTTGCGCTCTGCCGTTGACCAGCACTCGTCCCACAGCTCCCGATGGAGCTTAGCCACCAACCAAAAGAGCAGCTCGTCGCTGCCGTAGGAACCGGGCGTCAATCGTCCCACCCAGTGGTCCAGGTCAGCCAGTAGCTCGGAGATCCTGGCTGGTTTGGGGTTGTTGGGGAGCACGGCCAGGTTCTGGATCTCGGCCCTGATGGAGAGGTTGGTTTCGTAGGTCAGGTATTGCCTCTCCAGGGCAACCAACACGTCGGCAAAGGTAGCGGACTTCGTCACGATCTGCTTGACCTGCTTCTCCAGGTACTTGGTCTTGCAGCACTGCAGGAGCAGATGGCACTTGACTCGCCCGCTAGCACGGGTTTGGCCGGTCATCTTGAGGAACCGGCCAAAGTTCTCAGCAAACTCCCTGAGATCCTTGCCTCTGAACTCAGGCAAGTTCACCACGATTTTGGAGGTGGCGATTGCCTTAGCCTCCTGGGACCTGCGTCCCTCAGGACGCTTGGTCTTCCCCTTCTTCTTCTTCTTCCGCCCGCTCAGGTTCTCGGGGTCCTCCAGGTCGTCGTCTTCCGAGAGCGAAGCAGAAGTCATGGACGGCAGCTCATCGTGCGAGGGGTCTCCGCCTAGGTCACCAGAGCCGTAGGGCTCCACGTCAACCACTGCCCTCAGGGCTGTCAGCCCGAACCGGTTCAGCTCAGCTCTGGTGGAATTCTCCACGTGGCTGTAGGGGGGCTGGGCCGTTCTTGGTATGAAAGGACTTCTGGGTATCACAGCAGGGGTCGGCATCGGTCGGCTCCTCAGGCTTTCCAGGGTGTTTGTCAACCCCGCCACCAGGTGATTGGCTTGTACTCGGTGAGGTGAAACTTCCACGATGGTAGGTGACGCTTGGGGAGGAATCAAGGGCTCCAGTTTAGCCCGAATCCTTTGAGTGAGATCACCAACAAGTTCAGAGGCGGCTCCTCGGAGAGCCTCTTTAATCTCCGACCGCGTAAGGGACCTGTTGGAGGATCTCCCAGATCCTCTACTCCTTCCACCAAGAGACTCAGGGCCACGTAGGCCACTTAGGTAAGTGAAACCAGGTATTGGCATAGTATAGCCAGGTTCGGGTGCCGCATAGCAAGGTATCCCAGTCATGTACACGCCCGCCGCGGGTCTGTGATAGACATCCTCATAGCGGCGCGGCATAGGCTCAGGCGCACCGGTGTAGGTGGAGTTGGATGCCACTGGTTCGCTGACTGTAGTTGCCATAGGTGGCACAGTCGCGGCCAGAGTCACACCATAGGTGGGGTAAGGCATTCCAGTAAAGCCTAGACCCTCAGCCAAAGGTGGAGTGGTTGTGGTTGAGGATGTAGCTGGATGTGCGGCTGGGAGTGTAGTGGTTGTTGGAGAGGGTACTGCAGGGAGATCAGAGACGCTCGGAGCGCTCTCCTCAGGTGTGTTGTTGAAGGGCGCCTCGTCGGGTGGTCCGTATCCATCTCCAGGGTATGCCTCTTCGACTCCCGTGTTCACTGCTTGTTTCTCCTTCTCCTTCTCTTTGCCTTCAGGTCCTCCCACGGATAGACCACTGAAGGCAACTCCAGAGCCATCAAGAGAATCATCCCTCAGCCCACTTAAGAGCACTGAAGGTACAAGCACCTCAAGTTCAGGTTCACCAGCAGGTTTGGGCGCTGGCGCTGGCTTGGCTGGTGCCACTGAGGGCGCTATCGTCTCGGCGGTGTCCTTGGTGTCCACATTTCTCTTAACCCTTCTTGCTCACGACAGTCCTCGGCGTGGTGGGTGTACGGCACGGGGTTGCTGCCGGCACGCAAAGGCTGTCTGCCTCTTGCTACCAGAAAGTTTTTTATGAGTCTTTCAGCTCTTGTTGTGCCTCTCCTGCTGCTTGCTGCTGGTGTACGGTTCTTGCTGCTTGTTTTTGATGGAGAAAATGTTTTGTTGATGAAATACAACCAATACAGGATAACCCAAGCCAGAGATGAGCAAGTAGAAGTCAAACAGGACCAAAGCATGAAGGGCTGCAGTCGGAAAAGAGTTAGATAATAAAGATATCAACACCAGACTACAGCAATAGACAATCAATGCAACTTGGATCAAAATATTTTACATGATTGAAAAAAACTGATTGGAAAACTGCCCCAAGGGCTCACACTCCATATAGTGCCATCCTGAGGTGTGCACTCTTTGTTTTGTGTCTCGTAGGTGCTGAGGTGGCATGGCTTGTGGCGTTGAGGTCACTGCCATGTCACATGGGATAATCCTACTTAGCTAGGCTGACTGGGGTTTGAACCCAGGACCTCTCAAAAAGAGGTGCCACAGCCCCCTAGGGTGCATACCACTAGGATAGCTAAGCATTCATGAGAAAACATAGAAAAATGTATAGGCTCTGGATCAATGTCATCGCCTCAGTAAGTCCAGGAAACGGTGTAAAAGATCCATCAGTTGGAGGACAGGGGTTCCACACAACCTCCAAAGTTTAATGCTTGGTTTTATAGGTCAAAATGTCTTGTCACCCCTTTTTGAATGGGCCAATACTAAGATAAAAATGTGTCATGCCTTTAGGCCTCTTTATAATAACTAAAGGTAACCTTTTGGCAAGGAAATACACTTTTTCGTACCGATTCTGCACAACTTTTGTCACGCAACACACCCTAACCCCCACACAGCCACCTAGAGCCACCACGCGTCTTACAATTTCCCCATCAGCCACCGTGATTACCCCCTTGACTAGCTTGCCGACCCTCAGCCCCGCCGGCATGGCCCGAGCGGTATTGTGCGTTTAGGACGCCGTGGGGGAGGGGGGGTTCCTAGGTGCTCCATGCCAGCAGTAGCATGTGTGTGCAAGTGATCTGTCTGTGTGCGATATCTTTGGTGTTTGTGAGCAAGAGTGGCGTGGCGCGCGTCTTGACAATGGAAGGGGGCGTTGAGGGCGCCTGGTGCCGTGACGACGCTACGGGCTGCCCGGATTGCACGGCGTGCAGGTCCCGGTTCAGCGTAATCTACGTAGAGAAGGAGCTGATGGTGCTGCACAGATGTGATCCCCAGCCGCTAATGCTGTGCCATCCCCCAATCCCGGGCGTCGACCGGTCTTGCAAGCCTCGCGGTGCCGCTATCGGGGCACATACCCTCGAAAAGTTCTCTACAAAATGCGTTGTGATGCACAACGCATCCTCCCTAGCAGTCTTGGTCGTGGCCCTCAGTACGTGGGCTCGGGTGCCTTCTTGCCTATGGCATTGCCCATGGCACGCCACGCGCGTCGCGTAGGGATGCATTAGAAAGGGGGAGGGCGCCCCCCTCCCCTCCAAGGCTCCTAGCCTACGCCCCGCCACTGCCCTTCCAATGCTAAATGCCAACGTCAATGGCATTTGTAACCGACAGTAAAACCGCCCTTAACGGCTTCGGCAACCTCATCCAACCCTCTATCCAACCGCCTCTGGGGCCGCCTTTGAGGTCCCCCCGCTTCTACTACATCCATGGCATGACATACGAAGCCCGGATCTGAGCCCCACTGCGGCTCGGGTTCGTACGGTTGCGGTACGCAAACCCCTTTGGTTGAGATTAGGATCGGTATAGGAGTGTACACCGGCTTTGCAAGCCTCGGCCGGCTTTGCGGCCCAGCTGCACCGCATGGCTATGCGGGCAGCGTACGGCGACAGATGGCCTCTGCGCACCATGTGCACAACCACCGCAGCACGCCACGCAGAGCGTTCTGAGCGCGTAGCTAGGGACGCGCAGCTTGCGGGTAGGTTCCCCGGCGGGTACCTCCTCAAAGTGGCGACCAAGCTCCGCAGCAATGGCAACCTCCGCGCGGTATTGGCCGCGTGCCCTGACATGCAATTGCATTCCGTCCCACGGGCATTGGATGCCTTGTGCCGTGCTGCTCGGCCTAGGCGGGCGCGGTTGCTGTAGCCTCTAAAGCACAAATCAACAACAACAACAATCATGACCTTTAGAAAAAATGTCATCAAATTGTCATCAAAACGATTCAGACCATTTTGGCAAAGGGCTTGTTCATGCCCACGTCCCGTTCAAAAATCGATCCCCATGGTGCTGTTATAAACCAACCTAATTTTGGGACACGCCAATTTCTGCCGAGGCCCACTATTCCTCCGCTTCAATATTAGACCCACAAAGTATGTAAACTTACAGAATCTATAACTATAATGGTCCAAAATTGCTTAGTCGCCTTTATACGTGTGCATACTATGGCAAGCATCACCCGGAGCCATGGAAGCAACTAGCGAGATGCAAGCCGGTTCACAACCTAGGAGGGCCACCTACAAAGTAGCGTTACTTCACAACTCAAAGCACATGGGTGAAGCGGTAGTAGTGTAGACAGTACGAGCAACGCCCCTTGTGGCAAGAAACACTGCACGCGGCTGAGCAACCCCCCAAAAGTTGATGCCAACAGAACGGGGAATGTGGCCACACACACACACACACACACACACACACGCACACAATGTACGTAACAAACCGCCACACACACACACACACACACACACATGTGGAGACACCCTCTCACACCGGAAGCATGGACCGGGTAAGCGCGATCATGCCTTCCCAAAGCACCTACAAGAGCAACTTTGTGAAACACCTAACATTGGGCACGGTGAAGGATAGGACATCTCCATGGTAAAAAGCTGTTCAATGTCAAACGAGACATCCCTGGCTCCCGAAGATACATACCTACCTACCTGCATGTCAGCCTTAGTAAAAAGAGCCAAATCAAAACAGCGCTGCAAAATGGAACGACTAGGGCCGATGGTTCAGTGAGGTTGCTGCATGTAGACCTCCTTGAAATTAATACCAAACCTAAACACATGACCTTCCTCCTTGTGTTTGTTTTATTTGTCCGCACACACGGACAAGGTCAACACGCCTTCGGGGACAGCCCGCTAGGCCTTCCCGGACCACCAAGCAGCTCTTTGTGTGCGCTGGGATGTACATTGTGTAGATGCAGCTGTTTGCGTGCAAAATGAACTCGATCACCTGAGGCCGTGCCTTTAAAGAGTATGGATGCCACTGTTTGAGTGCTATATCAACCGGATTGCCTGAAGCTGTGTTCAGCGTTCCAATGCTCATAAATGATTTTCTTGTCCAATTTTGTCTTCATTCATTGTCACACTGTTTTTTTTTGGGGGGGGTGGTTTCAAAAAATGCCTTGAAGCACTGGATTTTCCAATGTGCCAATGGTGGTGGGTGTTGCTTTTCCTTTTGTCTGTACAAAGCCCCCTTTTTGGGTGCAGGTTGACACTCGGCTGCATGTGATGATGCTCATGTGATGATGCTCATGATGCTCATTTTAAATGTTGAGTACGGCCTACGCGGCCCAAGCTGCTTTGGAAGTGAGTACAAAGTGGGTTGATTCATATGTATTTCTGCAGGGTTGCCTTGGTTTTTTGCTGAAATGGATCTTCTTGCTGTAATTACCATGCTACACATTCGGCCACTGAGCAGTGCCACTGTTGGTGAGCACTGGTGTTTTGGTATGCAGTCATCTGGCTCTCCTCGGCACATGGCATGAACATGCTTTCAACTTTTTCCTTGTGCAAAAACTGCCAGGTTCAAAACTGCAGTGGTTGTGAGAAACATGCAGGATTTTCCCCCTTAGGTTGGGAAACTTCTGCAAGGGTTTTCAAACTTGTCATTTTAGAAATAGGGGTAAATTTGTGAACTTGCTTTGCAGGTTTGGCATTCCCCCGGGGAACAATTGTGTAAGGGTAGTGTTTACAACACCCCCAATGCGTCGGGGTTTTTGTAGCTTAAAGCACTTCAGGCTTTTCCCCAACCCATTTTCATACTTTCTGAATGTCTGTTTTTCACTGGGCATTCTATCATTATCATTGTGACTGCTTTTTTGTGTTTGTGGGCACTCAGACCTATCTACTTTTTTATCAGCCCAAGCAACGGAACTCAGTCGCTTCCAAGCCCTGAGAACCCAGGCCTTGAGCTTATGAGGGGAGTGTGATACATCTGAGCGCCAATGAGCACGCGTTGATCGACCAATACCATGGGGCACAAATACGTAAATGCCACGGGACCTCACACCCTGTTGAGCACCGATACAGAAGTGTCCTGCCCCAGTCAGCACCAACTACATACTCAAACCGATACCAAAATGTGCACCCACAGACAAAAATGAGATCTTCAAAGCACAAATGCAATGTGCAGCTAAAAGTGCTTCGTGCCGTCCAGCCGTACTTCAATTCCTTAGGCAGTACTTTGCATCCTTCGTCGCAACCACTACACCCACAGTGCCGACAGATGTTAGTCACACGTTGGTGACCCATCCAGAGTCAATCTGCTCGCCAACAATGTTGCACTCCAGATCCCCCTTCATTCAGCCGCATTGTGCAGCAACAGGACTTTAGAAGCGCTATCCTTTCACCAAAGATGAAGCAATGCCCTATTGCATCAGCGACCCACGTCAGCGGAATCTGTTCTTTACCATCCAAGCTCCATCTTCAAGGATTCGTAGATACTGTGTGGCTGCACAATAGCACCACACGCTGATCTTTTATCTGCGCCTGCACGATTTCAGCCATGCATGGGGTGGCACCTGGTGGTGGTGTTACTTTTGGTGTTGACAGAGGTACGGTATGTGTCACACACGTGTTGCTGCGCGCAGCGGTTTTTTGCCTCCTCCAGACGATTGTGTGTCTCAGGGATCTTGCTCGCTGCACAGGCGTTTGGCCCCCGACATTGCACTTTCCCTGGCCCTCCACAACAGAACAGCGCGTCATTTCTATGACGCTGTTTTGATGCAGCATGGAATGAATCCCTGGTCCAGGTCCTAATGCGAAAGGGGGGGCACAGGGGCTCCACGCTTGCTCACGTGCGCCAAAATCGCCGCTTCCTACACATTACTGTGAGGGAGTCTCAGGCGCTGGTGCAGCGGCCTCCTTCTCTGCTTTCTCTGCCTTCTCCTTCTTCTCCTGCTCCTGCAGACGGAGGCAGAGGACAACATGCAATGAGAACGTCAGAGGTATGGCCTTCCCTTGAAGGGCAAGGAATGTTGGAGTCCAGCAAACTTCCATGGCGAGGGCATAAGGGGCATGCAATGGGTTACCAGTGTTCTTTGAACAATTGCATCGATGTCCATGTAGTACATGCGATGGATGTACCGAAACCACGTCATGTTCTGCAATGCAAATTGGAACCCAAACCACTGACCGTAATCAATGCCGATTGAAACCGCACCCCGTGTGCGAGACCAGTACAGTCAGTCCCTAGGGTGTTTTTTGGGGGGGAGTGCTTTTTGCCCTAGGGATGATTGTGCGCCAGCTTTTGGGGGGCAGAAATTCTCCTTGCGGCGTGTTGCTCCACAACTGCGCCACAGAATACCTTGAGAATACCTTGTGTGGTGACACATGCATCGACAAAACAAGACCACGAATCTGCATGTACCGTACTCTGCAGGTTCCTCCTGAACTCCTGCTGGTGCCGTTTCTTGGGGGCAGGCCGGGGCGCCACCTTAGCATGGGGCCTGGCGGCCGCCCTCCCCTTAGCCTTTGGTGCTGGTTTGGGTTTGGCCTTCAACTATGGATCTGGCACCTTCAAGTGGCGAAGAAATGCTTCATCATCAATGATGTCCCGTGTGCAACACCATCTGCCATCAAAAGTATGGGCCAACCTCCATAGACCTCTCACTGCCTCCAACACCATGTCTACACATAAATGATTGTTAGCCGGATTAACATATTACACAAAAAGGTAGCGTCTGAAAAAGTGCCAGTTGCATGTTGTTGCAATGGCTACTCATTGCACACGGCTTGGGGGCGGGCGGCCACTGTCATGGCAAGTGTACGGATGCAGCGAATGGTAAAACAAAAAAACGAATGGATGAAAAGAATAGCTTGAAAAATGTCAAGCGTCAATATCATAAGCGAGACTGCAGTGGTGTGCAGCGGAGTAGTGGTGGTGCATGGCAGTGCACTAGTGTGCAGTGGAGTAATGGTGGAGCAGGGGTGTGCAGTGGAGTTTCCCAAACAAAGCAACACCAAACGTGATTGCCATCGCCATTGCTGAATTGAATCCTCAAATCGCTCTGCAAATGATTGGGTCAAATGCAAATGATCTAGGGCACCAACACCCTATTTGCAACTCTTAGCGAGGATGGGAGGGAGTGCTGGGCAGTTCCAACCATGTAATACTGACAAACGGACTATACAACAACAGGACATAGTAACGTAAGGGGGAAACTTCTGTTTATATTGAAAAAATTCAGTTTCCTAGCCAAAGCAACACCAAAAGCCATTGCCATCACCATTGGTGAATTGAATCCTCAAATCGCTGTGCAAATGATTGGGTTTTGTATTCCCAATTTTTGTAAGGCTCAATGCAACTCAACCCCCCCCCATATACATTTGAAGCGAACCCGAAGGGAAGCGCTACAAGCCCAGAGGCTCCAGCACGTGGCACTAAGCACCACTACCCAGCAGTGGCGCCGAAACATGCAACCCACTCACTCAACCAACCCGGAGCCAGCCCCCCCTCCCCCGCCTTTCACGTCCGTCCGCGGCCTCCTGGCTCCCGCAACACATTTTTGCTCGCCGACAGCTGCATTGCTTTCATCAGTACTGGCATCCCAAGCACTCCCATGTACTGTGCGACCTCCAGTCTCAATCTGAGTTGACCATATATCCGCCATGCCCGGGCATTTGCGGTCCTCCTCTCCCCTCCACAGTTAGACAACACCCTACTGAGCGGATCAGCCGGCTGCATCTTGCTCGGCACCCAATGCACAAAAACCACCACCTGTGATTTTTGTATTCTGTACAAAATCCTTTGACGCACGTGCTTGCCATGCCTGCATTTGAAAGGCATAACCTGGCAAATGGCTGAATTGCTATCAGCAAAATATGCACTTGTTGCCACTTACCATTACATGCTAACCTTACAGCCTTCTCCAAACCGTACAACTCCGACGCTTGTTGGCTCTGCACCTCCAACTGTCCACTCCAATAGTGAAGCTGAGGCTGAATGCGGCGTGGTGGAGGCCGGGGCGCTGCCCACTACGGAGCAGCCAGTTGCCTGTTGAAGATGCCACATCCCGGAAAACCACAACAAAATCAGAGATTCCTGTGGAGTCATACCCACGACAGCAGACGCGATGGAGCAGTGGATGCTCATTCACATGCATCAAGTGAAGCTTGGTGTGCTGGCTCCGATCGGACGTGATGCAAGTGCCAGCAGCAGAGTTGCATAGTGTAGCATAATCCAGAGCTGTCCGTTGTGAGCCCCGAAGAAGACCCGCCTCTAGTGCAGAGGATCTACACGGGTACCTTTTTCTTCTGCTTCTCCAACTGCTCCTGCTTTTTGCGGGCCTTCTCTGCCTTCTGACGCTCTTGCTCCTCCTTCTGCCGCTGCTTAGCCATGCGCTTCTCCTCCTCCGCCGCGCGTGCCTGTGCCATTTCTTTGAGCAGCTCATCCCGGTCACGCACTTTGAACACGGTTCCTGCGAAGGCGCAGGCGTCAGGGGGCAGAAGAGGCAGGGGTCTGCACGAAGGCGTGTGCGGCCAACGAAGGCACAATGGCGTTAGAAGGGTCGTGAAAGGCAGGTGGTGTGCGTGCAGAGACGAGGGGCTCAAAGCACTACAGGATGATGGGCAGCTGCACAGCCGCGGTATGTGCGTGCAGGAGACGGTGCCAGAGATGTGACCGCAGGTGGCCCCCAGTCCCGGGGGATGTGCAGGTACGCGTTGTCAGGAGAGCCTCTTAACCCCCTTCCAAAGAGGGCCCAATCACAGCGAGGCCGCTGAGGGTCTATGGCCCCACGGGCAGTGGCATTCGAAATTGACAGCCCAGCAGCCGCAGAGGGCCGGGCCGATTCCGCCGGGCCCCACCCCCCAAACTATCGACCCAAAAGGAGGAGGAGGGCAGGGGCCCGGGGGGGGGGGGGGGGGTGTATGTCCGCCATCAGCCTTGACAGTACCTGAAGCACCTTCCCCGCAGGTACTATGACAAACCTGTCTCAGGCTCCCCCACGTTGGACCCGAGGCTACAATGCCACCGCAGACCCTGGGGGACCCAGACGCAGTGAAGCCCGACGCATGCCCATGCACATGCACACATGCATACACAACGGTCCTGACAAGGGGCACTGAGGCCCTACGCAAAGCAGTCAGTGGAGTATCTGCGCTCGCCTGCACGCAGTGGCAGCCACCGCAGCTCCCACAATGTGCCACGGTGTGGGAGACACACGGACAGTGGTGCGCCGTCCGGGACATGATGCACAAGGCCAGGCCGAGCCACTAGACACAGGACCAAGTCTGCAGGTCTTGAGACTGGTGAGACTTGCCAGAGGACATCAAACTTACCGCAGCCCCGATTTCGGGTCGGGGGGCGGGGGATCAAGGAACCCCTGCGGTGTGGGGGCCTGCCCCTGCCCATGCAGAAGTGTTGAGGCGACTACACGTTCGCCCATGCCTGCTGATACCCTAGAAGTGTAGAGGCCCCCCCCACACCCACGCACACAAAGTGGATGGGTTGCAATGCAATGCCCTCGGTCAACTGAGCCCACAACAACTCTTCTTGCGGGGCCAGATGACTGTCTGTCAAAAGGGGGGGGGGGGGGCACGTCCAAACATCCCCCCCCCGGGCCGGCTCCTTTCTGGAAGATTTGGGTTCCAGTGGCGTCTCACCAAACTCTTTGGCCCAAATTGTTGCACTTGGGGCCCCTTTGAACCAAATTTCGGCGCTTGTGGTGCCCATCACGGCCGGCCAATACCCTAACCTGGGTCCCTGTTCCGACGCTTTTCGGTGGCTCTGGTGACTATCCCAACCCCACAACTGTTGCAATTCCGATTCCCCGTACCACTTTCTGCCATGCTGGCTGCTGTCAGCCTCCACGAACCCACTGCTCAAGCGCACCCCCATCAAATACATACTCCACTTCACAGCGTGCTGGCTAAAACACTGAAATCCATGGTTCACCGTTGCATACCGTCCCAATCTTAAAGATTCGCGGATTTCTAATTTTTGCGTTGGGTGTTTTGAATTAATAATAAGCAAAATTTTTTCGACGGCATCCAAATTTTTATTTTTGCGATTTTTCTTGCGGAACCCATTTTTGCGTAAGGCATGACGCCAAAAATTATTTTTTGGCGCTTTTGTTTTTGCGTTTTGGGTATTGGGGTTGATTCATTTTGTTGCTGCTGCAAGAGACCGTGAGTCCAGTATTCTCACAATCAAATGTCCCAAACTAGCCCCTTTATCTGCTTTGGGGCACATCAGCGTCCGGAATGAAATATCTAATATTGTGACAATCCCGGATGCCCTGATGTGTGGTCCCTAATTCATCATTCTCTGAAAGCAAAACAAGGTGCAAAATGGGGCATGAGACACGGAAAGCGGGGGGGGGGGGGGGCAAGCAGTGGGGCAAAGACAGCATCCCTCCCGCGATTCTGGCATTCTTGCAAAAAGGGGGGCAGGGGCAAAAAATATTTTATTTTTGCGATTTTGCGTCAGGCATGACGCCAAAAATCAATTTTGTTGCGCTTTTCTTCATGGACAACAACACCCTGTGCAGGGAATTAAATATTTTCGCAAATGTTTAGAATTCGGACGGTAGTGGGTGCACAACGGGTGACGTATGTGCAAGAGTGCCTCGGCAAGCGGAAGGCGGGAATGTGAGGCCGCAACTGCAAAGACATGTCACTCAAGCAGAAAGCCTAATCCATATCCGCTGCTCTGATGACTCGCTCCTCGGGGCATTATCTTGGTCTCCTAGCATTATCTTGCTGCTGGACAAGGGGGAACCAATTGCTGAAATGGGGAAAATACGATCCCCTGGGCAGCTGATGACAGCAGAGATGACAAAAAGTTGTGGAAAAAAAAAAGCAGCATTGTGGCGACGAACAACACTGTGGTAGCCCACGACTCACACCAATGTTTTTGTGGCCCTGCCGTGCACAGTGCTACATGTCAGCACGGCATGGTGATCACACACAGCGTAACAACTCAGTAGGGCTGCCATCATCAGGGCAAGGGCAGCTCGACAGGGTTGCGCCCAAGCGAGGGCAGCTGAATAAGCACCCAGACAATGGCAGCTCGAAGAGACACAGGCAAGGGCATCGCAAGTTCAAAATCCACAAGTGGATCGAGAGGAAGACGACCATCTTTCTTGTCCTCGAGCTGAATGCCAACATCAGGCAACATTTCATCTCTCACTTGATCACACATTTGCAGATATTCTTTGTCCTTGGTACTTATGGCCTGAGGACATTGTGGGCAAGTGTGAATACAGGTGCTTGCGGTGGGTCTCATGTTGAAGACCATAACCAGGCAGTGCTGTGGAATTTAGAAAACCTACAGTATTCAAACCACCGAACGTAGCCTTGCAACACAAGCGACAACACAAGCGGGGTATCCAGGGGGGGGGGGGGGGGACCCACCATCTCCCTTGCCCAGGGGAAGGTGGCAGCTTCCGATGCCACGCTTGGGCCCAACCTCTTGCACATCCACTCAGTGACATCCAAGAGGGTGGGTTCACCCCCCCCCCCCCGAGACTCTGACCCCTCCCCACTCTTCCTCCTCGGGAACCATAGGGTTCCCCCCCTCAGGGTGCCCCTCCACGCCAACCCCCAGCTGAACGATGTCGTACCCCCCTTCCTCTACCTTCACCCCACTGTCCCTTGTGCCCATACTCGCCAATTTCCCCTCCAACTCCTCAACCCCCCTTTGCGCCTCCCCTAGCTGGCGCTTCCCCTCCAAAACCTTTTCGCCTGCAACTATCCCCCACGAAACATACCCAAGCTCCCGACAACGACCCACCTCTGAACCTTCCCTCGGAGGCTTTGCAGGTTCTCCCTTGCCTCCTCGACCTCCCCCAACACCACGCCCCGATCTGCCGCCTCCCCTTCACTCCCTGTCGTCCCATGCGAGGGCACGGGCACGGGGGGCGATCCCCCTTCACTTTGTTCTTGTTGTCGTTGTTGGTGTTAGGGTTGGTGTTGGGGTTGGGGTTGGGGTTGGGGTTGACAGGCTGGGGCGGTGTTGCGGCCACTGGTGCCCGTTGGGCTGGGGCTCTTTCTAGATCCGCAACTCGCTGCCGGCGCGAAGAAAAAAAGGGACCGATCGCTGCAATCCCGGCACCACATGCATGCCCTAGGAACAGGCTCTTAGCTCCGATGCTCAGTGGGCCACTCCATCTGCCTCCACGGACACTGCCTACCGCCGGAACTCTAGGTCCCCGACTGCAACTTCAACAACAACAACAACAACAAGACCTCGTCACCCCAATTTCCTCACATCACCCTCTTGGTCGTCCCACCGCTCACCCGCTTCCATATCTTTCAACCACAGGCAATGCTCGCCCTACAAACTAGGACTCGCGTCCCAAGCCTGCAACTGCGGCTCCACAGCGCCCGTAGCAACACCGCCACGCACCCACGGTAATGCCGCCTTGTACGCCCGCAATCTCACGTCCGGCCACCAAGGATCCACCAGCCCACATCACGGGCGGTAGACCCCTGCGCGAGAAAGGGAAGGGGCCCGAATCTGGCGAGGACCGCACATACATGCTGCTAACATTGAATAAAGCAAAGGCCTTAAGCTCGTGAGCACAACACAGGCTAGGGTGTAATTTAGAAACCCCCCCCTCCACCGTGTGGGGGAAACTATTGCCAGACACTAGGGGCAAGCAGTGGTGAATAGCCAAAGAGGAAACGCATTCTTTCTTGCATCCACTTGCCCAACATGCGTGCATTTTTATCAATGAGGGCACGCCAAATTGCACGTTTAGAGCATGTACAATGTGTGCTAGATCAAAGATGACTATGGATGGAAACAAAGATTGGAGAATCGGGTCTGAATAAATGGTACGTTGGCAAATGGTGTGTCACGCACACACGCGCGCGTACACACGCACACACAAACACATCATAAACACGAACACATCAACCTAGAGGAGGAGGAGGAGGAGGAGGAGATGTGGTCCCCTCATAAGGCGCAACCGCTCGCCAGCTGCATGGTGCGTCCATGGTGCATCTTGAATTGTAATGCCGCGAGTCAAGTGTGGACAGTGCATCTACCATACGCTTTTGCGGGCATGGTGTAAGCGCAACCAACCGTGGAAATACCCACGTAAGCGATGTGAAGATACAAATGGAATACAAAAGACAAAATATAATGGGGGGGGGGGGGACGTGTCAGGAGTGGATATGCCTCAAACTGTGGGCCATGTTGAATCTAGGGTGTATCTAGGGTGTGAATAGTCAGGGAGGAAACGAATTTGTTCTTGCATCCACTTGCACCATATGCGTGGATGTTTATCACTCAGGGCACACACCGTCTTGCCAGCTCCATGGTGCCTGCCAGCCCCCACTAACTTGGTCACAGTCGTCGGTGGAGTGACCCGCTTGAGCCTACCCAGCTCACCATCATGGCGCACGCTCTCCTCTACGGCTCCGCATGGACATTTGACCCACGCAACACCCAGAGGTCCATGTTGCGGGTACCACTCAAACCCCGTGAAGGGGGGGGGGGGGGAGGTAAGGAGCCCGGCTCCTTTTCCAATTCGGGACCCCCCCCTAGGGAGTCGGGACACAGATACACGGTGTAAGCACTTAGCCCACTAGGTAGTACCAAAGGGCGGCGTGGTCCGCAAGGTGGTGGGCCTTGCGGTCAAAAAGGTGGAGCACCCTTGGCTCCTCCTCCACGAGGAAACTTGCCACTAGCACAGTTCGCCGAACGAACACTACCCACGGCTCCACTTGTTGCAGGGTAAATAGCCTTTCTCCACACGCTAGGTGGTCGGCTAGCACATGGGACCGATGCACAAACCTCGGGGCAATCCCGGTTGGGAAACGACAAACGCCAGGCCTAGGCGGGTGCCACCCATGCAGCCTCACCGAGTCGGAGCCCGGGGCATGGGGTTGGTTTGGTCAGGGACGGCCCTCTGGCTGTGAACCTAGCGGCTCGGTCCAAGGGTGGGGCCCATGTGTGGTGGCCCACAGGCTCAATGAGGGAGCGCACATCAATATTGACGGACACCCTAGATGAGCAAGTTGGTTGTTCCACAAACGTGGGGGCATCCGCTTGGAGCAGCGATGCGATGCCAAGACGAGGACGGCAAAAAATCTCCCAGAAATTGGTGTTGGTCGTGGATGTTGGCCCGTGCCCCTCCAGGACCCAATGCTGGAGGGCCCTCTCCACAGCATGTCGGGGGACGTTCTCCCTGCGGACCATTTGGACGGCCTCCATGATGGCGGCTATATGGCGTCAACTGCTCATCTGGCACCGTGCCCACACCCATGGCGGATCTCTGCGCCTCTGCCCGCTGCCGGCGGAGACACCCACCCTCCTCTCGCTAGGCCTAGTCGCGTGCCCGCTGTTGGACTCGGCCACCGCTCACTGTGGCGTGAATCGAGATAGATACTGGAAGAACCAACCTGCACCTCAATTTCAAAGACACAGAATTGAAGACTGTGGGGTGTTTTTGTGAACGTCCAATGTTTGGTGCGACCTCTTGACCGTCCAGTGGCCAAAATAAGCACTCTGTGGGTGATTTTGAGACATGTAGTGTGGAGACTCTTGTGCACCAGACCGAATGCATTTTGCACCATTCGCTGCTTAATAGAGTCCTTAGTAGATGGCGACAGTTCCACATTTATGGAGACACTAGGCCCCGTTGAGGGAGATGGCAAGTCGCGTCTCTCGTGGCAAGGCCTGCATGAATGACTCGTGAGAGCCGGAGGACATCTGCTACGGGGGGCTCAGCCCACGAGCCCGCTCCCAAGGGGGCAATAGGGGGGGGGGGGGGTCTCCCCTTCTCCTTGGAAAACCAACTCGCCGGCACGGCCACCGGCGAGCACCCATTGGCGACACGGGTGGCCCAAGGGTCTCCTAGGACATTGTCCACCCCATCGAGATTCATTAAATGTTGGTTGCAGTCGCCGCCTGCGTCCATGCCCACAGCCATCGCGGGACCGCCCTCCGTTGCAGGAACGCCCGCCCCTCAGGCTTGCTCCTCCTGCCCGAGATGTAACCACGTCCGCACACAGCCAGCTCACTATGGTGTGCGGCGCCTTGTCCTGCCTACAAGGAGGGCCACAACCAGGGCACGGCCCCAAGAGGGCATGGCATCCCCCAATTATGCCCGCATAGCTATGTAGCGTCGGCCGCTGAGGCAGGGTCCAAAGGACTTTGAGTTTGCCGTGCAACTCTAGAGCGCCCCAATCTGCCTGACAGTGGGGGAACAAATGCGGCGCAATCGGCTGTAGGGCCGCTTGTACATGATGAAATGTACTTGTAGCACGATGTTGGACTCCGCCACAGAATTATTTACCTCGAAGAGGTGAGTCAAACCCTTCCTCAACTTGATAGAGTCGAAAGCGACCCACCCCAACATGACGCGCTGGAGTGTGTCCCCATCTCGAGCGTGCATCGTCAACCCTGGGTACTCCACTAAAGATCCGCCGTCCGCGACCGTCAAGGGGACGTCTTGGGTCACAAAGGCCTTGCCATCGTACGACGCCATGACCTTGCGGTCAGGCATAAGCTGCGGGGAGTCAAGATCACCCCCAGAGAACTGACCGCAACGATCACCCCATGACGTTGCGTCCAACGTAGGGAATTAGGCACGTGCTCCGGGGGTCCACGGACGACCCAAGGGGGGCCTCGGCAGTGGCTTGAAGGAGGGCGTAGTCACTAGCCAGCCCCCATCTTTGCCGTAAGCGCTGATGTGCAGCCCTGTGCCCTTGCTCAATTGCAACGAGTAGGGGGTCCTCCCGGAAGGTCCCTGCGAGGTCTCCTCAGAATGCCATGGCGGTTGCAGGTTGCATGTTGTGGTCTCTTGGTTCTGCAAAGACATGGGTACTACAGCACCTAGCCACCCTTGCTCCGCAGTGTAGGGCGGCACACCCTCATAGCATTAAATGCCCTCTATCTCCTTACGCCCACGCGGCTCCTAGGCCCCTCCGGCCATTGCCGGTCCCAACCCTTCCCCTTCCCAAACCCACACACTTCGCCGCTACCGAGGCACCCTTCTACCCTACGGTCGGGGTAGTGGAACCTTCCTATGGCCGGCCTTGTCCACACTCACGCATAGGGGGGCTCAAGGATAATTGGTCGCGGGCCTAAAGCCCCTACAACTTGCCCCTGCCCATAGGCCTATAGGCGGCCCTTATCCCACAGCACCCCGCTCTTACCACCCATATGGACTTAGCTAAGACCCGGCTATGGAAACTCCTACGATTACGCGCCACGTGCCGTCCCTATCCGCCTCATGGAGGGACTTGGGTGCAACCGGCGCTGGGCTCGGGAGGGGGATGCTTTACCACGGGTCGCCCCCATCCCCAACGCGCAAGGACTCAGGTGTTTCCGGCACGGGGCATGGAAAGAAACGTTGAGTGACACGCCGCCCCTTATCCCCCGCACCGAGGTACTCGGGTGCATCCGGCGCCGGGCGTGAAAGGGGGATGCTTACCCACACGAAGGGACTCGGGTGTATCCGGCGATGGGCACAGAACAAAACGTTGAGCCACGGGCCGCCCCTGTTCCCCACATGGCGGGACGTGGGTGCATCCGATGCTAGGCATGGAGGGGGGATGCTTAGCCACAAGCTGTCCCTATCCCCCGCACGGAGGGACTCAAGTGCAAGTGGTGCTACGCATGGTAGGGGGTGCTGAGCCACAAACCGTCCCTATTCTCCTCATGGGAGGTCTCGTATCTGGCGCTAGGCAAGGAAAGGGGATGCCGAGCCACAGGTTGTCCCTATCCCCCTCATGGAGAGACAGGGTATCTGGTGCTGCGTGGTGGGGAAAATCTTGCTCTGCGGGCTAACCCTGTCCCCACGGAGGGAGACTTGGGGTGGGAACTCAGCGATGGGAGCCCGACCACACACACCCACCACTAGCTACCCCTATCTCCCTCATGTGAGGACTTGAGTGTATGCAGCACCAGACAAGGCGGCCGTGCACCTCCCCCTTGGGCTGTCCCTATCCCCACACAAGAGGAAATCCGGCGCTTGGAGGGTATGCCGCACAAGTCTGGAACCTTTTACAACTACCCCCCCCCCCCCGCCCCCCAGCGGGGGCACTGGCCTTCACCGGGGAGCCAACATCTACACCCATAAGTAGGCAAGTGGTTGCTGAACTACCCAAAACCCACCGTGGGGCTAGGGGTTACGGTAGAAAATTTGACCTAGACCCCCCAAGCCCTAGAGTTGTCCTAATCTTTGTGCCCATCGTCGCTTCCGGGTCCTCCTTCCTAATCCAACTAGTCCTGCCTAGCAGCAAGCAGTAATAGAAGCACTACAACCATAACCACGGGGTAACGGTAGCAGCGACCCGCGTTTGTCAGCTCAACGGGGACCATAACAGGCGGAGGTGAGTCACTAAACGGAACCTAGGTTTCGAAACACTTAACTCCAAACAACTGAAACCTAGTGTGCCCCGACAACGTTATTGTGATGAGGGCGCAGAACGGGGCTATCACATGGGATATACCCCTTTCTAGGCTGCCCCGTACCACACCGGGCAAGTCCGGCTGTGTGGCCACAACAGGACCCGGGGATGGGGAGCTTTACCATACCATTACTGCAGTAGAGTATTAGGTTACGATCAAATCATTGTTGCAGCGTGGTGGTGTGGTTAGATCCACGCAGCGGGTACATGCCCCCGTCGGTTGTGGCCGCACCTGGGGGGCTTCCCCTTTGAGGGCTCCGGACTTTTACGCGGCCCTGCGGCCCTCCCTTGTTGTGGGCATACTAGGGTGGAGGCCACGGCTCGGCCCTTTGGGGAATAAAATACATTACCAATGACCCTCAAATGTGATACTTACATACATACACACATGCATACAGAAGGGGCATGGAGACCAAAGCTAGCGTCAAAGCATGGGGGAGTGGCGCCCATCCATTCCCCTGTGGATCGTTCCCCTGTCACACCTCGATCAAAGAATTTTCAACAAATTCAACCACGGGCACAAAGAAGCGACGGGGACTAGTGGGTCGGCCCCCAGTACATCCAGTCAAGTGCAAACACACATGAGGCCTAAACAAATTTCACTAAAATCCACCAAAGGATCCCAGATCAGAGGGGGGAAGGCGGGCCGGACCCCACCACATTGCAAGTTGGATGACCCCCCGGCACCTGTCCCCACCAGTCAGTGGAGACCGCCCACCTCTTTCTCCTTGACTTAAGATCCCCATGCCGAGCGAAGCTCCAAGGGAGCCCCACTGAAGGCCCCCGGATGATGGAGCCCCAAGAATGGGACCAAGACGAAGTCCATTCCCCGTGATGCTGGACCTCAGAAGGACACAGGCATAGGGTACAAATGTCCAAGGGGGGGATAGGGCAGCAGGGAGCCCGGCAAACCCCTCGCAAACCACAACCCCCTGTTCTGCCCCATGATGGCTCCCCCACAGCGGCCAGGGGGGGGGCGGGGCACGCGACCTCGCGGCAACAACGCCCCCAGGGTTGCGTGCTAGCCCAGCCCTCCCCTCACCACCCTGGTTACAACCACACACCACGATGAGGTCACGCACCCCTGGGCAGCTGTGGGGGTACCCACAAGCATGTTGAGACATGGACATACACGGCAGATCCACTTGCATGCATATGTGCAAACAGACCCCACATGCGCTCATGGAGACATGGGCATATTAACGTGTACATCACATGCATACCTGAGTGCGGACCATGTCTCGGAATTTGCTGAAGGTTTCAACAATTGGGGTTACTCGCTCCTCAAACTACAGAATGCGAGGCAGATCTGGGTCAAATCAATGCCACTTGTTAGAGTGATGCTTGCAATAGCAGTGCCATCTGTGACAGTTAGCCGCTTACTCCTGTGTTCATGCATGGATATCTCCCTGCTGGTAGACTCTGTGATGCCTCAATTCCGTCTTCAGGCAGCTGGGGAGCACTTTAGTCTGCACAACTTCGCCAAAAATGCTGTGTGGACTGGTCATTGGGGAATGCCAAGACAAGCAACACGACTGCAGTGGCGACGCATCCCAATGCCTGGCTGGGCTGAGCTTCGAGGGAAATGCCACGGTTTTGAGCATAGATGTGCAACAGAAATGCAGCAATGCACATGCTGGCACAGGCTTTGCAGAGGGATCAGGCACCAGCTGCGGATGAAAATGGTACCGTGCCAATATTAATGGTTTGCGGAATACTCATTTTTGCGTTGGGTGCTTTGAATTGTATGTTCGCACAATTTTTGCGAAAGCAACCCAAATGGAAAAGACTATTTTTGTCTGCGATTTTGTTTTCTGCGAAATCCATTTCGCAGAGCTGTTTTTGGTTGACAGAGCCGAAATTTTTTTGTATTTTTGCATGTTCTTTTTGCGTTTGGCCTCCATTTTTTGGGCTTTGTTTCATTCATTTTGGTGCTTCTGAGAAGGACCTGGGATACCTTGGCATCTGGGATTGCAGTCCATACCTACACAAGCACACAAACGAGGATCAGTTGGACTTTGGGACTGCAGTTTAGCACAGACATGCAGACCAACAATGAGGAGTACTGGATGATTCATGTGTATCAATCTTTCTCAAAACCAGTTTGTTGATTCGCCAACAACAGTGCACGTAGCACATCAAATGCTGAAACAATTCCATTGAAAGCGATGCGGGAGCATACAACATGAGCAATGCAGAACTGCAGAGGGCTGCAGAACAGAAATAGGATGCACACACAGAACGAAGCCTCATATTTGCAATTTGCAGTTGGGCCCTGGGCACAAAAAGGCAGACCACTCAATTGCCATCCTGTTGGAACTGAATATCATGTTTGCCATTGCCATGATTTTTGACCGTCTTGGCCCCAACTGTAGCTCCGTTGCCATGAGTGTGCAAAACACTCCCCCCCACAGAAGCACAGAAGGGGGCGGGGGCCAGAAAATTATTAGTTTTTGCAATTTTTTTTGGCAGACTTCATTTTTGAGAAAGGCATGCTGCTGAAAGTTGTCATCATTTTGCATTTATTTGCTTGTGGGTTTTTCACATCTTGCACTGGCAATGAATTATTTCTAAAAAAAAATCAATATTGACACAGTACTTCTAGGTGTCACCCAGTAGCCAGTAAAGTCGGACTTCCTTGTTGAGGCCTCACATCCACACTCAAGAGCGTGGTCATTGGGTCGTTGTCGTCGGAAAATCTGTTCGATCGCAGCATGAACGCATGTGTGCACACACAGACGCACACGTGCACAACCCACACGGTGGACACAGGCAGTTTGTCACCACATGCGAACGAGACTCTGGGCTGGGCCCACACCCTGCAACCCCACAAAACTGAAATGACACCCTCTGCCCCCGTTGTGTAAGCTACGCCCAGATCCCAAAATCAAACGCTCCCTCAGCGGGGCTTTGGCTTCGACACCGCCTACGTGACGCGGCAACCCACAGTTGAATGGGACATCTTTGCAGGTGATGATGCATGATGCATGAGTTGAAATGGGTCCACTGAAGGCACGCAGCCACCAATGAATCAAATGCTGGTCAAAAACCAGTCCATTGGGGTGGCTCTACAAAAAACAAGTGGCCTTTGAAGCTGACACTAAATGCGTATCGAAGTCATTTTGGTGCAAACTCAAGTATGGTCCCACCGGGTAGAGTAGCTTGGGCAGAAGGAGTGGGGAACCCCGATGAGCAGTGTATATGGAGCTTAGATATGTACCTCAGACAGAGGGCAGGGGGGTGAGTGACTGTTTTCCGTGCCCAATGCCAGATGACTTCGTCTGCTTGCGGGCCCTCATCTCTGTCTTGAAAACCTCTGCCCCCTTCTTTGACCATGGCTACAAAGGGGACAGGGACAAACAGGGGGTGAGCAGTACACATACTCCGGCAGCGGAACCATCTTCCACAGCAATCCCCACTTTGGCAGGGCCGCCCATTCCAAACATCTGTGCGTTGACAAAAGCAGAGGCCGCTGAGGTTCCGCAACGGGGCCAAGACAAAAGATGAGATTGGGGCACAAAAGTGCTGTACACCCCCTGAGGGCATGACCACCATACAACATTGTGGGAATGTTGGGGACAAGGTTGAGATTCATGAGAGGTCAGTGGATGGGAAATCGCATGGGACGGCCCTGCCTGGATGCTCAACCTTCATGATTCAACCCACCAAGCTGTCTGCACCTGGCATCATGCATGCCTATGTGCCACCACGCCAGGTGCGTGGGCGGGGGGGGGGGGAGGGGGCATCCCGCGGCTGATTGCTGCCAACGAGGTGGCTGACCTCCTGTGCGGAGCTGCTACACCTGTGCTTGGGCCGCTTGGAGCTGCCTCATGAGCCCCTGCACCTGGCACTCAAAGACCTCAATGCACTGTTGCACCGCTCTGTACGAGGATGAGGGCAAAGGTCTATTCAGGTCCAGAGCGCTTTTGCGAAAGAGGGGAGTCAAAAGGGTTAAGGGACAGGGTTACCCTGACCCTTGACTCCCCGTACACCCTCAAAGGCAGGGAAGGACGATGGGTGGCAGCAGTAGCTGGCATACACGTCACAGTGGCAGGCTGGGCGAGCGATCCGTTGGCTCACCCTTGCTCCCCAGATATGGCGTCCACTGCACACACACACTCTCTCTCTGCCACTGGCTCCCTAAGGCGCCACCCCTCAGGCGAGCAAGTCTGACCACCGGCCTTTGCCCCGGCGCTACTCACACCAACCCCTACAGCAGCCCCGCCTCCTGCACTGCTGATGACTACACCTCCTCAGAGTGCAGGCCTTCCTCAGACCGCTGCAGCCAGGTCCGTAGCACCCATGCCGCCACCTAGCTCTCTGACTGGCCAACGTTGTGCCCTTTGTGGCCACAGGTGCAGCAATATGCCATGCCAAGTTGCGCACATGCTGCACATGGGGGCGTTTGATGGAGCTCACAGAGGGCTCACAAAGTGCCCGCCCCACTCTACTGCCTGGCAGCCTGCTCCGCTCTGGCGGCGCTGCGCGTCCCTACTGTGCACGGAACACGTGCCAGCGCGGCAATCGCTCGCAGGGCCTCTACGGCACCGCCTCCACCGCCGTCAACCGGAGGTGGTCCAAAAAGAAATACTCCTGTCTAGGTTCTGCTGGCCGCTCCACGCACTGTGTCCATTGCACTTGGCACATGTCGTGTAGCATG
This sequence comes from Eutreptiella sp. 'Long Island Sound 2002', assembly GCA_964036045.1. NCBI lineage: Eukaryota > Euglenozoa > Euglenophyceae > Eutreptiales > Eutreptiaceae > Eutreptiella > Eutreptiella sp. 'Long Island Sound 2002'. Next base: position 74,106,230 of record OZ038384.1, read on the forward strand.
TCCTCTGGGCGCTTGAAGTACGGCCGCTTTATGTGCCCTGTGCACCGGAAACCACCCTTAGGCACGAGTGTCGCACACGGCCGTGGGAGTGGCCCTTTAGCAGCGTGCCCAACTACAAGTGCTCCTCCGGCTTGTGTGGCGCCATATTGAGCACCTGCCTATTACTAGCGAGTGCGGACATCTTTTTAAGTCCAAGACGCTCTTGCACAAACAAACAACCAGAAGGGTTAACCCCCCCCCCCCCCCCGACCTCTTGCCGTGGAGCGCGGCGCTAGAGGGACGCGGCCTCCACCCTCAAATCACCTATGTAGAGTCACGGCCGTGCCCCTTCGGTGGGGCACTCCCCCGGGCACTCGCAAGCGGCACTGCACTGGACCCCGCTCGCCCCCCATGTATCTCTCAACCACAAAACCTCCAATAAGGAGGGGGGGCGGGGGAAACCCTCCCGCCAGGTGTGCCCCCTCCTATGCCCGGTCACCCGGACTTGCACCACCTGCCCTTTGCCCGAGGCCCCTTGGGGGATGGGGAGTCATAGTCGGGGACTCAAAAATTGTGATCCTCCCCATGGCCTATGCTTGCTCGCACACGCGCTGCTGCTAGGCCCACCACCTTGTTCGGGTGTTTCGGCAAAGGGTGCAAAGCCCTGTCACCGCGCGCATGTGTACGCCCTCCACACCCTGTATCGCTGCTGTTGCCGCCCCCATCCCACCAATGGGGCGCAAGATCCTCTATTGGAGGGTGCAATGCCCCGGTAGGTACCGGAGGGCACAAGCCCCCTCCCCATCCCCAATGCCGCATCAGAAAATTATGATCTCCACCCTCCCCTTTGTGCCTGAGCCGGAGACCTGGACATGCTACCCTAGGGCACACATGACAAGCCTAGATTCCCCTACCATAGTTGTCCCTCACGGAGCCCTAGAGTGGTGGCAAGCAATCAAGGTTAGTGTGCACAAACCCGTCTACTCTGGGTACCTAACAAAACTGGATGAGTGGGCGGGCTGCCCCGCCCCGCCCGCCGTGCCTGGACAATACCCCCAAATACAATACCTCCCCAAAGGGTGCTTGACAAGACGTGAAGCCCTCGGCGTCTGTTCGTATAGAGCCGGCGGCTGCAAAGGCGTGCTAAGCTCCTTTCCAGCTGCCCCGCGGCAGCAAGAGCAAGAGTGCTGCCCATGGACCTCCGGGCTGAGCTAGAGGCGAAGTTGGGGCTGGGCATAGCATAAGTCCCATAGAGTTGGCTGCCCTAAGACCACAATCACCGGGGGCAGGCTGCCTGGCGGGGTGTGACCCCGAGGGGTGTTGAATCATTTCACGGGTTGTAGGGGGTGGGCCCCCCACCCACCCCTTGTCGGCCCAAGGAGGCGTTTTCCGACGGCGCCGATTATTATGTTGTTTATCCCGGGAACACCCCTGAAAACCCACCACAAAAGCATGCATGATCAATTCAAAACAGCATGGGGTGCAGAATTCAGGACCCTAGAACTCGTGGCAAGCATCAGACTAAAAAAGAAAATCCCCGGTGTACTAGCACGGCTGTAGGGTGCAGATGTCAGGACCCTAGGACCCATAGCAACCGGTGGTGGAAAACAGCCGACTTTTCGCACAGTGTGGGCACAACGCACAGTATGCCCCCCAAACCTAGCACATGCAGGATCACTAGCCATTCTAACCCTGGCAGCAAGGCCAACAGAAAACCCAGATCCTTGGGTGTAGCCCCTCATCTCAGTGAGAACCTCCCTGTGTGTGTGGGTGTAGGTGGGTATCTCCGTATGCCTTGTGTGTTGCACATTGTGTGCTGTGTAATCTGTGGGGTTGTGTGTGTGTGTGTGCGCGCGCGTGTGCACACAAGCGCGTGCATGTGTGCGTATGTTGGAGCGAATTGCCCCAATTCCTAAGCAACAGCCCACCCTGTCTTGTTTGTGCCGGACAATCCAATGTCCATCCAGCCTGTGATATCCCGTGCCTGGGGCATGCCCACATCCACAAACAGCCCAACTGGGACAAACAGCTTGCCCCTTACCAAGTAGCACTAGCACAGGGGACGCTGAGCTGAACCCAGTGAAGCAGCCATGGTTAATGGCATGGATGCATGCAACTGGCATATGCACAAGCACGCATGCCCTCACGAATCCCTCAAGAAATACCCTCACGGGGGGGGGGCATAGCATCGGGCCATACGCCGACTCCTTCCCACTCTCGGACCACTTTCAGGGTGGGGGGGGGGCTAGGTCTAGGGGGGGGGGGGGGCAGCCAGGAAGGGGGGGGGGGGGAGGCTCTAGACCCTAACATATATGGCATAAAATGACCGCCTCATCACGCTAATCACTTCGAGGCATGTATTTTGGGAAAATTTTTTGAAAGGGGGGGGGGGGCATGGTAGGTGGTACTTTTGTTTAAGGGCATAGCACCCGCGAGTCAATTCCCGGCCACTAGTGCGAGTGGCGCCCCACCCAAGCCAAACCATGCTTGTTTTCAAGGCAGAGTTGATGTATGTTCCGAAACCCGTTGGAGGAGCAAGGGGGGGAGGGGCTGTTTGCACCACGCGCACTATGCCTGTCGCAAAAAAAAGCTCTCTCCGTGCACTACGTGCCCACAATGAGCGCACGTACACCAATGGCACATCGTGTGCAAGAACGTGTCGCGCGCCCTTCGCTCCTCCTCAGGGTCCCAAAACATGGGTGTTGGAAGGGGGACAGAATTGGCTGGGCCCACAAGTAGGCGGAAATGCTACATAACCCCTGCATTCTCGGGGATCCCCAAGCAAAGGGGGGCGAAATCAGAATTGGCTGGGCCCACAAGTGGTCGGAAATGCTACATCACCCCTGCATTCTCGGGGATCCCCAAGCAAAGGGGGGCGAAATCAGAATTGGCCGGGCCCACAAGTGGACGGAAATGCTACATAACCCCTGCATTCTCGAGGATCCCCAACAAAGGGGACAAAATCAAAGCATAAAAAGGCAAAAACAAACCAAAAAACAACTTTTCCCTTCTGAGCTCCACCCAGATTGGAACCTTGAATATTGCCAGCACTGGGGTTTGAACCCATAGCCTCCCAACTGCAGAGGCACTAGTTTACCCACTAGGGTATGGACCAACTCTGACAAATATCTGCACAGGGGTGGTATTGGTATTTGATCAAATATGGTTTTCCTCCAATATTGAGTTCTCCTGAAACATCTGAGTATTTTGAGTATAGACACATGGGGTGAAAACCCATTTTGTCACCCTGTGCCAGATCAAGCAAATTTTGCTTAGGACGCCTTCGGAGCCCATGGTCTGGCACTCTCGGACCAAATTGCCAGAGGGAGGGGGGGGCGGGGGGGGAAGGGTCCGGTCCTGGCGCCCCCCCACCCCCGTGAATACCCTCCGAAATTTCGGGCCTAAAACTGAGCAGCAGAGGGCAGAAGGCACTGTATCAGACTTGTTGGGCATCCAGTACTGACCCTGCATAGCATCAGCAAAAAAAAGCAAGCAGTCAGGCAGCACAGCAGGGCACCAAGCAACGAGGAACACAGTCACCAGGAAGCAACAAGCCGCAGGGGCAAAGCAAGCAGAGTGGCGCTGACCCCTTCAGAGCTTTTACTGTGCAAATTGGTCTCAGACTCACAATGGCGTGATGCACCATGATCCACTTTTGCACCCGAAACGCAAGCCCAGACTGGCCATTGGTACTGCACAGAACACAAACCTGGCAACCCTCGGCAACAATCCTCAAACAACCTGCAACTTCTTCAACAGCTCTCCAAAGACCCAGAAATCCTCCGCAATCCCAGACAACCCCCACCAACCCTTTATCAGCGGTCCACAACTCTCATCCAGCTCCCAGCCTTGTTTTGTGTTGTTTACAGCCGGCTTGCCCACCTGCTGACTGCTCCTTGATTGACAATAGAGCCCTGAGCAATTCAACCACTTCTGACCCTTAACCTGACCCTCAGCCCCTCCCTCTTCACCTTCAGAATACTGGTGACATAATTCGCCACATCTGCCAGCAGCGGCGTGCGGACAGTGTTGTCGTCACTCATTGCCTGGCAGACACACGGTACAGGCTCCTCTACACGGGCAGCAAGAAAGACAGCGGATCGGTGGTGGGCCAGCAGGGGTCAGTGCTGGGCCAGTCGTGGGCAATTGTTTGGCGGTGGGTGAGTGATGGGTGGGTGAGGGGGAGGGTGGACGGGTGGGTGGGTTCCGTATGCTGCAGTGAACCAAATGACAAAAGGCCCGAGTATGCAAGACGTCCTACTGTTAGTACTCCACTCGCACTAACCACCATCGGGGGGGGGGGGGGGGAATTGGCACAATCGGTGATAAAGAATCAGGACTTGCGGGGAAGAAAGTGCTGCCATCCGTTACAAAACAAATGCCCACAGTAAATGGCGGCAAAGGGCCTATTGGGCAGCCAATAGGGGATAGGGGGGGGGGGATTCACTTGCCCTGGGGGGGGGGGGGGGATTCGAGCCCACTTTCTGCACCCCCAACCCCCTCAAAAGGGGCGCCCGAAAACCAGCCTAGAAAGGCCTATGGGAACGCTTCCTGCGCGCCGCAGGAACGCACGCTGCAGGCACCGCAGGGAAAGGGTAATTAGCTTTAGTGTACACTGTCCAAGAAAATGACCCCATGGACCATACGGCTTGTACTTGACATTGTGCTTGTTGATGAAATACCGGGTGTGAACCACAGCATGGACCATCCAATGGAGTGGTAGGATGCGCTCCTCCCTATTCATCCCCAACTTGGTGCACGGCTCGCGGCACACAGCCTAAGTGTAGAATTGGGCAAACATATGCTCTCCACGGCCTCGAATGAAAGAGTGCCCATCACAGATCAATATCATACGGAATCAAATGCACCATTTGTGAAAGATAGTGGCCCAAAAAGGGGAATGTACAATCAAATCGGAGAAAAAAGTGGCGTGGGGGGGGCAAACGGTATGTAACAAATGTGTGTATGTATGCGGCACCATTCCGCCTATATTCTGGTATAATTACCCAAACTGCGCGCCGCAAGGGCGCACCGCAGGCGCCGCAGGGAAAGCGTCCCCTATGGAGGAGGGGGGGGGGGGGTCCGGGCACCCCAACATGATCCACACAATTGAGGAAATTTAGGATGGCATCCCTGCTCTGCTAATCTGTCTGCTTCATTGTTTGTGTTAATGGTGACGTGCGATGGTACTTTGACCTAGTGTAATAATTCATGATGCGCCATGGCCTATCTAGCTCAGAAAGGAGTGCTTCGCATAGTGATACATTGGATACAGGGCCGCAAGATTCCTTCCAACCTTGTACTTGCTAGCGTCTGGCAGCACCTGCTGCTCCTAGTATGATGTATTGTGAGTTAAAGCAGATGGCTACTTGTCCTGTGGTAAAAATCTCCAACGGCCTCAGGGCTGCCATCACATCAGTTGCGTTATTCGTCTGACGGTGGGTGTTGGGCATATGCTCTACGATGGCAATCTCGCCAACCAGGTGGATACCATAGCCCGCTAGTCTGCCAACACCCTGCTCCACAGCGGGGGAGCCGTCGCTTAAAACCAAGGGAATGTTCTGGTCTCGGAGTTCGGCCAAAACCGGTTCTAGCTCATCTGCACGTTGCAGCTTTCTGAGTCTTCGCTCCTCTGCTTTAAGCTTACGTTTTGAGGGGGGTGGGGTGAGGGGGTATGTTGGAGAAGGTGGTGGGTGGTGGGGTGTGTGTGTGCCGTGATGTCGTTTGCAAAAAGGTCTCGAAATGGCGTAATGCATCTGGCGATGGGCAAATAGTGGGGACACATATCCCAGAGACTGATGGTCTTGTGCCAGCGCAGGCTGAAAGACTCCCAAGTGATTTGGAAAAAAGGTTGATACTTCTTGGCACACCGTGCTTGCCAATTAGTAAAGATAGCCGACCAGCCCGGCAATCCCGCCGGCATAGTGATGCGACTAGATCATTTTGCAGCATGTGTTTGACAGAAAAAAGTGGGAGTATATTGCGAACGAAAAGCTGTGTCGATGATATCAAATGTACCGAGAAAGAACTGGCAAGAATGCAACGCGTGAGCGACTATTTCTAATTCACCGGCTAAGGGGCACCAGACTTCTAATGGTTTCCATTTGGCTTGTCTCTGTCCAATTGGTAGGCGGCTCCACAGAGCCTGGGGTATGAAATGTGTTTGTTTAGCCAGTAGCTGTAGCTTGTGGAAGGCTGACCACACCTCCTCCAGTTGTTTGGGCAGTAGTGTGTGTGGCCTTGACAGGACGTCTGTGATGTGGCTCTGTGTCCCGTCAAACCACACCGTATACGCCTGTAGGCTCAGGAACTGGCAAGGGTGCGGGGATCGCGGAGAGAGTGCTCGGGAAGAGGGTGGAACAAGTGGACTTGACAAGGGTTTGCTTGTAAATAGGCCCCCATGTTGGGGCAAAGAGGTTCCACAGAGAGTCGTCCTCTAGTAGCTGGCCTACTGTGAGGATGCCTTGTCGAATTCAACGGGGAGTTAAAACATGTTGGTCCCAAAACAAGGGTGGTGTGCCAGAGTGGAGTGTCATCGGAGAAAAGATCAGGCAACTGAAATTGAATATCTTTTTTGACAAGCGAAAAGGCATGTGTTCTCCATCCGAAGTAGGGCAGAGACGCCTAGATGACATAGGACCCCATTTGGAAATAGGGCGGAGTTGAAAATGACACGAGTATCCCTAGATTTTGAGCAAAGGACTGGGAGGAGGTGTTCAGCATATGTGGCAAAGAAAGAGGATTCTGGATGTAGTTGACAAAAGGAGTGGAATGCTACCAAAAAAAAGAAAGAAAAGTCCTTGGCGGCGCCAGGTTGTACCCACCATTGGTGGGTGGATGGGCCAAAATGTCCAAGGTGATATCCAGGAGTTGAGGTTGAGGGCTACATGATACATGGTGGCCAAGGTGGAAACTACAGCTGCCGAGGGGGAGACAACTCGTGCCGGATAAACTAATAACGGTAGAATCCATGGCTTCAGCTGGTCTCCCTCTGGGGGTGAGAAGGCCCAAGTTTGCATTGCAAAAGCGCGGCCCACATGTCCTTGCTCGGTACCTGTGCTCGGTGTCGATAAGGCGTGACATGAGTAGCACCATCTCATCATCCTGCCGCCTTGCAGGCGGGATGTGGCGGGGGTGGATGAAGTTGACCGGCCACTGCGACACCCCGTCCAAGCATAGGTCAAACTTGACCGGTGTGTGCCCCGGGATGCTTGGCAAGGGAGTATCTCAGCTATGTGCGACACGGCTGCCAGGCGGGTGTTGATCGGGAGGCCGTCGATGCGCCTAAGGCATGTGTAGCTTTCTGTAGCGCATGTGAATACGACTCTTCAGACGAGGCGTCCCCAATTTGAACGCCTAGATATTTGTAGGACTTTTTAATTCTCAAGCCCATGGACAAAAGGTAAATTTGGTGTGATTATTCCCAATGCCCTTTAAGAAAAAGTGCAGATTTGGGGAGGTTGACGCAGAGCCCACTGTACCGGGAGAAGGCTCTGATTGTGCCCCACGAAAGCAAGAAGACAGAAATTGCATGTTCCTGGTCACAAGTGATGATGATCAAAAGATCGTTGGCATAAAGTAAAATTTGTACGCATGGGGAGATGGACATGAGTTTATGTGCCAAAGGTTAAATACGCGTTGAAAAAATAGTAGGGCACAGGGCACAGCCTTGCCACACTCTAGATGTGGCAACGATCCTGTGCTGAAATAGTGTTTGCGCTCTAATGGACAGGCAAATAGGGGCAGTAAACAACGCTAACATGTGGCGCACAAGATCTTCAGGGATACACATATCAATTAGGACGGTCCACAATTGTGCGGCCCTGAATCAAATGCCTTGCGGAAGTCTATCGGGCAATGAATTGCTTGTTTTTCTGTGGACCACGACCCGAAAGCGTGCCAAAGATGGTCGAAGATGCAGCGGCCTTTGATGAATGCCCGCTGTTGAATCGGCGTGACCGCCGAGATGAAATCTTGTAACTGCAACGTGACAATCGCTGATGCAATCCATTGGTTGTTAAATTTTGAAGGACAAGAGATCTCAATTTGTGAACCCCCACCAAACCCAACCCTTTCGGGATGGGGTTGAAAAGGGCCGGGGCCCATGATTCTGGTACCTGCGGATCTTCCAACGGCTGTTGATAGACTTCAAACATGAGCGGGACAAAGTGTGCTGCAAAGGGTTTATAAATCTCCCCTGTGAACCCATCTATCCCCGGAGCAGACATGTCGCTAAGATTTTCGAGTGCAGCATAGTCTAAATCGGTTGTGACGGGTTTAATCAACATCTTGGCCATTGTAGCCACAGGGCCCCTTCGCCCAACTCTAGGCAAACAGCATCCTTTTCAAAGATGAAAAATAGAGAGACTGGTTTAACCCGGACAGCAGCTCTGATGCCAGCTCAACGTGCTCTCACAAGTCTGTTGTCTCCCAGTCAAGCCATGGCCCTGCACCGCCGGACGCGATCATTGCGTACAACATGCCAATTTGGCTTCGGGATACTCAACCTAAAGCTTTTCTTTAGGAACAAAGCTTCCATGTCAACACGCTGACACGGTCGACTTGGAAGCCAAGGAAATTTTCCACTGCGGCGTGGAAAATGCAAGGCACCTTCACATCGACCACTAGCACCATCTTACACGACCCACATGACACACGGCCATTACCATTGTGGCGTTGAGGTAGTTCAATGTAATGAAACATGAATCTTTAGAGACACGCAAACGAAACCAAGCCAACCAAGGTCAAAAAACATATGCGCGTGCAACCTGCCCTGGATAATCATGTCTGCCTCCACACCCTCACGAACACCACTGCCGTCTGGAGAGAGAAGCAGGAATCACCGTCCCCCCCCCCTTCACGGCAACAGAGCTTAAACCCGCAATTTTAACTGTAAGCCCGCAATTTTAACTGTAATGATTTGAACAACCTCGTTCACACGGCGGCCTCCTCTAAGCTGCGGTTTTAGCAAAACTTTAGATTTTTGTCCTGTTCGCGGATCAATGTTATGGGGCTCTAGAAGCCCCATATTCCAGACATGGGTTCCCTTTTGCATTTGTAATCCGTGTTTGGGAAACACGGCCTAGTCCTCCTATCTAACATCACCAAATTCGGCAGGGCCGGAGCACCAATTGCGTTTCGCAATACCTGAAAACCTGAGACTAGCTAAACATGAGTTGACAGGACCCATATGGCATGCCACACCATTTCGTCGTCTACGGTTTTCACCACGACGTCACTACTCGTAAGACGCAATGGTCTACTATGTCTGGGTTTTCTGATTCCATCCCCCCAAGCATCATATTGCTCTCTGATCATTATTCTGTCATCCTCCTTTCAAGGGAACGTTTTCTGCCCTCGTATTAGTGAGGAACTTGCTGACTTTGTAGATGCCAGACGAAACGAGTTAACTAATGTCACTGACTCCTATGGCTCAATCTACATAACACACCATCGGATGTGTTTCAAGACAACACATAGTTGTCTCTACAAGTTGCGGGCCACAACAAGGTCCGAGTCAGCCTCAAAAGCCCCAACGACCTGTACACTTTCTTTTGTAAGGCTTGGGGGTATGTGAGATGTGTTTTAAGCTTGTCTAGTACAAGCGGACTTGTGCGATCTGTCTCCGACCACACGCAGCCAAGCACTTGTAGAGTGAGGGGGTGGGGAGAGACTCATAACCTTGTGAAACTAGGTATTCCACTTCCCCTGGGTCTTCTAGTGCACTGTGGATTCCCTAAACAGCGCTTGGACTTCTGTAATACTGTTAAGTGTACAATCTCGCTCGTAAGCAAAAGCCGCTTTCCGAATAGTATTCATGGAGTCTTCCCAGCCCGCAAAACTTGTGGTTTGCCGGCTTTGCCAGTTTGAGCAATGGTGTCCACCGTCTACTGATTTTTCAAAATTTTTGTGGGGCACCTTTTCCTTCCTGTGTTGCCAACTCTATGCGGGCGGATACTCAGCACTACAGCCTTGTGGTCCAAGCCGGTGTAGCGTTCCTGGATGTGTTGTTGAAAATTTTGCGGGATTAAAATCCTTTCTATCCTATGCTTACGATCAAGCTCAACGTTAGACATATCACGCTCATGGGTGGCTGTTGGTGGTTTGTGCGGAGGGGCTTGTTTTGGTTTTCCTTGCTACGAAGGGAAACCCTAAGTCCACCCCTCCAGTGGGTCCTTACGGGAATTTTTATCGAAAACCTCTAGCACTGCTTGGTTATCGATGAAAGCGGTGCCATTGAGTTCGCTCATTGACATGATAGCAAAAAAATGTTTTTTGCGGTGTGCCTCAAGGAACTTGAGGCGCTCGTGGTGGTTCAATTCTAGCCGGAAGATTTTTGACTAGACAGGCTTGTTGGGGGGCTGCTACATTGAAGCACCGCAAATCTGCCAGGCCCATGTGTAAACATTGTTTGTGTCATGTTGTTTTTTGTAATATGGCCTAAAAAAATTGCTTAGGGGGGCGGGAGGGAGCAGTGCATCCTTGCGCTCCAAAGAAAGTCCTTTGGAAAAGAGGCAGAGGGTGTTGTGTCTAGGCCTCCTTCTTTGGCAGATGGAAGTTGCTGTGAAATTGATGATCCAAAAATCTGTTGAGCCACCGTAAGCAAGGTGGACGTGTCTGGCCAGCGTGGAAAATGACACACGGGTTGCGAACATTTTCTGCAAGGTGTTGTCACACCATTGGTTGAACGGTGTTTGTGTGGTCATCTCGATTAAAAAAAAATCGACCTGGTGAGGGGCCATCTCAGTTGTGAGCTTGTGGTGAAACGGAATGGCCTGGGCCACTTTCGTGTCCTTCATCATTAGCAGGATGTGTGCGTTGCTCTAAGGCAAGGTTGTAGCCGGTCCGTCGGCGGAGAGTTTATCCGTGCCTTTCCATGATTTGCGTTCCCCCTTGGTGTTGAAAAAATAGTGTGACTGTAGGGGAGGAAGGCCTATTCCCACTTGAACCGCGGCATCAGTTATTGCTGGTACGAAACCTGCAGGAGTGTGGCAGTAGCGGAAAGGGGTAAGATACTTTGGATCTTCGCTCTCATTTCTAAAAATAGTTTGGATATTGGCCTGTGATGGACCAAAAATGATGGGAGGTGTGGGCGGAGAAGTGGGCCGCGATTCAGAAATAGATTCACGCCCAGATTCATCAGGAGGAGAGTGTTGTTTCTTTTTGATCGGGGACGATCCAACCGTGATGGCAAGCTATCGATTCATTTGCACACGCCGCTGTACCAAGACTTGCTGTTGGTGGAGAACTTCTGCTTGCTGTTCCCGGATGGTGTCCCCGAGCTTGTCATCGGGGTTTTGCAGAAGGGTATAAATGTTGAGCTCCGTCTAGCCGATTTGTTGGCTGACATGTGCCCATGGGTCTTGCAATGTTTTCCTCGTGCTCTCATTGTTGCCTTCGATTAAATCTAGCTGAGATGCGCATTCGCGTTCTTGGTCCATCGGCATGAAAAGGTTCTTCCATGCTGCATATAGGGGCGAATCTTCCACCATCGTGTGTTGTTGTAACAACAAGCGTATGGCTGCACCCAGAACCTTGACGGTGGTGGATAAGCTGTGATCGGTAATCAGCGGCCTGCCGGTCCTGCGGGGGGCCTGCAACCTCTAGAAGGCTTAAGTGCGTGTTAATGGCTGACCTTTTGTTAGCGAGATCCACAATGATCTGCGCTGTTGATAGAGTGGGTGCTCTCATTACTTGATTATCTCCTGCTGCGTGTTGCGCCACCTCTTCCATTACGGAATGTGTGTGTGCTTCTAAGGAGCGCTCTAATACTTTGGTAAAGTATGCTTGTAGGGAGTTTCGTTCCTTATCTGAGATCACATTTGAGAATTGCTTTTTACCATGGTCCCATCGAAGTGGGGTAATGAATGGCTGGATTGAGCAGTGCCTCCAGTGGAGGGTCGTATTGTAATAGTTGCTGAAGCGCAATGGTGAGATCGAATTTTTTGGTGTTTTTCACCCATTTTTGAATTCTCCACAAAATTCTTAGCATTTTGAGTATAGACACGTAGGGTAAAAAAGAAAATAACCACTCAGGAGGCCAAAAAAATTTTCGGTGCCTTTGGTGACAGCACTTTCCCCAAAATCTCACATTTAGGAAAGACGAGTTTAAAACCTTTGGGGAGTCTGGAGTGGGGGGGCGGGGTCCAGATTCGAACCGGCCGCCCCCCTTGGCGTCGCCCTACTCCAGAGATTAGCCCAGACTGAGCGGCCGTGGGCACATTGGCAGTTGGCATTGACTGCTTGCAGTTGATGGTTGACCCATCGGAGTTGGTTGTTGCCTGCTGGAGGTTGGATGGAACACTTTCCCGCCATGGTTCGTGGCAGCCAAAAAATCTCTTCTCTCGATACAATCCTGAACATTGGGACGGGGGGGGGGGGATCCTGAAGATTGACTTGGGAAGACTGCAACGAATTTGATTCAACAGGATGCATCCAAATCTGCACTGGGGTCCGCCACAGGCCTGCAAAGCCCCTTGAGGTCTTGTGACCACATGTGATGGCACCTTTAAGCATACAGAGTGTCACTTGTTTCTGCGTTCGTTTCTGTGTCGGTTGCTGTCTTTGGGTGCTCTCTCTGTGAAACGCGACGACACCTTGCCGCAGGGCGGTCCTTAACAGGAAAAAAAAAGACTGTTCTGTTACACAGTTTTCCCAAAAAAGCCCGCGGGCACACCATGCGTTGGTGGTGGGCGGTTGGCGGTTGGCAACTGGCAGTTGGTGGCGGTTGGTGGCGGTTGGCGGCGGTTGGTGGCTGGGGATTGGTGGTTGATGGCGGTTGGCAGTGGTTGGCGGTTGGCGGTTGGTCGCCGCTGGCAGTTGGCGGTGGTTGGTGGTTGGTGGCGGTTGGCGGTTGGCTCGGTTGGTGGTTGGCAGTTGATGGTCCCTTGGGGCGGTCCCTACGGGCGGTCCGTAACAAAAACCAAAAAACAAACTAGTTCCTTAAGGACCCCCCTGTCTTGCAAGCTCAACAATCAGTGAAAACTGTCAATGACCGGCGGGGTGGGGTGGGGGTCACCGCTGCAATGCAGTGGCGTGTTCAACCCACAAATGTCTGTTTCCCCACCATCTTGTGCTACCTCTTGCTCCATTGCTGTCCACTATCCTCAGTCATCATTTGGTGTGTCTTGGGATGGGGTCACTCAAACAGTTGGACCATCAATAGGAATCAGGAAGACCTTCGGCCTCTGTTCATCTTTGCAACCGGCTTTCTGCCAGTGCAATAGAAGGGACTGGGGTGGATGACAGCTGGCGTGGCCTTATAGCAGTCTTCAAGGGGAGGAGGAAGAGCAGGGCACGCCATCCAACCTGTTGGCTGCATGCCCCACCCTCGCATGACCCTTTCCTTCTCCTGACTTTCTGCAAATATCCTTGGCCTTCCATACGCCGCAGTGCGACGTGTAAGAGCACTCACGCTCCACTGCACTGCACAACTCCCCATGCCCACTCCAAAACGGGCCCCACCAAAACTCTCAACACCTGCTCCTTCCAGAGAATGAGGTTCTTTCTTTGGGTTGGGGCCGGTCACTGGCACTGCCAGTTTGCCTTACCATCCGTCTACAGCTCCCAAAATCACTGCAAGCCCCAGCACCAGCAGCGGCGGCATCAGCCCCAGCAGCAGCGCCAGCAGCATTCTCACCCCCTCCCCCGACGGACAGGGGCACACTTGACGCGTGGCAATGCAGCGATTGACGTGACCAATGAGCTCTTTCAGGGTCACGAGCACTTTTGGGGTGTCGAAGTTATCACACAGGGCTTCGTGTACTGCTGCAGTTGCCTCTTGGTACCTGCAGGGGTGGGGTGTTGTGGAGTGTTGTGGCAGGGAGGGTTCTGGGGTGTTGTGCAGGGAAGAGGAATGATGCCATTGGGTCAACGAACACAAGGGACAACATGATGTACCTGCTTCCTATCATTACCATGTTTCGCATTGCGCAGACCAACACGGTGCCTACTACCGTCGCTTTGTGGCGAGTGCTTTCCTGGGTGCCTACTGCCATCGCTCTGCGGCAAGTGCATGTGTTGTGGTTGAGGTTTGGGCACACACAGGTTTGGGTTTGGGCCCTTGAAATTTTTGCCAGGGGTCCGCCCCTTGGAGCACTGAACTGAAAAAGCAAGAGCACACGTGCATGCAACGTAAAACAGCAAAAGATGGCACAAACAGTGTCTTGTCGAGGTGTGTGCAGCCTTCTTTGGGGTCCCCATAGTGGGGAAGCGGATGGTGCAGGTGTGTTTTGCCTCAAGAACGCAGCATGCACAAAAGCAAATGCGTCACAGCATTCCAGATTCCGCCTTGCAATATCTTCCCCCGTTTTCACCCCTGTTTCCGCACCCCGTTTATCCTCAACGCCCCCCCCCCCCCCCGCTTCCCCGTTTTCCACCGTTTTTACCTGTTTTGCTCGCCAAAGCGTGATTGCAGACCAGTTCCTCTTTGCTCCCTGTTGAAAAAAAATCGTCCCTGAATGCATATGCCAAACGAACCTCTGTCGCCAAGGTTTTGGCAACCATGGAACCCTGCTCCCCTGAGCACTACACGCTGGTTTGTGCTGACAAACAGCCCCTTTTACACGAATCCAAAAACCCTTGGCCAAGCCCGTCCTGCGAACCAATACTGCAGGTTGAAATAATCGAACACCATCTGTGATGTGAAGTGCAGAAACGACCTGTCCTCCTCTGCCTCATTCCCCAAAATCGATGAGTTCATTTGGCACCACATTTGTGCGTGTCCACAGGAGTAGCTACGCACCGCTCTAGGACCAGAACACCAGGCACCCTCATACTTTGCATGCAGCTCCTTCTCACAATCTGCCCACTTCTGATTTGCCTGTGGAAGCAGTTCAAAAGGGTTGTGGACCTTTGCAGCGTGGATTAGGAAAGCAGGGCGTGGGTAGGGGGCAAGGGTGGCAGGGCATGGGTCGGAACAACGGCACATAGGCTGGCTCACATGGGACGCTCAGTAGTGGAAGCATGATTCTGTTCCGCTACGGAAAAATAAAGGGCAGGTCTACTGACATGACACTCCTGGCGCACAGAGGCATCAGGAATACGGAGACGATACCACACCGCAGGTGTGGAGAGCGAGAAGAATACCATGTTATAGATACAACGCATGCCCTCCCCCCCCCTCTCCGCGTTTCGGAGTCTGAGGTGGTCAAAAACACTATGTTTTCGTTGCTTGCCCAAGGTCAAAAAATAGGGGATGACACCCCGGCAAACATCACCCCAATGAGAGGCAAGCAGCACCAAGAAAGGCACAGTACAGCGCACTGCGCCTCACATGCATGTTCGCGCCTCGCTTCGCGCTGCACATCTGCACTTGTACCTCTCCCTCGGTGCCTTCTGGGCGCACCGTGACCCTAAATGGTACCTTCATAGCCCTGCCCCCCCTCCCCCCCAGGGCGGTCCTTGGTGAACTACCGCCCTGATGGCCCCTGACTCTGGGCCCCTGGAGTCTAGTTCAGTCCCATCTCCGTTTTTCAACGCATCCCCGCAGGGGGGACGTCTCCTCGCTTTTGTACGCGACTCCCCCCCGAGTAGAAGTGGGCCGAAGGCCCCCAAGGGGGGGGGGGGAGTCTGGGGGGGCGGGGGGGGAGGCTAGCCGCCGAGGAGGGCTTCTCTGGGGGACTGGCTAGTCGCTAAGGGGGGGGGGGGGGGCGCCCGGGTGAGAGGATTAGCAGAGGTCTAGTCCAGTCTGGCGGGTGCCACGTGGGCAAGGGGAATGAAAAAAAAACATTCGGGCGCCTTCGGCGCCACCATATGTATGGCCGGTACCAATTGACCCTTGGCAACTAAGTGGGCCCGGAGGGCAGGGAGGGAGGGGGGGGATTGCGTGAGGAGACGCCCCCCCCCCCCCCCGTGCATCCCCGCCAAAAAAAAAACACCAATAACGGAGGGACTTTCCATCTATCCTCAACCCCTGAGCAATTGTTGCACTCTTCTGAAGATGCAGACAACCCCCAGTCCTCTGGACTTATGTGCGCTGGGTTCTGTCTGGAGCCATCCATCTGCCTGCCATGGTCCAGTGCGGGGGTACCAGCCAGCCAGACAGACTGTGGCTGTGGCCCTCCCAAGACAGCCCTGTGCTTGGGGCGGTCCACACCCCTCTAGGGCCCGGAAATGCTGCAGGGGTGGCCAAACACGGGGTCCCAGGCGTTGGTAACCCCCTTGTGATCGCAGACGTCCTAAGTTTCCGCACGGGGGGGGGGGACTACAACTGGTCCTGATGCGACAACCCCCCCAGCTATCTGTCAAAACTTGGGGGGGGGGGCAGTTGGGGGGGGGTCCAGCCGGGGGTCAGGGGGGGGTCCTGCCGGGGGTCCGGGGGGGTCTGGACGGGGGTCAGGGGGGCGTCCAGCCAGGGGTGAGGGGGGGGGGGTTAGGGTTAGGGTTAAGGTCACCGAGCTGGTGGAACCAGTCTTGGTTTTATAACCCTTTTTAGTGTCTAGGGTGGACCTACCAGGTTTAGCAGCAGCAGCAGCAGCAGCAGCAGCAGCAGCAAGCAGCAAGCAAGCAGCACGCGCGAAATGGGCAAAAATCAGAACTCCGTCGTGGTGCTTTGGATTTGGTTGAAATTTTGGTGCATGATACCTATGGGTGTGAAGTACAATCACACAACGTTTGAGCGAGAAACTCAACGGTGGCGGCCGGGAACGGGATTCGCAAGTGGCAGACCTCAGTTTCACAAATTCCAGTTTAGGGCCAAAAACAGCCATATTGGGGCCAAAAAAGCCCTGGAACACATTCAAAACAGCCAAACGAAGGGAAACAGTGGGTACACTGCACGTGTGGCTTGACTTCCCCGTGTCAACGAGCTCTTTGCCGCCCTCTAACTCCATGACATGTCCCGGAAACGGCCCAAAAAGGCCCCCAGAAGCTTTAGATTGGCTGCCGACAGCCACAAACCAAGAATAGGCCATATCTTTGGCTACATGGCTCAAAATGCGATTCCAAGGGCACCTACTCCACCTGCAACCCCCCACTTTTTGTGGTTTCCACCCCTCAGAATTGCCCAAACGGACGCCTAGACCCCAATACCTAGGCCCACTAGGCTGCGGCAAGCTGCAAGCTCAAGCCCAAACAGGTGGGTGCCCAAATGGGTCAACAGGGTCCATTAGGGGCAAAAAGATGACGTATCTCAAAAATGATCCTAGACCATGTGCGACGCTAAAACAAGTGTTTTTGGACCGTTTTGAGCTTGTGGTGGCCCATTTTGGTCCTCCGAAAATCCCAAAATGCCTTGAAAATGGGCTGTTTTGGGACCAGAAATGGGTCAAAAGTGGGTCAAAAACGCATTTTTCCAAACCTCATCCTAGACCATTTGGGGTGCACAAACGGGTAAAATGAGCCCATTTTGAGCCCATTTTGGGGCATTTTGGCCCTCAGAAGTCCAAAAAGCCTTGAAAGTGGGCCTCGTGGTGATGGGGTTCACTTGCAAGCTGATTTCACTTTGTCAAGAGCCATCAATGTGTGAATCATTCTGGATGTCCCTCACCAGTCATTGCTGATGTTCCCTCCCCCACCAGCTCGGTCCCAATATTCAGTCTTGATTAGGGCTAGGGTTAGGGTCACCGAGCTGGTGGAACCAGTCTTGGTTTTATAACCCTTTTTAGTGTCTAGGGTGGACCTACCAGGTTTAGCAGCAGCAGCAGCAAGCAGCAGCAAGCAGCAAGCAGCAGCACGCGCGAAATGGGTAAAAATCAGAACTCCGTCGTGGGGGTTCAGATTAGGGTGAAATTTTGGCGGATGATACCTATGGGTGTGAAGTACAATTACACAAAGTATGAGCAAGAAACTCAACGGTGGCGGCCGGGAACGGGATTCGCAAGTGGCGGACCTCGCTTTCAAAAACTGCACTTTAGGGCCAAAAACAGCCATTTTTGGGCTTAAAAAGCCCTAGAACACATTCAAAACAGCCAAACGAAGGGAAACGGTGGCTACTCTGCACGTGCGGCTTGACTTCCCTGTGTCAACGAGCTCTTTGCGGCCCTCTAACTCCATGACATGTCCCGGAAACGGCCCAAAAAGGCCCCCAGAAGCTTCAAATGCCGATAGCCACAAACCAAGAATAGGCCATATCTTTGGCTACATGGCTCAAAATGCGATTCCGAGGGCACCTACTCCACCCGCAACCCCCCACTTTTTGTGGTTTCCACCCCTTAGAATTGCCCAAACGGACGCCTACACCCTCGTACTTAGGCCCACTAGGTTGCGGCAAGCTGCAAGCTCAAGCCCAAACAGGTGGGTGCCCAAATGGGTCATTAGGGTCCAGTAGGGGCAAAAAGATGACTTTTCTCAAAAATGATCCTAGACCATGTGCGACGCTAAAACAAGTGTTTTTGGACCGTTTTGAGCTTGTGGTGGCCCATTTTGGTCCTCCGAAAATCCCAAAATGCCTTGAAAAAAGGCTGTTTTGGGACCAGAAATGGGTCAAGAATGGGTCAAAAACGCGTTTTTCCAAAAATCATCCTAGACCATTTGGGGTGCACAAACATGTGAAATGAGCCCATTTTGAGCCCATTTTGGGGCATTTTGGCCCCTCAGAAGTCCAACAAAAGCCTTGAAAGTGGGCCTCGTGGTGATGGGGTTCACTTGCAAGCTGATTTCACTTTGTGAAGAGCCATCAATGTGTGAATCATTCTTGATGTCCTTCACCAGTCATAGCTAATGTTCCTTCCCCCACCAGCTCGGTCCCAATATTCAGTCTTGATTAGGGTTAGGGTCACTGAGCTGGTGGAACCAGTCTTGGTTTTATAACTCTTTTTAGTGTCTAGGGTGGACCTACCAGGTTTAGCAGCAGCAACAGCAGCAAGCAGCAGCAAGCAGCAGCACGCGCGAAATGGCCAAAAAGCACATCTCCGCCGTGGTGCTTTGGATTCGGCTGAAATTTTGGTGGATGATACCTATGGGTGTGAAGTACAATTACACAACGTTTGAGCGAGAAACTCAACGGTGGCGGCTCGGAACGGGATTCGCAAGTGGCGGACCTCCGTTTCAAAAACTGCAGTTTAGGGCCAAAAGCAGCCTTTTTTGGGCCAAAAAAGCCCTGGAACACATTCAAACCAGCCAAACGAAGGGAAACGGTGGGTACACTACACGTGCGGCTTGACTTCCCCGTGTCAACGAGCTCTTTGCGGCCCTCTAACTCCAAGATATGTCCCGGAAACAGCCCAAAAAGGCCCCCAGAAGCTCCAAATGCCGACAGCCACAAACCAAGAATAGGCCATATCTTTGGCTATACGGCTCAAAATGCAATTCCGAGGGCACCTACTCCACCTGCAACCCCCCACTTTTTGTGGTTTCCACCCCTTAGAATTGCCCAAACGGACGCCTAGACCCCAATACCTAGGCCCACTAGGCTGCGGCAAGCTCAAGCCCAAACAGGTGGGTGCCCAAATGGGTCAACAGGGTCTAGTAGGGGCAAAAAGATGACTTTTTTCAAAAATGATCCTAGACCATGTGCAACGCTAAAACAAGTGTTTTTGGACCGTTTTGAGCTTGTGCTGGCCCATTTTGGTCCTCCAAAAATCCCAAAACGCCTTGAAAATGGGCTGTTTTGGGACCAAAAATGGGTCAAAAATGGGTCAAAACCGCTTTTTTCCAAACCTCATCCTAGACCATTTGGGGTGCACCAACGGTTGAAATGAGCCCATTTTGAGCCCATTTCGGGGGCATTTTGGGGGCATTTTGGCCCCTCAGAAGTCCAAAAAAAGCCTTGAAAGTGGGCCTTGTGGTGAAGGGGATCACTTGCAAGCTGATTCCACTCTGTCAACGGCCTTCAATGTGTGACTCATTGGTGTCCCTCACCATTCATAGCTGATGTTCCCTCCCCCACCAGCTCGGTCCCAATATTCAGTCTAGATTAGGGTTAGGGGTAGGACTAGGGCTAGGGTTAGGGCTAGGGTTGCTGTTAGGGCCTGCAGCCCTCCTGTAGCCCTCCTTTAGGTCAAATTTTTTTCTTGTTGTTTTAACACAAATATGAATTCTCTACAAAAATTTGAGTATTTTGAGTATAAACACATAGTACGGCGCCGGACAGTTTTCTCTAAGGACACTTGTTGGTGGCCAACCCGGCACCACTATCTTTCAAAACCCGGGGGGGGCGGGGGTGGGGGGGGGGGGGGGGCTGGGGGGTGTCGCATACAAGGACCGGGCCCGGCCGCCCCCCCGTGAAGTTTCCGGCTTTTTTATTTTCCAGTCTCTTTTGCAGAAGCAGCTCTTCCAGAAAAATGGGGGGAAATGGGGGGAAATGGGGGCAATTGGGCGGGGGGGGATGGGGAATAATCATAAATGCGAGATGCAAAAGCTCCAAGACGAAAGAAAATGGAGGGAAATGGAACAGTTTGAGACACCTTTCCCGTTCTTCCAAGTGCCATTCTCCCATTTTTCCCGCTCAGCAGCTTCCTTTCCCAACTAAAAATCCGGTCTCCAGAGTGTCTGGACAGACAAGCGGGGGGAACCAGCACTCCCCGAGAGGAGCATTGCCTTGTGGACTGCCTGTGCCCACACCTTTGCCCTTCCTTTGCATGTCGGCCCTGTGTCAGTGTTAAGATAGTTGTGGGTCTTGGGTCCCGGTTGGCGGTAGGCGGTAGTCGGGCTTCGGGGGTCGGGCTGTGGTTGGGCCTGGAGGTTCTGTTTGGCGGTGGCATCACATTTTCAGGAAACTCAAAAAAACTCCCTTCCCTTGTAACCCTAGGATCGGCATGCAGTGCTGCGAGCTTTTTGGGCACTTGGGAGGCTGCTGCAGCAACATCCTCCTGGGCACTCAGGGGTGTCGAACTCTCCCTTTGCGGTATGTAGAAGCCAAAGGCAGCAAGCCCCTTTCCAGGAATCATTACTGGGAAACCAGAGAGATGCAATTTGGCAATTGGTCACTGTGGCAGGCACTGTCACTGTCACTGTCGCACCTCCTGTGTTGTCGATCATTGACTTCAATATCAGCAATCTTGAGTGCCTACAGAGGACACAGTGTCAGCTGACACCGCGTCTCATCTCTACGTTGCGCATTCACACTGCATGCAGCACATTGCATGGAAATGACAACCTCACATGCAGCTCCATCACTGAGCTATTACTCAAAAAAAGCATCAAAAAAGCGGCAGAAAAGGTGCCAAAAAAAGCGCCCTGAAATTGAACCACCGACTTTTGAATTACTACCCTCTGCATATACCACTAGGGTACCACAGATTTCTGCACATAATACGGTCTTGGGGGCATAGAGCCTGTTTTTTTCCAAAAAGTCTGACATATTGTGGGTTTCCAAACTTTTCGGGCCAACCCATCTCCATACCCATTGCCCCCCCCCCCCCCCCCCCCGTGGGGAGTATATTTTGCCCACTAACCAATAGCCTAGATTCCGCGGTAGGTACCCAGATTTTTGGAAACTATCTTAACACTGCCCTGTGATGACATCGGCGGTGGTCATGATGCGTGCTCTGCCTGTCCATCGGCCCTGCAGGCCACAGAGCCCCGGACACTCCTGGTCTGACCAGTGGGGTTGCGGGTCAGACATCAACCGCCCCCGAGTGGGCATGGCCCAGGCCGAACGAATGCCATTGGAACCCGGAGGGACGTGTTCCAGGTCAGCCTGGACCCTGACATTGAGCAGCAAGAGCATGCGGAGGTGGCCAGGCCCCGTGTTTGTGCCTGCATGCCCCCCTGTGCTCGTCCGCATGGCTCCCTAAGCTCTGTTGGCCCGTGGTTCCTGCGCCGGGCCCCCACCTTCGCCTGTTGATGCGCCCTCTGTTGCCCCGCACAACGCGCTGCCGCACGCACATCCCGTCACTAGCAGCTCTAGCACTAGCAGCTCCTTGCATACATTTGCATCCTCCTCCAGGTCCCTGCGCCCCCTGTGTGACATAAAGTCCATCTCTGGTTGCTTTACGGGGCCCAGGACAGTCACCCGTTTATCCTTCACCGCATGATGCAGTGTCGGTCTTCTCCTTCTTCTCATGAAGGTCCGCCAAGCCGCTGTCTTGACCCCACCATTTCTGTTTCTCCATGGCGGCGGGTTGTGGTGGTCAAGACATTAAGGATCCATACGGCATTAACCTTCGCTCAGACCCCAGCCCGTGGTGTGGCGCCCGCGCTGCAGGCCCCCAGTGGTGGTCTCGGCGATTACCCCCCGCCGGTTCGCTCAAGCGAAGTATGGCACTCACCACTAGGGTCTGCTTAGCCCTGTCAGGAGGACCCCAGCAACTAGGTCACTCAACTGATCACAGCGATGCCCGGCTCCCGGACACCATCGGGAACCATCCCCAACACCGCTGCGGGCCGTCGGATGAGCGCCTGTGCTCGACCGGACCTGGCATCCCCGCAACACATCCAGAGACTGCCCAGGCCCGGGAGCTCTTCCCCACGGATTGTGCAGGGGGAGCATAGTTCCGCCTTCTGCGTGGACTGTCCTCCAGGGGGTGTCACCCGCGGCCAGGGAAGGGGTGACACCCCCTCCCCCCGCCACCTCAGCGAGGGCCCAGGCTCCGCCTCGCGTAGGGCCCGGGCCCTCCCCGCGGCCATACCCCACACCTGCGGTGAGTGAACAAGCCCAACACTACAGCACACAATCCCCCGCAGGCATCGAAACCGCACACGAAAGTGCTGCACGACAGGACGAGCCCTCAGAGCACACCTTCAGCGCTTCCTCGGGCTTCCGGAAATACGTCTTCATGTTCGCGAAGAATGTCTCGAATCTGTGCACAAGAGCGCCTGGACGTGAAGCACTGCCCCAAAGGGACAAAATCGTTGACTGCTCGCTGCCAGCCACCCTGACGTGGCGTATTCTCTGGAGGCTCTCCTTGTAAAGCCGGGTCCAGCATTCAAGAACAGTCAAACAGGCCGCATCTGCTCTCAGAACTTTCCACCTTGGGGCACCTTTTCACAACTCTGAGCCCATCAGTGTTCTTCGTGTGAAGATTGCCATATGTACTTTGTTGGTATTCGAGTGTCATATGGTACCCGTAGACAACGAACCCTGCGTACATCTTATGACACAGAAAAGGAGCTGCAGTCCGATGCACAGCCCCGGGTCATATCTTATCTTTCCCTGCTCAGCGGGTGAGCACGTGGATGCGGCGATCAAGGGTCTGTCTCAGAAGTCGGACATTGATGTGTCCTTGATGTGTCCTTTTTGCTTATTAATGTACCTCCTCATCTCCCTGATTTCCTGTCACTCTGTGCGGGGCCGATGTCTGTCAGTGTGCGACGAACGCGCATTCATGTGCGATGGATGTGTGTCATTGTGTGGACATGGGTCAGCATGTGTCTGTGTGCGTTCAATGCCTGTCTCTTTGTGGCTGCCAGGCTCAAAAAGGGAGGTTTGCAAGCCCAGCCGATGGACAGAAGGGCCGTAAAAACACCATAAGATCATCCTCCAAAGTGCAATTGGCAGTTGGCGGCTTGCCCGTAGACGGTGCAGCTCAAACCCAAACCCTTGGCTTCTCAGTGCTCCACTACATTCGGCACCGAATCAAAATTATTTCCAAATTCAAACTGGACCCCCACTGTACCTCGGACAAGGGCCCCTCGGACAAAAAAGGGGGAGGGTGGAGATTAAAGCACACAAAAATTGTACGTGTGATCTGAAGCAATCCCAATCAGGCCCCCTGATACTGTGGCACAACTCTGGTGCAGATATATGCAGCTCAGGCTTACCTCTTCACTTCCTCTTGGGCTGCGATCAACGAGTTTGCGGACCAGTCCAAAGGCTGGTCGTACCTGAACGGGGCATCGGTCATTGAACACGAGGGCGGCCAGCAAATGGCCACAGAGAGATCAATGCCAGAGCTGCCGACGCCAGCAGGGCCCAGTCAGCCACATGCATCACATCCAAGTGCCAAGCGAAAAACTTCGCCACCCCCAACAACAGACCCTGTCGACTCAAATTCCATTTCGGTGCTTAGGACTGAGAGTGGGGCAGCAGCATGGGGGTTCAGAGACTGATGGGGGTGACAGCTGCAGGACCTGGGCATGGGGACCCAGCAAGTGTTCCAGCCCATAAGCCGCCGGAACGGTCAATGTAACCATTGAGCCACTGCACACCTCCAAGACCAATGAGTAGAGGGGGCCGGGGGGGGCAAAAAAACAGGTGTTCCTGCCAGGCCCCTGGCCTGTCCTCAGTGAAATTGTTGAAAGGGTCCAAAAATGGCTTTAGTGGGCAATGGCGCAAGGCAACACAGGTTGTGTGTATGAATATCAACTGCCTGAATTTTATCAAGTGATTGAACGATATCAAGTCAGTGATGCATGCAGAGAAGGGCGGCATGCAGCCCTTGCCAGAACTCATGCATTCTCAGCAGCCCTTAACATCTCTCTGCACTCACCCTAATTGGATAGGGCCCCAGACGGGCGTCCCCCAGTGAGGTGAGGTGTGATTGGGTAGGGCTCCAAAAGGGTGATGGCTCCACAGAAGCAGAAGAGCCCATTGCAGTGGTTTCCCGTTTTCCATACCTCCGTACAGCACATGAACACCAATAAACAAATAAGGTTCCATGAAACAGGACTCATGGATGGCCAGAGTGGCACAATATACAATTGTGAATCCAATTCCCGCTCTTTGGTTTCGCATGCCAAAATCACCCCTCATATTTGGGTAAAACAGTTATTTGTACCATTACATTGCTAGCATACTGGTGTACAATTTTGATCATCATTTGCGGATATAAGGGTACCTTTCGCCGCGTCTCCAATGCCCAAACGAACATGAATCACGCCCCCCATACCACCAAAATTTCGGCAAAAACCGAGCCCCCAGCAGTGAATTCTGGTTTATGCCCACGTTGCTGCTTGCTGCTTTCTAAAGGGGCCGCTCTACCCTACACCTGTCAAACCATACTGGTTAAAAAAGCTCAGTGACATATCGAGTAAACACCATTCCTCACCCACACTCTCAATTCCTTACCAACCTTGAACAGCCCTGAAAAGGGGCAGGGCTTCTTTCCCTTCTGCTCGACATGCCAGAACTACACAAACTCTCGATGCAACGCAACAAATGTCGACTGTTGGCGTGGCTGAGCAGGGAATCTGCTCCAGGTATGTACAACGTTGTTTTGCCTGAGCAGACACAACCATGGCCCAACAATTTTCTACATCTGCAACATGGGGGAGGTGCACAATCTTCCTAAGGCGTTCCCTTAGGTCATGGAGATAGAGCAGGACGACCTGTGTGCAAGATAGAACATCCGGAAGGCATCGGCACTGTAAGTATCCAAGGCTTCCTACAGGAAGGGTGGAAATGCGTATTCCTATTGTCTACCCGGACATTCGATGCCGCTTCTCTGCAGGTGAGGACCCCAACAAGACTCGCTGCAGTTACAACGTCCTCCAGCGATTTCAACGGTTGGACGGCAACGCACACTCTTGTGGTGTACCATGCAGTACAATACAAAGGAGGAGGAGGAAGAGATGCGGTCCCCTGGTAGAGCGCACCCGCACACCATGCCCGTGCTGCCTGCCGGCCCGCACTGATCTGGACCTTCGATTCGATGGGGGGGGACCCTGATCACGGTCCCAGTCCGGCTCAGCATCATGGCGGCGGTTCTCCTCTTTGTCCCCTCCCCATGGTCTCCTGGCCCACGCCACACACACGTCACACGCCCACGCGTAGCAGAGTCCCGGAGGGGGGCGAGGCAGGGAACCGGCTCCACTTCCGGCTCAGCTGCCAACCCCCCCCCCCCCCAGGGGGTGGGGACACAGTTTCACAGGTGTGGGCCCTTAGCCCGCCAGGTACTACCGAAGGGCGATGTTTGGCTGGCGGGTCACAGGGGCTTGGTCCGTAGCCTGATCCCTCACCCCGCCACACAGCCCTCATTGCTGAGGTGCCAGTACAAGGGACACAGCCCCCCTTAGCGGATATTCCGGAAAGGAACCTACCTAATGCCGGTGGATGCCCAGCAAGCTCACCGTGCTGGTCGCCACGCCAGCCCCAGTATATGGTCAGAGACCGGGCTCGGACCCTATCCATCATTGCGCGGGTGACAGGTGACAATCGTGTGGCACCCGCGTCTCGTTCCCAATGGGACGACGTCCCTATCCCTGATCCCTTTTTCCCCTTGGCCCGCAGCCCGATCCCACACCCCGCCGTACAGCCCCTGTAGCGGAGGCACCCCTGCGCGGGTGCCCCTTGGTGCCTTTCCCGCTGGGAATGTACCTGGGAATGAACTCGCCTGATCCTCACCGTGTTGGTCGCAGCACTAGCCCCAGTAGCTGGGATGTGACCCGGGATGGAACCCATACACAGCGTGGCCATCATCATGTCGCGCAACTAGCTAGCTTGGGGCCGATCATGCGGGGCCTGAACCTCGTATAACCCCACGTAGCGCTGTGGCGGGTCATATCCAATGACCCACACCAAACGCTAGGCTGGGAGCCCCCCCGACCCATCAACGATGACCACCTCAGCACTCCGAACCTCCCGGGGCCATCAGCCAGGGGACTTGGGAAGCGGTCGATCCGCATACCAGAACACCCACTGGGTCCCACCCTAATCAGGTGGCAACCATTGCCCCTGAGGCAGGATGGGCGACAGGCAACCCCACTCGCACACCGGCCATAGGAGGCGCACCTCGGGCCAAGCGATACAAACCGTGGGTTTACACTTGGAGTAATTGCCACAACAATCTACATGTCGTGCAACGAAAATGGCAGCGCAAACTAGGACCAGACACTAACACACACACAACACACAGACAAGACACATGGTGCTTGGGGCTCATTACAACCTAGGTTCAACCAAGTCATGCCTCTCCATTAGTGAGCCCTCTCCATTAGTGAGTACCTTGGTGTGATGTCTCACTGAAGTCACTAATCGCTTGGAGGGGTAAGCCGCTGCACCAAGGGTCCAGTCAATTAGTACATGTAGTTCTACTGGTACTAGCAATACTATGGGCCACCTGGAGAGTGCCTGAGGGGATTGCTAT
Organism: Eutreptiella sp. 'Long Island Sound 2002'; assembly: GCA_964036045.1. Lineage (NCBI taxonomy): Eukaryota > Euglenozoa > Euglenophyceae > Eutreptiales > Eutreptiaceae > Eutreptiella > Eutreptiella sp. 'Long Island Sound 2002'. Next base: position 74,133,115 of record OZ038384.1, read on the forward strand.
TGATGGGATATCCGGGGACTGGTCTCGCGATCACGCTACAGTTCGCCAATACTAGGCCTCACAAATTACGCCCAATCATGTGTGGGTGTGATTGTGCGCTTGCGCACAATCCTCACTGAGCTACACCGCCTTGAACACCACTGCCAGCCCCGCTAAGGCAGAGGCCTGCAGGACAACGCCATGGCTGACAGCACAGCATACCATCCCAACCCCTCTCCCGTTCCCTGCACCACCAAAGGGGTTGTTTAGCAACCAATGAATTCCTAGGGACAGCAGACCCAGGGCCGAACCATCCTCACTGCTTGGGCCCCAGGACAAGACAGTGGCACCTTTTGGCTGGTATTTCATGAGGCACAGACATTCAGGGGTTAGCAAGCAAGGAACATAGAGCAAGTCACCCCATCACCGGGTAATACACACACACACACACACACACATGTATGCATACACACACAGCCAGCAGGCAATAACCCGCCAACCTTAATTGTGATGAAATTCTTCAGGGATTTGGACATCTTGCAACCCTCGATGTGCAGATGACCTGTGGCAACGACAGAAATAGCCGCGTGGCCTCAAACAACTTTCTGGCTTCATGTGACATTCTTGGCGTAAAAAAGTGTCAAGTCTCTTGAAGAACACAACCAGTTTGCCCCCAACACACTTACAAACCGACAGTCCCATGTACCTTGCCCAAAGCATTTTAGAAACCCTGTTCTGAAAAAGTTTGGTGTGCGCGGTCCTTCTTTTTGGCGTGAAAAATGTAAGTTGTGTACAAAAAAACCGTATAGTCGTGTAATTTTTTTTTTATGCTGTAAATGCGTGTAATTTTATTTTTTTTGCTGTAAGTCGTGTGAATTATAAAAAAAAATTGAATTTTTTAATTTTTGCGGTAAGTCGTGTAATTTTTTTTTTGCTGTAAGTCGTGTAAATTATAAAAAAAATTGAAAAATTGAAAGAAATCCAACCTTTGCAATACATGCGCAATATGTACAGCTGCCGGTTCCGTACGGCACCCCATAGCGACCTTAACGATGGGACGCCGAGTCCACAAAGCACATAGTACTCTGCGTGGCCACCAATTAGTTGGGACTCGGCCAATATAACATAGTTTCACATGTTGTCATTGGCACTAGACTCAAAATCAGGCCCAAGAGAAGAGTCCTGACAGGGCCATGGCCAGCATCCAGTGTGCCTGCACTGGGAACAAAATCAGGCTCAAGAAAAAGAGTCCCGACAGGGCCATGGCCAACGCTACTGCCACCATTATAGGCCACCAAGGCACTGGCATGGGGCCAATATTATAGCAATCTTATACGCTCCACCATTGGTACACCAAACGGCGGAGGAAAATACAGCCCACAAAACATGCACCCGCTACAAGTAGTTGCAGAATGCACGCTTGTAGATCAAGTCCGTTTTTGTGTCACCGGACTTGGGCTTTGCACCAGGATTGGCGTTAAGCTGACAAGCGGCGCGCAACTCTGGAACTACCTGCTTGCACAGGTCATCAATGAAAAGCTGGTCACGCTCCAGCTGGCCAGATGCATCTGCTGGGTAGCCATCCGGCACCTTGCGCCACTCTCCACGGATGAGGACCTTGGGACGGGTGTCCTCCTCCTCGGTGGGAGTGTCCACGGAAGGTTGCGGCCTGGCCTCCGGGCTTTCCACGCTCTGCTCGGCGGAGGCCTCCTTGCCTTCGAGTGGGGTGGGGGTGGCCTGAACACTGTCCTCCTTAGCCGAAAGTGCACCTTCAACTTGGGTGCTGGGGGGGGACTCAGGAGGGCCAGCAAGCTCGATCACGCCCTCCACATCATCACCGGGCGCTTGAGCGACCCGCACAGCACGATCAGCGTTAACAATGCTGAGCACATAGTCCACAAAACTGGCACCCATTGGGACAAGGGGCACATTGGAAAAAGTACCCCGGTGCTCCACCACCTGCTTTGCGATGTTCAAGCTTTGAAAACCACAAGACCAACCGTCCGTTTGGAATCCCAAGGCGCGGTGCTTGGTGGTTCGCGAAAGCTTCTTCAAGGCCGACAAGAAAGGACGGATCAAATGAGTGGAGCTTAGGGGTTCCCAAACCCAAATAGTGAAAAGCTCCAACCGGACACGACAATCGAAGGCACACACAAACCAGTGCAACCCTTCCTTGTCATTGGAATTAACCACAAAAATGTGGCGGCGGCACCACCTCACCCCTGCCGTATCGGGGATCCCCACCGCTGTAGAGCGGGGGGCAAAATCAGAAGTGGCCCACAAGTGGGCAAATTGGCTACCTCACCCCTGCCGTATCGGGGAGCCCAACCGCTGCAGAGCGGGGGGCAGAATCAGAAGTGGCCCACAAGTGGGCAAATTGGCTACCTCACCCCTGCCGTATCGGGGAGCCCCACCGCTGCAGAGCGGGGGGCAGAATCAGAAGTGGCCCACAAGTGGGCAAGGTGGCTACATAACCCCTGACGCTTTTTTTTTCTGCTGTAAATGCGTGTAACAAAAAACCGTCAGGTCGTGTAATTTTTTTTTTTGCTGTAAGTCGTGTAATTTTTTTTTTTTTGCTGTAAGTCGTGTAATTTTTTTTTTTTGCTGTAAGTCGTGTAATTTTTTTTTTTGCTGTAAATGCGTGTAACAAAAAAACCGTCAGGTCGTGTAATTTTTTTTTTTTCGCTGTAAGTCGTGTAATTTTTTTTTTTTCGCTGTAAATGCGTGTAACAAAAAAACCGTCAGGTGGTGTAATTTTTTTTTTTCGCTGTAAGTCGTGTAAGCCGGCTTACACGACTTACAGCGAAAAAAAAAAAATTACACGACTATACGGTTTTTTTGTTACGCGCATTTACAGCGGAAAAAAAAAATTACACGAATTACAACATACACCTTTTTGGCAAGACCAGGTGTCCTGCCACCATGCTGCTGATTGCAATGCAACCACCAAAACCAACAGACGCCTCCAAAGCAACGCCACACGAGAAACAGGCAGTGTCAACCGCCGTAATTGCAACCTGCGCCACCAATACAAACGACTAAACCACACAGCCACCACCACCATCCATGCAATCCCACGGCAGCCGTCATCTGCAGTGCTATAGCCTGTAGGATTCTGCTGGTGTGCCCGGAGACGTCGCATCGTGTTCCCGGGAGACATTGGGGATGGAAAACCCGGGGGGTAGGAGTGTGGGATGTGGGGAAATTGGGGAAGGGCAGGGAGGGTGGAGAATGTTGATGCACGTTGCTGTTTCTGGGCATGACTTGGGCAGAAACCTGGGAAGACAATCATCAGTGGGGCGACCCTCTGGTAGCGTTCTCATTTCACTGCTACTGTGCGCACTTAAGGCAGTTCATGCACCCAATGCTTTGCTATGGCATGAATTTACGTTTTCTGCACATGTGAGGAGATGCTGTGGTATTGATGTTTTGCTTTGTCTCAGTCAGAGGGCTGTTGGAATTTCATTCACCTCCAGCCGCTGGAACTGCTTGTGCTGTGTGAGCAAGCGGCAAAAAGTAAACCGTTGACTCCTCCATTGCAAACCCTGAAAACCGTCAAGTCAATAATTTGGAACTTTGGAACTTTCCGAAAAACGTCCCGACTCAGGACCAGCTTCCATCGAACAAATGATATCCACATGAGTAGCAAACTCCTTTCCAAAATCAGTGGGGCCTGCAAGAGCCACTTGTGACAGATGTGTGCGAGCAGACAACACTTGTCATCAGGTGACTGACCCACAAGATGGAAATTTCCAGCCAAAATGTGTCAAACATCTGACATCGCCAGCTCTCTTCATTGAAGCCATGTTTGCTGTCCTGTACACATGACGCCCACTTATCCAGTCTGACCCCGTTCTCCTTCCCAATTTCCCCACCCTTCCCCTCAGTTTCCACTCAGCCACAGTTTTGGGGTGCGAAATACCCAATTTGGGTACATCTCCCGTTTGCAGTTGTCGCTTGCCACAACCAAAACAAGCGCAACATCAGCTTCACTTGGTGCTGCACCCTCTTGCTCTGCAAGTGCAACTACAACAGCATCATGAACATGATTGCACGCCGCCTGAACGCCACATCAACAACACACAAATGCAGCTGCCATGTACAAGATCAACAACAAAAAGCGCAGATCAAAACTGCAATAAGCAAAACCAGCAGCACAGTCACTCGCAGGAGAATAATAATATCACCACAAGAACGACCACTCCCTAAAACAACCAGGCAACCTGCATGCAAGAAATAATTGATCCACTGTCCACAATTGAAGCAGGCCTGCAAAAAAAGGAGAGAAATGGTCAGCTATGAACCTGTTACCGAGGAACAGACCTCCATCTTCGGGGTATGGGAGGGGGGGACCATTACACCTCAGCACATTTGACCCCCCCCTTGCTTATGAGAGGCCCCCCTCCCCCGCGTATGGAATCTGAGATGGGATGCCGCTCTCCCCCTCTCGACAAGAAGTTTTAGACCTCCGATTTCGGCGTTATTTCTGTCTAAATATGTCGAAAACCCTGCATGGAACAGTTTTGTTTTGCAAAAAAGCGGGAAGGGGTTCTTGAAACCCCTGCTATTTAGACTATCTAAATTCCGTTCCAACCATTTTGTCTGCATGTACAACACTCACGTCTGATGGCACACGGACAAACAAAAATTACAACCACAAGCATCTGTTTGTGCGGCGACTACTTTGCACATTACCAATGACATTGTCAAATACCTTTAATTTCTCATCATAATTGCATGCACGTTGCATTAACCATTTCATCTTTGTCACTCAAAACAGCTTATAAGGGAGGTTGTTGTGCAATTCGCAAAACATACAAAGCACAAGAGAAGACTGTGCACAGGACTATACGCTGCAGAGTGTGATGGACATGGAGGCAGCAGTGTTCTCCTCTATCTCCTGGATTGTTGCACCACTTTGCAGAAGAAATGAAATTTTGCCTGTAGCCTTTGTGTCTCCCCATCCCACCTCGCTGCATTTGGCCTGTATAAGACACACACCCCACATAAGGAATCTAACATGGGATGCCCCGCTCCTCCGTTCAGCAAGTTGGAGCTGCCCGAGCGACAGCCAAAAGGCACAAAGTGATGAGAAGGGATTGCGTTGTGTCACTCACTCTAGCTACACGTGCACTTGCTGACACCGCGAGAAAGAAGGGCTATCATTAGTTTTTGTACAAAAAGGAACTAGCCAACAAGGGTACGCCTCCATTGGACCTAAGGGCCTCAACTCGATGCTTTTCCCCTATTCAACACCCCTCACAATCAAGGCAATCACAGTGATGGCAATTTCCCGCGAATGGAATAGGTAGATGCCACGGTGATTCATATTTTCCTGAAACGGAAGCGGTGGATGCCACACTTACAAACCTCGCTGGTTACCCTACCATATGGCGCCCCTGTAAAACAATGTGCTTCACCTTGTTTTCATGTGTGTGCGTGTGTGTGTGTGTGTGTGTTTGTGTGTGGGTGGGTGGGTGTGGGTGGGTGTGCGTGCGCCGCCCACAGATGTTTCAATCTTGCTCAAACTGCAAAGTTCAACATCCTACAACCCTACAGACCATTCGCGAAACCATGAGTTCAGTGCTCTGGCACCTCGCTAGCAGACGACTTGCTAACATACGTATATACAGCTTTCAGGTCGCATTGTGTCTCTATACTACAGCAAACCTACACATGCTGTCCCCACCTAGCCCAACCCATGCACGTAGTGCTGATACTACCCTGACTCCATATAGACAATGAAGAGAGAAGGCAAGATGACGCGAAACACGAAACAAAATGACGTGAAACCAAACACTTCTCAGCCCGTGTTTGTGTGGCATTGATGCATGGCATTTGGATGTGTATGACACTGATGTGTATGACATGGGTATACCATAGAGACATGTGACATGCATGTGTACTGCCAAAAACAAAGAGACAAACATGGGCAATGGAGCAGTTGGTTGAAAAGTCTGCAAGACAGCAACGACCAAAAGCCTTTGGCTGCAAAGAAATTGCAGAGATCCACACACCCCCCCTTGTGAGAGCAACACCCCTTTCAGAGCAACAGTAGGTGTTGTTTCTGCAACTTTTGGAACCATGGAATTTGGCGGTTCCTTTTTCTGGTGGTCCATGAATATCAAGTTTTTGTTGCGGTTTGGGGCTGGGAATGGTATTTTGGGGATACTGGTTTTTGTCCAGCCACCCACTTTCACTCCTTCTTGTTCTTTGGTGGTGGAGAATGGTGAATCACCTGCATTCGAGACGCAACAGTTACTGTGTGTCTTCATGCGCACACAAACAACGCCCTTGTCAGGGCAACAGGAAGTGATCATTCCGTCAAATTTTGGAACTCTAGTGTTGTTCTCACAAGGGGAGGGGGGGCACTACTGCAGAAAAAGAAAGATGCTCTTCATCAGTGCACCCTCATGCGTCACAGTGTGCCTCAGCCCATGGACAACGCCCATCCACCCACCCAAAAGAGCTGCCCCCCCCCCCCCCCTGGTGGGGGTACCTGCAGTTTTCCCAAAATCAGGGGAAAACCGGACAAACCCACCCACCCACCCTCAGACCCCCCCCCCAGCCCCCCCCCCCCCCCGACAGCATCAACCAGCCACTAAGCAAAGGCCTGAATGGGTTGCATGTGTGAACTTATATTCGATGAGCAGCTGCAGGATGAGACACATGCTGACCATCAGCGTCATACTCAGTGGGAGGCACCCTATCTCCATTTGATTGCATGTAAGTCACAGCAATGCCCATGGGCAGCCATACCAAGAATATTGCTGATGCTGTAAGGGACACACTGCAATATGTGCCATGTTGATACCGTTCAGAGCTACACTGCGCAAACGGTTGCATGCAACGTGTCAAATGTTTGCGAGCCCTGAAAACGAGCCTGAAAAACCAGTCGCCCAATTGTGACGACGGACAACCCCTGGGAAAAGCACTTCACAGGCACAGGCACTGTTTAGTGTACATCTTGCAACCAAAACCGACCCACACCTCTGACTGTGCAATTTCGTTCTCGTGGTGTGGGAAACGAAGATCGATACCACCACTGTGGATGTCAATGTTGGAACCAAGAATGTCCCTAAATCGGTAAGAGGGGAATAAGGGTGGTGAAGAGGGGTGTGGTGAAGAGGAGGCTGAGGCAGAGGGCATAATTCCAAATACTACAGTGCCCTCAAACTTGTCCAAAATAAATGCGCCAAGGTCTCAAATGAATACGGTCCTTCAAAGAGAAACATCTGCTGTTTCAAAAACAGCCGGCTTTCAACATGGCAAAAGAATACAACCCAGGCATCCAGACTCAACAACAGATTGCATGCGTATCCGAGGGACATGATGGTCATAGAGGGTGCTTCCTGCACACAGGGGTATAGAGATCGCCATGTAAAACTGTTCCCCCAAACATTGTCATGTACTCATGCATAGTCTTCTGGAGTTGTTGGGGAGATGGTTGGAAAATGGACAGCGCTAGCCCCTTAGCAATCTGCCATTCGCTTGCAGCGCGACACAAGAATAGACGTGGAGTCGGAGCTTCTGCAGAGCGGCGTCTGCATCATCCGGAAACGACTGGCTTAGATTTTGGCATCAGAAAAATATGAAGCCGATCGGAGGAGGGTGTGCATATGTACACGGTCATGTTCAAATTTACAGACACGTCCGAGGAATAAGTATGTACTCATTGAAGATCCCTGAAAGCGGTTGTTCGCAAATCAGCCTGTGCCAAACCTGCTCTCTTCTTTTATCCTTGTACCAGACCGTAAAAACCCACATGTCGAGCCAAATACTGGATGGAGGGCAAGGCTCTGTGTACTGCCGTGTACAAACCATATATAGCACCCTGCCGTGTACAAACCCCATTCCGCACCCTGCCATGTACCAACCATATGTAGCACCTTCACGCGTACAAAACATGTATATCACAGTCCCATGCACAAACCATATATGGCACCTTCCCATATACCAAACATATATAGCACCCGCCCGTGTACCAACCATTCATAGCACCTTCCCATGTACCAAACATAGAAACCACCCTCCCGTGAACGAACCGTATATAGCGCCGTCCCATGTACCAACCATACACAGTGGCCTCCGTTGTACAAGCGATACATAGGACCGTCCTGTACGCAAAGTGTACAGCACCCTGCCCCATACAAACCATATATGGCACCCTCCCATGTACCAACCATATACAGAGCACCCTCCCGTGTACCAACCATATATAGCAGCCTCCGGTGTACAAATTGTATATAGTACCCTCCCTCCCCTGTACAAACAGTATATAAGAAAATAATAAAAATGCAGCCTCTTGAACATGGCCAAAACCACCAAAAATAAGAAAAATGCAGCCGCTGGAACATGGCTGAAACGGCCAAAGATAATATAGAACACCCTCCCGCGTACCAAACATAAATAGCACCCTTCCGTGTACCAACTGTATATAGCACACTCCCGTGCAAAAACCGTATATAGCACCCTCCCGTGTGCAAACCATAATAGTAGACCCCCGTGCAAAAACCGAATATGGGACTCCCGTGTGCAAACCATAAGTAGCACCCTCCGATGTACCAACCATATATCGCTCCCTGCTTTGTATGAACCATATATAAGACCCTCCCGTGAATAAACCATATACAGCAAGCACCCTTCCGTGTACAAACTGTAGATAACACCATTCCGTGTACCAACCATATAGAGCACCCTCACACGTGCAAACCATATGCAGCACCCTCTCATGTACAAACTGTATATACCACCCTTGCGTGCACAAACCGTACATGGTAACCTCCCATGTACTAACCATAATTAGCACTCTCCTGTGTACAAACCATATATAGCACTCTCCAGTGTACCAACCGTATATAGCACCCTCCCATGTAGCAACCATATAGAGCAACCTCCTATTAAGAAACAATACATACCATCCTGTGGGCCACCCGGAAGTAGCTCTCTGCCCTGTAAATAATCATAAATGGCACCCTCCCGTGTACAAACTGTGACCAATATATAGCACCCCCCCGTGTACAAAGCTTTTGCAAAGCACACACATAGCATCAAAACACAGCATCCTCGGCAGAGCAGCAGCGTCTCTAGGATGCAGTTGTATGGAAGCGGACAGCGTCGGCGATCGTGTACACAACCAACCTCTGGCGGGACAATATAGAAAGAATTAGCAGATGCCCCACACTCTGGGTGGGCGGGCGGGCAGGCAGAATAAAGAAAAAGCAACTGTTTCCAGTGACACAGACATAGCACCATGCACGCCACACACAGCACACAGAGCAAAAGTACAGATCGACGGCGATTTGGAATTTTGCAAAGCAAGCGCAGAGCATCAAAACATAGCATCCTCGGCATATCAGCAGCGTCTCTGGGCTTCAATCCCACATTCGGTGCCCCTCTCGATAGCTAGTTCGGCCGGAGGTGGGCACTCTGGGTGGGATGTCCCTGGGCTGCAACCCCACATCCAGGCGACATACCCACACTCTAAACACGACATGCCCCAGAGAGCACGAAAATTAGATCAGAATCCTGGATAAGCACGCGCAGGGTATCAAGAGGATAGGGTCTCCGGCATATCAACGGCGCCTCTGGGCATCATCCCACATCCCCGCATCATAACTGCATCCCCAGCCCGACCCAACCCACAGGGCATGAAAAGGAAATGCACTCCGCAATCATCGCGGCGCTGGTACAAAAGCGCAGGCACAGAAAATTAACAATCTTATGGACTGAAGTGGGTGCAAACAGCCCAAACAGCCGCAGGCCTACCCTGAATCCAAAGGTAGGGCACCCGTTGTCCATCCACCTTGCGGTGGTGCAAGAGGGAGCTGGAGAGGCGCCATGCACGGCGCTCCCCGAAAAGCAAAATCCACCCGTGGCAGCACGGGTGGCCACTGCTTTTCTTAACGACAGGGGACCCGTCGGCCAGCACCTGCCGCACGTCCCCACTCACCCTGCGGGCAACCGCGGCCAGCGCCCTCTGCAGCACGCTGGGGGCTTGCTCCATGGACACAGCAACACCCAAATAGCTGCGGGGCTGCTGGCCCAAGTAGACACGACAACGCACCGGCAACCCCCCGAGCATAGTGGGTAGCTTTTGTTGCAACTGCATCATCCTCCCAGTGCGGGGGCGGTCGATGGCGACCAGCGCATGCTTGCGGCTGCGCGCCCCCGGCCTAGGATTGCCCTTGCCCTTGCCCTTGCCCTTGCCCTTGGAACCGCGGTTGCGGCTGGGCATAGCCTCGCAACATACATAGAAACTAATGCAAGGCAAACAGGCACACGGGTGGGACAAGCCAAGGGGCTATGTTTCCCAGAGCACAAGACCCTCTGTATTGACCCTATATTCCTGTATTCCAAGACAACACCATGGAACTCGCGTCCCTACGGATTGGAAGTAGATCGAATTTCAGACCGCCAAGCACACGGGAGTAAAAAAGGGGCAACGGGAAGCCCCACTATCCAAAGGAACACAGAATTACGAGTCGGCATGGCCCACAGGGTCCGCAGACGAGTGCGAGCTAATTCCATTGCCACCAAACGATCACCATCGCAATCAGAACACAACTGCTGGGCGGGTCCGCCGGGTTAAGAGCGCCACGGACCCCGTGAAGATATATATTGCCCCTCAGGCCTTTGCTCAAAGCGTACAGAAGCCGTCGAAAAATCCTTTGCAAGAACAAGTTCCCCACCGGCATGCGAAGACAAACAACATAAAGGCAGCAACCGCATTGTCCAAAAACACAGGGCAACCAACATTGAGGATAACCAAAGCCTCCGCACCCATTTGGCTAAAGGGCTGCACACCCGGGACCACCGTACGTATTCCCCGTGTGGGAGAAAAACTACCCAGTCGAAAAAACGCACCATCGCGCGCCGCGTTGACGAACAAAAGGAACGGTTTCGCTGTAGAAAAGGGGCGCACTGGACGAAGCTACCACGGTCGCATGGCCAGAAAAGGTGGATGACCACAACAGGCCTACACACCCATTGGCTTCTGCCTATGAACTACTGCAGCCTGCGCTGGGTGCAACGCCCCACCGCCAACCACCACCACTGCGCTAGAAGGGATTCCCATGCCGCACCCACAGCGGAGAGGACGCCCGAGTCAAAATCCACCACCTTGCCAAGCCAAACCAACCGGCGGGTTGGTTCAAGTGTGGACTTGACACTAACAACAGTACCTTCTTGACGCAACTGGAGTACCAAAGACGCCGCCTACTCACGAGTGTTCGGCTTGCCCCGCCCTACCACCAGCACATCATCCAAGTACACCATCACCACCACCCCCACCAAACCCTCCCGGGCCACCAAGTGTTCCATAACCTTTTGGCAGAGGATGTGACTGTACTTCCAACCAAAAGGGAGGCAATGGAAGGAAAGTACTTCCCCAGAGTCCCCTAAGATGCAAAAGCAATCATGGCATCGTGCAGGCAAGCACAAATACCAGAAACAATTCGAAAGGTCAATGTGACACATGCACAGCCCCTCAAACCCCTCACCAAGGGTCCGGAGGGCATCTAGGACACACGAATATGCCTACTAGCCCCTGTGTAGGTCCGGCAGAAAATCGGCCGACCTTGTCTTTTCCACGTGCACAAGACGGGCAAGGACCTCAACTAAAGGCAGGTGAAACCAAGGTGGCTTGGTCACCATGGCCCTATTGAAAAGTACCATATTGACTATTAAACTTGCCTTTTCTGCACTTTTGGGAATTGCGAAGACACTGCAGTTGGGCTTAAGCCCCTTATCAGCCACATGGTGCAGTAGCGTTTGGCCATTAAAGGTAGACACCATAATTGTTGCCTGCTCTGAAGGGGAGGGGACTTCCCGCAGGTCCCACCACACTACTCTCTAGATATCCTCTAGGACTATGGAGTCCCACATGTGCTCCGGGATGGGGATGCATCCCACATCCCCCACCCCGCGATGCAAAAGTTCCTCGTGAGGGCGAAGAAGTACCACTCTCGGCGAAGTGGAATCATGGAGGATGGACCGCCAAACCTCCGGCTCAAGCAAATCCGGGGCGCGGCAAAGCTCACTCAGAAAATTGAAGATACCAAGATCCCTCGCGAACTCCACTCCCCACGACACCAACCTCAACAAGCGGTTCTCCTAGGTCCAGGCAATGGGAGCCCACAACATCTCAACGGCATTGACCAACCACCTATCCCTTGCCCCATCCACAACGGCCAAGCGGACCCGGGAGTTCTCAGCCCCTCCCCTCACGAAGTGCACGGCGCGCCTCTTGACCCACGAGGCACAAGAAGTTTGGCTTGGGGGGGGGGGGTGACACGTTGCCACGGTCGCCTTTTTTGCTGCCGGCTTGGCCGAGCGCAAGCTGGAGGTGCCAACGTGCCCAGGTCTGCCTTGCGGCTCACCACGGGGGGGGGGGCTATCATCGACGACGACGGGGTCCCGGGGGGGGGGGGCGCAGTCCCCCCTTGCACTGGGTGACTCGACTAGATTGCAGAGCTGGAGGACGTTGTGAGGGAAGACGTCCCGAAGGCCCACTGTTCTCCACTTGAAGGATCCATTCATCCACGGCAAGACGATGTTGTCAGCGACTGAGAAATCATCTAACGCGGCCCCATACCCTACGGCGACACACTCCGACAACCAACGTCCTGGGGGACAGAGAGGCCAAGCCATCGCAACGCTGCAGCACCGCCATGGCGCCATGCATGCCATCACATGCTTTCTACCTCCGTCCCTTGCATGACCATGCTAGGATCTCTTGTAGGTAGTGGGCCCCCTGAGGACAGACCAAGGCTGTGCAGGCAGCATCTATCCATCCTTCCTTGCCCAACCACTTGAGCCCAGCACGCGGCCAAGCTCCCAGGCGCACACCACTAAGCGGGGGTCATTCTTGGCTGTGCGGAAGTACAATCCTTTGACGCGTGAACCCTCCCCGTCGCAACAACGTTGCTTCTCCCACACGTAGGAGGCACGTGAAGGAAATCGCCGCCATCGCGAGCACCGTCCATTGATTGCGGTTGGAACAAACCTGCGCGGAGAGGCGCAATTCTCCCAACCCTGCGCACAGTTTGGTGGCGTCCCGGTCTTCGGGTTGCTTGCTGCATTGCCATACTTTCTTGGCAACCATCTAGGGGCTCCATCCCAAGTCCGCAATGGCTCGGAGGGCCAACACAGCCACTTGCAAGTAGCAGGGGGTGTGTCCCCGTTGCCATAGGAACCAGAGGTAGCGGCATGCTTCCATTTCCAAGTCCCCCACAGGGGGCATACCAAACCACAGGTATAATTTCTATAAAGCGTACAGTGTGTGCCCATTGCCCCCTTGGATCATGATTGCGCGGCAAGTGCGTCAATGCCATCGACGGTTTCAGATTTCCGGATCCATTGCCATGCCCCCCACACCCATCTGTGGTGAATCTCCCCGTCGGTGATGAAATGTGCCGAGCGCAGGGCCTCGGGTTGTAGGTCCCCGGCCAGTGGCGCAAGAATCCATTTCACACGAACGCCGGACATTCAAAAAACCAATGTTGCTGCACACCGCACACCTCGGCACCCATTCTTGCTTCTTGCAGGAGTGGCACGCCGTGATGGGCGCCTCGAACACATACATAGGTTGTGCGCCTTTGCGTCATTTACAAAACCACCTGCCGTCCTTCAAGGAGAACGTGTCCGCAAGCGCATGGAGACGCTTCCTCACAACGTCTTCGGCCGTGGCCCCCTTTGCTCAATGTGAAATGGCCGGTAGGCCATCACTAAACTCCGGGTGATCATTTGGGAGGAAGTCCCTGCTCCTTCACACTCTTTCTTAGTCAGCCCATGCCTGCTTGTATACGCAACAAGGCTCGTCGTGGTCAAAGCCCACATACCCCTAACGAAGGACTGCACGCGGTCCACCTCGGCGTCACCCATCTCACGCAATTCCCACACGGCGGGAGTCAGCGACGTCCGCAGCAGTCGCCTTCTGTGACCTTGCCCTTCTTGGAGTATGTCGACACACACTTGTGTTCTCCCACTTGTCGACCCCACAACAACGCTGAGAATGCCAACAGGGAAAGGGAAATCCACTGTGGCTTGTTCTGCAGCCCTCTAAGATTCAAGACCTCCGCCTTTGTTAGAGCGGAGATTGAGCTCAGCTTCTATGCCGCCTCGGTGTTCGCCCCTGTTGTCACCGAATGGAGGTATGCCTGCAATTTCGCCGTGGTCTCCTTTTAAGCCTGCAGCAGCGGGCGCAGCTCGTGCATTTCCGCCGACGGGGCGACCGGCGGTGGCCCAATAAGCTTGAAGGACTGGGCCCCCATCTCCAACTTTGCCCCTGCAAACACCATGTAGGTCGCAATGGCCTTCACCAGATCAACAGGTCCATCCATGGGGAAGCCTCATTTCTTGGCGAAGATCTCCTCCCACATGCCACGTCTGTCTCCCAGCATGCTCAAGGCCATCTCTACAGTGGCATTGTTTTGAGCAACTTGCGGCATGGGGACACTGTCGATGAAATTGTTGCAAATTCTCCTTTTCAGAACATGTCAAAATGTTAAATGCCCATCGCTGTAGTCATTCTTGCTTGTTATGGTCTATTGGATATTGCCGAGTGTACTCTAGGCGGGACCGTGCTTAGACAGGCAGAGTAAAGAAAAAACAACTGTTTACAGTAACACAGGACACAGCACCATGCACGCCACACATAGCACACAGAGCAAAACTACAAATCAACGGCGAATTGGAAATATATAGCACCCACTTGTGTACCAACCATATATAGCACCCTCCTATGAGCCACCCACATACATAGCTCTATGCCGCGTAAAAATGACATACAACACCCTCCCGTGTACAAGGTGTATATAGCACCCTCCCGTGTACCAACCATACATAGCACTTTTCGTTGCGCAACCCTTATATAGCACCCTCCCGTGTACAAAGCATATATCGCACCCTCCCGTGCACGAACCATAAAAAGCATCCTGCCGTGTAGAAACCATATATAGCACCCCGCCGTGTAAAAACTGTAATCGCACCCTCCAGTGTACAAATCGTATAAAGCACCCTCCCGCGTACCAACCATATATAGCACCACCCTCCCGTGTACCAAACATATATAGCACCTTCCCATATACCAAACATTGATAGCACCCTCCTATGTACAAACCATATTTAGCAACCTTCCATGTACCAAAACATACATAGCACCCTCCTGTGTACCAACCATGTATGAAACCTTCCCATGTACCAACCATATATAGCACCTTGCCGTGAACAAACCTCATATAGCACTGTCTCGTGTACCAACCATACACAGCGGCCTCCGGTGTACTAACGACACATAGGACCCTCCAGTGTGCAAACCATGTATAGCACCCGGTACTACACAAACCATATATAGCACGCTCCCGTGTACCAAACATATACAACACCCTCCGGCGTAACATAACATATCGGTCGGCTGCGGGTGTGCAGCTTGCACAATCTTCCCCGTGCTTATTGTACTTGGTGGCTGCCGCTGGCGGGAAGGGGAGATCTTCACCATTGGTTCCCCTGGGGTTCCGCCTCACAGCTTGAATCTTCACCTAGGTTCCCCTAGGGCCTCACCGGTGGTAGGGTTTACTCGGGTGCAGCCCTCACGGGTCTTGCCCCATCAAGTCCCCTCGCGAAATATCCCCTGGTCCACCCCACCCCCGGCACAGCCTTTTGGGCGCCCGCAAGCAGGCTTCAGGTGGTTAGCTTTGCCAACAACAACAACAAAGCATTTCTCTCAATCACATTCCACCACTCCCCATCCCTCACTGTCTACAGCACCCTCCCTTGTACCAACCATACCTAGCCGTCCCGTGTACAAAAAATATATAGCACCCTCCTATGTACGAACCGTACATAGCACCTTCGTATGTAAACGATATACAACACACTCCCGTGTACCAACCATCTACAGCACCTTCCCGTGTACCAACCGTTTATAGCACCATCCCATGCACCAACCATGTATAGCACCAACCTGTGTACAAACCGTATATAGCACCCTCCCGTGTACAAACTATATTTAGCACCCTCCCATGTACAAACAATATGCGGCACACTCCCGTGTACCAACCATATATAGCACCTTCCTGTGTACAAATCATCCACGGCACCCTCGCGTGTACAAACCACATATAGCACCATCCCGTGTACCAACCATATGTAGAACCCTCCAGTGTACCAACCACAAATAGCACTCTCCCGTGTACAAACCATACTTGGCAACCTCCTGTGTACAAATCATACATAGCCCCCTCCGATGTACCAACCATACATAGCACCCCCCCCCCCGGGTAGAAACCACATATAGCACGCTCCCGTGTACCAACCATATGTGGCACCATCCCATGTACCAAGCAGATATAGTACCCTCCTGTATACCAACAGTATATATTACCCTCATGTGTACCAACCACTGTCCCGCACACAATGCATCTACAAACACCCTCCCCCTGCCACCGGGTCATCCATGCATATCTAAGCAAGACACATACGCACACATAACATGCACCACACATTGAGTCCCAGACACCTGATAATACCAGATAATAATACACCACACATACTTGGAGAAACTGGAACTCGAGCCAAATGAAAGCAACAAACGCAGCACTGTGGATATGGCGCAGCTGGCAGATGTGAGAATCTGTGGCCCCTTGGGTAAATAGCACTTTCTAACGCCACACTTTTATGTGACAGGCATCACATTTACAATTCAAATGACAAGACCATGAGGCACGAAGCATACCCCGCCATCGCCGAGCACTCAATGTGCCATCCTGGTCGCCCCGGACCCCAAGGTGACTCCCACTTGGGCTCTTTCTGACAAAGGGGAAACAGAAGGGTCCGAACTGAAGTTTGGGCCAGCAATGCCAGCAGGAGCGGAGGTGCACCCAGGCCAGCAGAAGAGAGAATCAGTATTTTAGTGGGTACACAAGGGCGATCAAATAGACGAGGCATTCTGCTGTCAAAACCCCTCCGGAGCTTGGGTTCCCAAGTGGACTGGAACCCCAGCACACTGGTTTTCACCCACACGACACAATCTCCCATGAACCACGGCGACTCCGAACGAATGGTGTTCCTTCACACTTCTCCCCATAAATTCTGCCCCAGCAAGCAACAAGCAACAAGCAAGGACCAACAAGCAAGGAACAACGCTCCATAAATACCATGGTATAGCAACGTACCACCAGCCGCCAGTCTTGGGGCTTAGACCCTCCCAGATGCCTTTGCTAATTCCAAATTTGAGTCAAAACTTCAACTGTGGCGGCGTGGCACACAGGCTGAAAATTTGGGAGTCTCGGGTTTTGGGCCCAATTGGATCACAATAGGCTCACATTGGGCCAAAACACATGTTGAGGCATCTCAAATGGTCTAAAAAAAACAACAACTGGGTAAAAAATTTATTTGACGCACCAGTGAATCCTTTTTGGCCTGGACCAGGTGGGATCCTTGCGCCCACTCGCCCAGGCCAAGCTGCGGGGAGGGACTCTAGGCATCCGTTTGGGCGACTCTGCGGTGTGCAAACCACAAAAAGTGGGGAGTGGATGGATTGCGCGATTAGATATTGAGCGAGGCTCAAGATATAACCATGCCTTGGTTTGCAGCTATTTTGAGGAAATTGCGCAGATTCTGAGCTATTTGGAAGCCTTTTGGGGGCGTTTCTCAGACACATTGTAACATTACCAGCCAAAACGGCACGAGCAAAGCAAGGCGGTGGTGGTGGGTGCACATGTGTCGATCACCAATGAGCCCCCCGCTGTGGCTTCTTTTGTAATTTGGCAGCTTGCTCTGACTCCCAACTGTGGCACTTGTTTGTCAGCAGTTGATGGCATGCAACTATTGTTGCCTGCAACATAGCCACGTGCACCAGGTCCATCAAATACATGCATGCAAAAACTGCAAGGTACAACGCCGGCATCTGCTTCTACTCTGCTGCTGCAAATCCTATTTTCATCGTGACATCTGGCCTTGCAGTGAGGCTCGGATCGAGCTCGCTACTCCCATATGTACAGCGTGCTGCTAAGAGACCGCAGTTCCTGCGCGACGAAGCCGTGCAAATATGTGTGTGCGTGTGTGTGCTTTGGGGTGCCAATCACTCAACTGGTTGTTGCGAGTGCAATATGGACGTACGTTCATCCCTCACAACCCTCACTTGGTGACGCATGCTGAGGCAAAGAAACGGTGTTCGATTCGATTTGAGAGGAATGCAGAGGCTGCAAAACACAAAACTTGCATCACAGATACAAACTCTTGAGCAGCAGCGCACATCATTTTGTCTGGGCAAAACAATTCTTAGGCCCGCGCTCGAAAACAGTCATATGCAAAAAACGTAGCTTCCCCCCAGTGTGGGCCGTAGAAATTCTGCAACCGACCAACAACAGGTCGCTCAATCTTCGTCGTTGCTGCCTCACAGAAGATGTGGTTCGACAATAGATGCATGCTACATCATTGCCAGAAAACATGAACACAAAAGCACATGCACTGTGCCTTGCAGTAAGACAGGGCATCATCTGGACACCCAAAGACAAATTAGAGGGTGAGAAATAAATCGATCGAAGCTCACGAGGATGAGTGCAAATGACTGCACAGGTTAAAGAACAATAGGATGTCTGGTTCTATTTAGACAGCGCAAGTGTAAAATGGAGGAAAAGACCGGCTTGCTTTTCTTCCACAGCGCGAAATCTCGTTGAGACCTTTTTTCTGCACCGAAATCTGTCAGGGAACCTGAAAGCAAGGGCAAGGGAACTCGGGAGGTATGGTCACTCAGGGAGCACTATCTCGATACTGACACCACCAAAAAAATACCCCACACCTGATGTAAATCACATTCATACTTCCTACGTATCATGCCACGAAATCATTGGGGCTGGAGCGGCACACCTTCCCCTTCCTTCAATGCCTCTTCATTGCCGACCATTTGCGGACACAACTTGCCATACAGATGATTGGGGCTTCTGCAACACAACAGACACAAAGAGCCATGGGCACCGCCGCAAATGTAGCTGTACCACCACCCGTGTGGCTCGGGTTAGGATGGGATGGGATTAACATGGAATGAGGATGACTTAATGTACCGACCTGTGCGCGCGCGATTGGGTGCGCAGGGCTGTGCTTGAAGGGATCGTTGGGTGGGGGCCTATGCCTTTTGACCGGAAAAAGCAGTGGTGTCCGAACGGCATATTTTTCGGTTTGTCCATTTTCAGTCTCCTGTTCATCGCCAAACCGCTCTCATAGGATGCGTTTTTCTGGGCGCAAATATGATGGGACCCTGGAGTCCCCGTGTGCCTGAGTCCCTAAACACCACACGTCACTGCATTCTTTCACGCACGGGCTACCTCAGCGTTCGTCTGCGTTTATATTAGTAAATACGGACCCTTGTTCATGCGGGGCCTGTGAATATCTGCTCTCCTATCTGCCCTGCATTCCAGGTCCTGTTTACCTGCCTATCTAACGGCATACGAACAACATGTCCCGCTGGCTGCTTTTGGGGGCAGCAGTGTGTGTATGCCTGCGGTCTGCAGACGGGACCAACCGTCAATGCAACGATGACGGCGCACATACTTTTGAAATGCTTCCGTGTCGAAATACACACTGCCCTGCGACTCGTATGCATAGCCGTTGTCAATGATCTTCTGAATAAATGCGACGATCTCGGGAATGTATTCGGTGACACGGGTCACCACATTGGGTGGCATTACCTACCAACACAAACAGAGAAAGGGGCTTTGCGGCAGCTACATGAAAGCAAACGTGGGCAGCAAGCATGAAAAAGACAGAATTGCCACACACGCATCCAAAGAGACAGATGAGAACTCCTTGGGCGGGGTGAAAATGGGATATGTGCGTGTGTGTTTGCTATACTTGGTTGATTGTTCACAGCTTCCTCCTCCCAATGAGACTTTGTGCAACTTCTTCCTGCTGCGCCCGCATCCCATCACTGTGCTGACCACTCCTTGCGGCTCCACCAGGCGGGTGAGCCCTAGGGCTTGAGCCCAACCAGCGTTGGGCAGAGAATGCATTCCTTGGCCTCCTTTGTGTGTGTGTGTGTGCGCGCGCGCGCAACACAATGCCAAACGCAACAAGCAAAAGCTCCACAGTGTCAAAAAGACATAACCTGCAATTCAGTAGCACAACAGTTGCCGTGAGAAATTCAAGACATATGTACAGCGAACCTCAGCACTTAGTCAAAAGCTGGTAATCCGAGAATACAGAATTTTCGCTTCAACTCTTAAGAGGCAATTGGCACTTTGAATCTTGCTCGTGTGTGTGTGTGTGTGTGTGTGTGTGTGTGTGTGTGTGTGTGTGTGCACCCTCCTCCCCTACCCAGAGTGGCAGCAATATGGGGCACCTTTGTTGGCCCAATCCTTGAGGCGGCAGTACTTAGGAAAGAGTTGAGGACGGAGACAGGGACTGATCACAACAAAGCTAAAAGATCAATAAAGCATGTTGAGGTCTCTCACAAACAGTGACCAACAATAAGCTACAGCAAAGGCAAACTGCTGGTACACTGGATATGGCATTGTCTTTACCCCAACCTCGGCATTGTCTTTACCCCAACCTTTCGTCCTATGGCAACCTCAGCACAAAATTTCACTGGGACTGACTCGCACAGCACACCTAGGCCCAGCCCTTCCAACCGGCACTTGAGCCAAAGATACCACCACTCCCAACGATATCGCTTACACCCACAGCCCATGGCTGTGGCTTGAATATTATGCTCGCGGCACAGCGCGTTGATGCACAATGTGAGCAATTTATGTACAAGGGCTGGCACCATGGATTGCAGCACAACGGCCCCACATCGCAGTGCTGAAAAACGGCACGTCTCAAAGCCCTTTCAAGGTGAGGGTAAGGGCTGTGGGGGTGCTCATCACAGTACACTCGCTGTAGTGTAAACATTGGCCCTAGGGATCCTACTTGAATGGAACCCCGTAAAGAAGGTTTTGTAAAAGGACAACCAAGTCGTGGGCATAGGTGTCTACATGTGCCAGAAGGTTACAAAGGGCCAAATAAGTATTGTCCATGTAGCGTGTGAAAAGGACCACTGGTGAGTCATCCATCACCTCCATAGGCCGAGAGGTCTCAGCGACCATGCAACGCAATGGGATCACATGCAAAAAATAGTTATGCAGAAAATTAGTGATGCCGTTTGGGGGCAGACTGGATAATATGACCAAGCCGTCCTTCGGGATGCGAATCCCAAAGCACCATCGCATGCAAGGCTATCGAACAGTTAAAAGCTGGAGTGTACCCAACAACTTGTAATCTTGATCAAACCAGCCAGCCATGCCAGACTCATTGAAATAGTTGGTGTTTTTAGGGACCGAGGCAAAGTGCGGAAACATCAACGTGGGGCTGGGGGTCAATGTAATGGGTGGGTAGGCGGATGGCCAAGATTGTACCACTTGTTTGAACACATCCTGTGGGCTTTCTATGAATTGTATTTCCTGTACCAAAGCCCACAAGCACATCAACTGTGGGCTCAAATGTCCTCCAATGGGGACACCTTTGATATCTTGGCCCAGGATCCAACCGCCGTACTCAAACCAGGGTTTTTTCCTAGCCACAGGGGATTGTGGGCAAACCCAGGCAAAATGCCTTGACCAGTGCCTTTGGCACTGACCCAAAGTCCCCCACAATGGCCGACCATATGGGGGAGGGGGGGGGGTTGGAAACCCACTCACCCAGAAATTCTAACGAACCCCTCCCCCCATAGGGTAGAACACACACTAAGAAAAACCCTCAGACTCGGACAGTGTATTATGGTGCATGTCCCATTGGGCGACCTCAATAGCCACACGTAGGATTGGGGGCGGGGCGGGGGCGGGGTAGGGTGCACACGTTCAGCGCCCGCATGTCAGTCCAGAACAAGGCCTCCATCTCACGAGTCAATCCAAGGGTATCGACGTTGTCCGTGGGCTGTCCGCTCTGTTCCATCTTCTCCACGGTCCGCTTGATGATCTTGTCGTCAACATCCGTGATGTTCATCACCTGCAATCATCCACCGGTGAACAAAATCGGGGATTGTAGGGAAAAGGGCCGACGGCAGCGTGTGGCCACATGCGACGTAGCAAGCTCCGTGCTGCGGATTACGTACTCCCCGGGAGAGTACTCAGCGGCGCACTTAGCGACCATCACCGCCAACCACAACCGAGTTAAAGCTCATACTTCCCACAAGATTCATTACTTGCACACACCCATCCTTGCACATTGATTGTATGTACATGGTGACCCGCAAGCGTGGCACCTGCGACCACGAGCAGGTGCATCATAAATGTATCCAAAACCTCCTTGTGATGGTTCTAGGTCGCCCAAACCGTCTTGGATATTTGTCTCACACCCGTCCATGCCTCAACAGCGGCTTGTATTACCACAGGGAAAACTCACAAAGTAGACATGCAATGCAAAAGACGCCCAGTGGCCTGGGCTGCAGCTTTCTGCAAACACAGGGTAGGGTCCACGTGGATTAGGTCATTGAGGTCACAATGTTTAACCCTCTTGTTCCCTTTGACAAACCAAAATCATAAGATCAACATATTTCACCCATAGTGTGGGCTTCTCGTTGAGTCTCTGAGTGTAACCAAAGACACTGAAGTGGGGTGCAGGGCATAGGGTGCGGAACAAAAGAGGTGGAGAGCGTGGGTGGGAGGTGTGGGCAACCAGACAAAATGCGTGTGGTTGCACGGCACATCCATGTATTCAACCTGTCAACTTGAGTTCAAACCCAGGTTAGCAATAAGGGCACGGACACGGAAAACCTGGACCAGTGGAGGGGCAAAGCGAGGACTTCACGGGGGAATTCAAAGTTGGCTACGTTCCCAGCACGCGCCGATTCCAATTGATTTGGACAAGTTTCCCTTTATTTCGACACGTGTTGTTTCCATAGCCGCACATGATGTGACATGGTGTGAATGAGACGGCACACTGCTATCGGAGTGCATGTCGGTAATGGTGCAAGGTCACGATTGAGGCCATTGGTATCCCCCCCGAAAGAAGAAGAAGATCATCACAAAGGACCACATCATACCAAAAACACCTTGTACTTGAAGTAATCCTCCATAATGCGGCGCACAATATCAAAGGTTAGATAAGCCCTATGAAGGAATGGACGTAAGATGGGCATCATACAAGCTCTACAAAGGGAACGTGAAATCTCAGTAAAGTAAAACCCCATTGGGATTTACTTTACCAACCTCTAGCAGGTAGTAAGTAAATCCCGATAAAGTATGGTAGCTCCCACAAGTAAAGTAAAGAAATCCTAGTAACGTAAAACGTGTTGGGATTTACTTTACGACATCCATTCAAAGTCCCCCCAGAAGTAACAGCAACCATTCATGACCATTCACAATCCACCAGGAAATACCAACAACCACCGAGAACCTTCGAGGAAATAACAGCTACCATTTACATACAGTACACGAGTTAGTAAATAGCTGCCCTCAAGGGTCTACAAAGAGATAACAACACATATGCAGAGTCCAACAAGAGCTAATAGCAACCATTCACAAAGCACCGTTCATGTTGCTAGGCCAAATCTGCACCAGCGCTTCGAAGGAGCACACGTAAATTAAACAACATGGGCAAAGGCAGCGCTGAGAAGAGCCGATTAAGTGACACAGAACCATGGAATGTATTTATAACAATTCACCTCATATTGGAAACAAGAACAGCACGGGGCAAGTCCCGTCTAGCGCTTTAAAATCCATGACCAAACATGCTTACAGCCACATGTGGTGGCATTTGAAAGGCATGGCGGGTAGGTCCCCACCGATCAAAGCAACTACTCCTTTGTGAGGTACATCGAAGGATCGTCGCGCATGTATTGGGGCTCATGTGAAATTGCCCGATGTAGACCTTGTACTTTGTAGTTTTGCCATTGGAGTCGCGCTAAACTAGAAAAAGAAAAGAGACCTTTGCGGTTACTCGAAATGCACGAAAACTTTTTGGTGGTTGCACCATTTTCTATTAGAAACCTCAAATGCCCCCCGTTGACGAGTATGAATTACATGTGTCCACACTTGTGATCCATTTTCCGTTTAAATCGACTTCATTTGACGTCGAGCAAGTAGATGTTTGCATTCAAGTGCACAACAAGCCCAAAAAGGAACTCCTCAAAGTTGACTCGATGCGGCAAAGATAGACACAAGAACGTCATGGGGCGCGTCGCGTCTCGTCGCCGGTCGGCAAGATAACGTCAAATTTGCTTTTTTCATGACTAGAGTGTCACTC
The DNA here is from genome assembly GCA_964036045.1 of Eutreptiella sp. 'Long Island Sound 2002'. NCBI lineage: Eukaryota > Euglenozoa > Euglenophyceae > Eutreptiales > Eutreptiaceae > Eutreptiella > Eutreptiella sp. 'Long Island Sound 2002'. Next base: position 74,157,313 of record OZ038384.1, read on the forward strand.
ACCACTTGCGATGCATACGATGGATGGATGGATGGAGTGCTCGGGGCACTATGTGATGCATTCGCCAAATACAGGCAATGGATAACTAAGAAAGGAGATAAGGTCGCGACGCAAACTCGTGAGGGCACACCTTGCATGTCCAACATGTGAAACATCGTAAACCGTAGGGCCACACATATACCAAGTCACGTTGTTACCATTCATCGGCACGAACGGGTCCAATTGATTTGTCAAGCTATTGTTCACCTGAAAAGGGCATATTGAAGTCTCGACGTATGAGGACATGCTTGTGATTCCAGAGTGGACGGGTGCAAACCTTCAAACCCTTGCTGACCCCGGTAAAGTTCTGCATATTTGTGGGAGAGACCCATCTGTTCTTCATGCTGCCCAGAAGTACACTCCCTAGGCGAGACACTTTGTTGCAAATTGGCAAAACTATCTGCTTTGGCCCGCAGGAATGTCGCACGTGGTGGCGTCGCGCCCGATCGTTTTCTTTTTAAATCACCCTTTTTGTCTGACCAGGATGCCAATTAGTTGATTTTGCAGCAAATTTCCTTTGTTCTCTCTGATGAGTATAATTGTGCACACTTTCGGGTGGAATTACAAATTGAGTCCACCATAGAATCGCCTCGTAACAATTCCTTGGCACAGTTGCGGTGACGTAAACAGGATGATGAGTAGAGACACATTGCAAAGCGGGAACCTGATGACCGCAGGAGCGATTCCGTTTCACCGTAATGCAAACGACAGCCCTGTGTTCGGGTAGTTGTTCACCCTTGGTGCACTGTTGTTGTGGCTGTGGTGCGTGGCTGCTGTCTGCTTGTCGTCGTTTAGTGTCGGTCGTGGGTTTGGGTTGGTTTTGGTTTTGGTTTCTGTGCTGTTTGTTTTTAAAGCCACGAACTCCCCTCCTTCGATACAGGGATTCTGTAGTTATGAATTCGTTAGTCGTCTGCCGACGGTCGGTCTGGGACAAGATTGCTCGAAAGCTGGCTCAACGAGCGAACTACAGCAGCACCACGCAGCCTCGCACCTTGTTTGACAAAATCTTTGAGTCTCACATTGTGGACAAAGGAGACGAGTCTGTCCTGATTTACGTTGATAGACACTTGGTTCATGAAGTCACAAGCCCTCAAGCCTTCGAGGGGCTTCGTAACGCTGGAAGGCAAGTCAGGAGACCCAACTATACCTTGGCTGTGGCTGACCACAACGTTCCAACAAGCGACCGCTCCAAGGGAATCGCCGACGAAGAATCTCGTATTCAAATTGAGACTTTGGAGAAGAACACTGCGGACTTCGGCGTCCAATACTTTAAAATGGATGATATTCGGCAAGGCATTGTGCACATCGTTGGCCCTGAACAAGGTTTTACGCAGGTACGTTTGTTTGTTTTTTCATTGTCCAGCCACACTGTTGTGCGCGTTTTTCGCACCCTCGTGGTGCGGAACATGTGGAACATAGTTTACTGGCATCCATCATCGCGTTTTTCGCACCCTCGTGGTGCGGAACATGTGGAACATAGTTTACTGGCATCCATCATCATGTCTTTATTATCAACAGCCTGGTATGATTATTGTCTGCGGCGACAGTCATACAGCAACTCACGGAGCTTTTGGCGCGCTGGCCTTTGGCATCGGAACTTCTGAAGTGGAGCACGTTTTGGCGACACAAACACTGCTGCAAAAAAAACCCAAGAATATGCGGATCACCACATTGGGAGACTTACCCTTGGGGGTCACCTCCAAAGATCTTGTTATGCACATTATTGGAGTTATTGGTACTGCCGGAGGCACTGGACACGTCATCGAGTATGCCGGTGAAGCCATCAGAAAACTTTCGATGGTGTGTCATGCACTTCTGCCCCCCCTCCAATTTGTTTGTCCAGTTCCTTTCCGAAATGCAGCCAACAAATTTGAGGCTGAGGCTGAGGAAGGTGGAGTAAGATGCGTTTTGTGCTGTCGAAGGCAGGAACGGCAGCTGACGACTGGCCTACCTTGTTCCGCGGGCAGCAACCAGAGTTAGCGTCGCTGATATTGTTGCAAATAAGAACAGCCACTTGCAGTGGGGTTTTGGTCGATAGCGGTTCTAAATTGGTGGGATTTGTGAGCTTTGTCTGTGCTAGAATGCCTGCCTGTGCTCATGCTGGTGCTGTTTGTTTCAGGAGGGCCGCATGACCGTTTGCAACATGTCCATTGAGGCAGGGGCAAGGGCAGGTATGATTGCTCCCGACGACATCACCTTTGAATACTTGAAAGGCCGGCCCATGGCACCAACTGGCGCCAACTGGGAGAAGGCATTGGCATATTGGAAGACCCTGCCTTCAGATGAGGGAGCGGCTTATGACACCGAGGTCGAGGTCAAAGCTGCAGATATTGCTCCACAGGTGTGCCAGCCGCCATGCAATGCGAATTCTGTGTGCGCGGTTTGCGTAATTGAAACCTGCATTTTCAGGCTCCAAACTTAGTTCCGGAGGTGTTGAAGAAACAGGATATCCCTTCCGCGCATACAGCAGCCACACCTGCCTTAACAAATTGATTTCAGCCAGAGGCTTGAGATTAAATGACACACCAGAACGTCTCCAAATTTCAAGAAAAGTCTACGAGGAAGCATTTGGGAAGCACGACCCCTGCGCCCCTGGCCCCTTGGCCTCCTGTAGTGTGCTGCACCCTCAGGGTAGTGTTTATTCCTGGCAAAAATGTCTCAACGCCCGCTCAATTGCGCCCAAGGGAACCCGCAGGGCTGTCCTGATTGCTGTAGGTGACATGGGGTACCAGCCCTCAGGATGTTTGTGCAATTACTGAAGTAGTACCCGATCCAAAGAACGCGACAGACGCCAACCAGGCAGCAGCCATTACACGTGCTTTGGATTACATGGGATTGAAGGCTGGTACCAAAATGGAGGATGTGTCAGTGGACAAAGTCTTCATCGGATCATGCACCAATGGTCGCATCGAAGATTTGAGGGAGGTTGCTGCAGTGGCCAAGGGTCATAAGGTCAGCTCATCGGTGCATGCCATGATCGTGCCTGGATCCGGATTGGTCAAGAAACAAGCCGAAGCAGAGGGTCTGGATGCTATCTTCAAGGTGTGAGCTTGTCATGCACGGTCGCGCCATTGAATTCCAATGTAGGCTCCGCGGCCATAGGAGGATGTTGCTGCGCAGTTCTTGTTGGCCTGTGTCTTATGATTGTGATCGTAGATTTTGCGAGTGTGTCTGGATGCACTGTTTTGCATTTTGGGCACCTCTATGAGCACACTGTCGGGGTTCATTCAGGTTTGCCGATGCAACAACATAGGTAATTGCAGCGCACTCAACAAACTTTTAAAATCAGGAGAAGAACCAAGAGGGGACAACCCGCAATTGTGCGAACACACAGGCGACGAAGCCTGCTTACGTGTGGTACATAGAACGGCACCAAAGTGCCCCCAGCCAAAAAAAAAACGCAACCAATGTGAGCTGGACATGCAAATTGGTTCGTGTTTCTTGGGCCTGCACGTGCTGAGGGCTCATAAGGAACTCGACACCATTTTGTGCGCCACCCATTCCTCTCCCTGAAATTCCGTCGCTTGCTGAATTTCAACAGGAAGCCGGGTTTGACTGGCGAGAGCCTGGGTGTTCCATGTGCTTGGCGATGAATGCGGATCGCTTGAAGCCCCAGGAGCGCTGTGCATCCACCTCCAACCGCAACTTTGAAGGTCGCCAGGGCCGTGGCGGTCGAACTCATCTTGTCAGCCCTGCAATGGCTGCTGCCGCCGCCATCAAAGGAAGGTTGGCGGATGTCCGTCAGTTCGGTCTTGCAAAACGCGCATTCAGCACTCGATATTCTGGACGCCGACACTTCAGTACCAGCCGGCGCACTGGGATGCAGGCATTCACTAAGCTCGCGGGGATTGCGGCTCCTCTGCCAATCATGAACGTGGATACTGATCTCATCATTCCCAAGCTATTTCTGAAGACCATCAAGCGCACTGGTGTGCACCCATGTCCGGGCCCGATGAGTCAGGACGCCATATGCAGCCAACACATAATGTAGCTGTAGGCCACCCAACTTTTGCCGAATGTAGTGCAAAAAAGCTCATAACACTCACGGCCCCACTCTTGCCAACCCAGCAGCAGCATCTCCAGCACCCCCTCTGCACACAATTCACGGCTGTCAAAATTGAACCTCAGACTCGGAGCACAATGCGGCGGGGAGGATGCGACATGTGCCGCGGATTATTTAGATTTGGGGTTTTTTTCAATGCTGCACGGTGCATCTACCTCTCTGGAATGTTGCGGCCAGCAGAGTGCGGACATCCCAAACCCCGTCGTTTACCCATTTCCCGTGCTGTTATACAACCGGGCTTGGAGCAGATATTTGAAGAACTGGACGGTACAGCAGTAATGGGGATCGTGGGCTTATTATGAGTGGATTTGGAAGGTCAAATTACCTGTTGCACCTTCGGGGGTGTTGCTTCTTCAACAGCCAGAGGAGCAAGCTGTACAGTGATTCAAACAGCAATGAAATAGGCACCAAGTGTTGGCATATGGTGAGAAAATTTGCGCCCGGAATTGGTGGAAATCGCCGCTGGCAATCTGCCCCTCCTTTTACCCATGGAATTATTTTGGTCGTGTTGGTTGGGGGGAGGTGCTTGTGGGGGGGACCATCGTAGTACGAATCGCCACCAGCAACCTCCGCAAGGGCTTGCTGAGGACCGGAGATGACCCGGTGATAGGCCACCTTTCGAAAAGGAATTCCCATGATGCATACCTCAAAATGAGCAGCGCGTCGTGGGTATCATTTCGAGGTATGTACGGTGGGTGCCCAGAACCCCCCCCCCCCCTTTCCCAACTCCCTTTCTGATTCTCTCTCTTCTTAGTTCAATATCTCTCACATAATCTAGGTCATACCCCCCCTTTCCCGACTCCCTCCGGAGTCCTATTTCGTTGGGCTGAATTGTAATTTGGGATAGGCACACGGTGCGGATCTTCAAGGGAATCCGGGATATGCATCCGGGTCGGCAGTTGCATCCGGTATGACTACAGGCTAAATCCAATTGGCAGACAAACAGGGTGGACGGACGTCCGAGACCGACCTTGTTCAGCACAAGAGCTTCGGGAACCGGATCAGTCGGAATCACTGTTGTTTTGGGGGGGGCACAGCTTGATCCATCCCTTCTGCTGGGTGGTTTGCATGCACCCCCTTACCAGTTGTACCTGTGCAGGCTTGGGAAAGAACCTCTTTGATGAGGTCCGCTACACTCCTGATGGGGCTGAGAACCCAGAGTTCGTCTTGAACAAAGACCCGTGGCGCTCGTCCCAAATCCTCATTTCGGGTGAGAATTTCGGCTGTGGCTCCTCCCGAGAGCATGCCCCCTGGGCACTGCTAGATTTCGGAATCCGCGTTGTGGTGGCCCCCAGCTTTGCTGACATCTTTTTCAATAATTGCTTCAAGAACGGCATCTTGCCGATTGTACTGCCCCAGGAGCAGGTCGACAGTTTGATGGAGGATGCAGCACAGGTATTGTGTTTGTTCGGCACCACTGTTGAGAACCCGTTGGGATTTCAGACCCGGCAAGCTGCTGCTTGCCTCACCTGGCAGAAAGTGACTGGACATTAGCCTGACAGTGTTCATGGGTGGGGATTGGTGTTGTAGTAGGAGTTGCGGGTTGGGGCCATTTGCATCTGCTGGCCCACCTCCTCCGACATCCGAAGGTGTTTGAGCCTTTGGCCTCCTAAGCAATGCCGTGCTTGGCTGGGTTCCGAATTGGTGGGAACGAACTTAGGGGAATATTGGGGTGAGGATTTAAACAAGGATGACTGCCTACCTGCCGCGCACACCTTCCACTGTTATGAATTGCACTTCGTCCCATTACATCAAAGGGAGGCAGCCAACCCAGGTGAAGTTGTTGTTTACATGATGTATTAGTGTGCAGTGATTGGTGGATCGGGATCACCGTGTATGTTCCCAGGTGCATAACCAGTCAGTGTTAGGATAGGAATTAGCCCTACCCTAAGGAAGGAAGCCCTCCCCAATGCACACCCCAATTTTGTGTCATAAAGCGTGTCCACAGGGGATTTTTGGAAGTGTTCTGTCATTTCATTTTCCCACATTTGTGTGCAGGGCAGCGAGCTGTCCGTTGATTTGGTCAGCCAGACCATCCTTCGACCCAATGGCGAAGCAGTCCCATTCTCAGTGGATGAGTTCCGCAAGCACTGCCTGCTGAATGGATTGGATGATATCGGTTTGACACTGCAGAAGGCTGACCAGATTGCCTCCTTCGAGGAGAAGCGTGCAGTGGCTATGCCCTGGCTCTGAGTGCCCTGCTAAAAGCTCTGGGTGCTCTGCCCTGGTTGCCTTCCCTTTGCTGCCAACCCAAGGGTTGGTGCAGAGCGATGAGGCCATAATCTGCCCTCTTCCACATCGAATGGGAATCTGGGGTCTGCTTCCATTCTATGGATACTTATTTCGTAGAAGGCAATGCAACTGGGTTGGAACAGGAACATGTGCACAAGCAGTATTGTGGTTCCAGCAGTTGTTGTCCAGATAGCGTTCTTAGTGAATCTAATGTGCCCCGAAGAAATCGCGAGCCACAGTGGCGCTTGGGCATTAACCACACACATGCCTGAGAGGGCATTGTGGTAACATGGGAAGAGCAATATGAGATGAAGGGTACAGGCTGTGGTTTTTCGTGAAGGGAAGTGCATTGGGCAGGGGCCCATGGGGCCCGGATTATATATTGTCCTGAGGCTTTGTTTTGCCATACTTGCAGATGGCAAATTTGGACCCACAGTCACAACGTGCTGGGGGTTGTGTGGTTGACATTGCAGTGGCATGGAGGTCATCCGTCACTAACACAAAATAAAGGTGGATTCTAACTGGGTCTTTGAATATGGGGTGTGCTGAACACTGGTGCCCTCGGATTTTTGAGTTTCTGCATTATCTTGGGTCAGCTGATGTTGGCAATGTGGTGGTTGTCGAAATCACCTCGAAGAGGGTTGTTGGATGAAGCGCAGGTGCGTACGCCATATACCCCCCCCTTTTTTTTGGGGTCATTCGCGTACGATACCCCAAGGTCAGGTACCGGATGTCCAACCCCTTGTAAAATCATCATTTTAGGAGAGAAAATGATCCCCCAATGAATTTTTCGTCTTTGACCCCTTTAGCCCCCCTACCCGTACGTTTTGGGGGTGTGGGGGTGTGGGTGGGGGGGGGGGGTGTCGGGGTGTGGGTGGGGGGGCAAAACTGCTTTGCGTATTCTGGGTGCTGTGTGTGGATTTGGACCCAGGTCCGGGGCAGCTTTTTTCTTGTACATGGACCCCCCAACCCATGGCGGGGTCCCGGGTCCGAACTCCAGGTACCCCCGGTCGCCCCCCCCTATGGGCCCATGCTAGTGAAGACTTAGCCGTTTTCGCGCTGGATAAGGCTGTTTGGTGACACCTGCAAGATTTCTGAAATTTGCCTTTTTCCGAAACCCTTCTGTCGCCCCTGGGATGGGTTTGGGTGATGATTTAGTGACAATACGGGTTTTTGAGCACCCATGGGGACCCACGTAGTGGCCGCCCAGCCCATATAGCCCGAGCTATGGCCCCCCCAAACGCTTCAAAATCACGTCGCAGAGGTTGTTAGATCACAGCCACGCAGGCGCATACAGGGGAAAACGCCACATACCCCCCCATTTTGGGCCTTTTTGGGCGCATTCGCGCACCCTACCCCAAGGGGTTGAATTGTTGGTTGAAACTTTTCTAAAATCATTATTTTGTCAAATAAACGCACCCCCCAATGAGTTTTTGGTCTGCCCCCCCCCCCACTTGAACCCCATTTTTTTGAGGTTTTGAGGGAGGTGGGGGGGGTGGGTCAAAAAATGAAACTTTCTTTTCGGGTCGAAAATCATGAATCCTTTGGTTTTTTTTCGATTCTGAGATGAAAAAATGTTTCCGGGTCCCGGGTTTGTATGAGGCGCAATGGGACGAGTGCAATTTATGCATTTTTTAGCCATTTTTGGTATGTGGCGGTTTTGGCGACCTAGGTGATCCCATGGTACCCACTCTATGGAGTGTGAGTGGGGATGTTATGACAGTATATGCCTATTAGGATACGAAAGGATGTTTTTTTGCAGTCTCTCGTTCTTTGCTCTTTCGCTTTTGTTCTTCGGCTTCAAGTAGTAGGAATTCATTGCACGGCGAGGCATGGTGCACTTTGGTGCCTCATCACCATGGTTCCCAAGGGTGCTATTTAAAATGCATTGCAACATATATTTGCAATCACATTGTTGATGTGCACGGGCATAATGCTTTTCATATGCATCACCGGAAGCCCACCCACGGGCATGAATGAAATCATTATCCACTCCATGTACATTGAAATGGTTTGAGATGGCCCCACGAGTAGAAGGGGTTTCAAACACATTTGTGGATATCTTGCATTGTTCAAAGAAGTCAGGCATGATCTTGGCAATTGCATCTTCGCCCGAGGCCATGGAGTGGTTTTTGGAATATCGGAATAATTTCATGCACGGAGATGTGTGTATTTCTTTGAGATCCAAGTACCAAGCAAACAATTTACTTTGGTCCATCCACATCATAGGCAACATTTCTGCAACATCGACACTCCGTGTGAGTGTGGTGAGCCCAAATCCTAAGATGAGGTGGTTCCGAAGTGAGTGTGTTGTGGTAGTGTCACATGGTGTGAAGTCATGGTAGGGTTTGATCAATGGCGTGGGGTCAAAGAACAAATCACATTTGGGTTTGGCTTATGATGCTTCGAGCCTCTTGAGGGCTTTGTCCACATCCGAAGTGGTGGAGGGATCTTGCCGCTTGAGGTCCTCCAACCATTGTACACTTGTGGCCATGGGCGCATCTTGCATGATGAATGCATTACCCAAAACTTTGTTCTTCCTCAGCGGGTGACCCTTTGATGCCCCTTGAGTTAACAAGGGACCGTGTTCCATCCTCTTTTGGGTAGGCTTCAGTTGTTGAGATTGTCGTACATGGGCCCTTTGCATACATACCATCATGGCTCGTTGAGCCAATTGCAGGAAGAGTGGCCACCATGGGCTAGAGGGCCACTCGGGTATCACGGCTAGGACTTGAGCCTTCTCCATTTGAATCTTTTGAAGAACCTTCGAAACTTTGTGGCACATTTGCAGACCCAAAACAGCCACCTCCTGCGGGTAATGTGCAATTAAAAAAAGAGGGGAAGAGTCGAGAGCAGGGAGGGGGGTAGACAACAGACGGTAGACAATGGAAAAATTGGGTCCCCCACACTAAACGGGGGACCCCACTCACCTCTGGAGGTGTGAAGCAAAGCAAAATGCCGGATGTACGTCGCGATATGTCTAACAGAACATTATAATGTGAGCATTGATGTTGTTGAAAAGTTCAGAAAGTAGTATTTTTTTAAAAGATCCAAAAATTGGTTTTGGATACATGCATACGTTTTGCGGAACAGATAACATTGGTTCTTACGTCTAACGGCCCATATAACGTTCCGGTAGATGTACAAAATGTGACTTGCGTCTTGTGGAATAGGTGTTACGTCTAGCGGAATATTATAATGGACCGGATTTAACGTTATAATGTTCCATTAGATGTATCGCGACGTACACTCCGACAATCAAGCTGCTGGCGCCCTTGAAGTTGGTAGTTTGTAAGCAAGGATCCAAGAATTCCTGTATGTGTAGGGATCGGATTTAAGGGTGCGCGACCAAAGTTGATATGCAAACTGATGTAATGAATGAATCTCAGGGCTGAAATCGTAAAAAATCGAATCATAGGGTTAATTAATTTGTAGCACTGGCGACAGCACTCTTGGCGGCGGCGCAAACTCGCAGTACTTCAATAAATTCTGGTTGGCAAAAATGAAAGGTGAGTGATTGTCATTTGCGGTCAAAAAGAAAAATTTGGTGGTTTTCATTGCGGTCGTGGCTTTGCTCTTCGTGTTTCGTTTCGTGTTGGCTGTTTGCTGTTTGCTCTTTGCCGTGCCCACTCCAGCCGCTGACATGAAGGTGGCAGACGAGCCGCAACCGTTGTTGACCACTGCCGACGGCTACTGGTGTGATGCCCGGAGTTCATTTGGCGCTGGGTGTGTGTCTTTGGTGTGTTGGCGCGGTGTGTGTGTGTGTCATTCGTATGTCAGCGCGCTGTGTGTGTGATCTGTGTGTCAGGGCACTGTGTGTGTGTCAGCGCGCCGCGCAAAGTGTTAGTGTGTTTGCCGCGCGCTGGGTGTGTGATGCTGTGTCTGGTTCAGGTTTGAGGTTTCAGGTTGGAGATTGAGTTCCGGTTCAGGGTGAGTTACGAGAGAGTGTGTGTGTGTTTGTGTGTGTGTGTTACGAATGTGCTTGTAGGTGAGTTACGAGTGTGCTTGTGTTGCGGATGTGCTGGTGGGTGAGTTACGAGTGTGATGGTGTTACGAATCTGCCTGTGGGTGAGTTACGAGTGTGTGGGTGCCACGATTGTGCTTGTGGGTGAGTTACGAGTGTGATGGTGTTACGAATCTGCCTGTGGGTGAGTTACGAGTGTGTGGGTGCCACGATTGTGCCTGTGGGTGAGTTACGAGTGTGTGGGCGTTACGATTGTGCCTGTGGGTGAGTTACGAGTGTGCTTGTGTTACGAATGTGCTTGTGGGTGAGTTCCGAGTGTGTGGGCGTTACGATTGTGCCTGTGGGTGAGTTACGAGTGTGCTTGTGTTACGAATGTGCCTGTAGGTGAGTTACGCGTGTGCTTGTGTCACGAATGTGCCTGTGGGTGAGTTACGAGTGTGTGGGCGTTACGAGTGTGCCTGTGGGTGAGTTACGCGTGTGCTTGTGTCACGAATGTGCTTGTGGGTGAGTTCCGAGTGTGTTTGTGTTACGATGGTGCCTGTGGGTGAGTTACGAGCGTGCTTGTGTTACGAGTGTGCCTGTGGGTGAGTTACGCGTGTGCTTGTGTTACGAATGTGCCTGTGGGTGAGTTCCGAGTGTGTTTGTGTTACGATGGTGCCTGTGGGCGAGTTACGAGCGCGCTTGTGTTACCAATGTGCCTCTGGGTGAGTTACGAGCGTGCTTGTGTTACGAATGTGCCTGGGGGTGAGTTACGAGTGTGCCTGTGTTACGATTGTGCCTGTGGGCGAGTTACGAGTGTATTGGTGCTACGAATGTGCCTGTGGGTGAGTGACGAGTGTGTTGGTGCTACGAATGTTCCTGTGGGTGAGTTACGAGTGTGGTTGTGTTACCAATTTGCCTCCGGGTGAGACACGAGCGTGCTTGTGTTAGGAATGTGCCTGTGAGTCAGTTCGAGTGTGTTTGTGCTACGAATGTGCCTGTGGGTGAGTTACGAGTGCATAGGTGTTTGTCTAGTGCGATCGTTCTGATGTGTCTGTGTCATTTGTGTCTGCCATTTTGCTATCTGTGTGTCATTTGTGTCTGCCATTTTGCCATCTCTGTGTCATTTGTGTGTCTGCCATTTTGCCATCTGTGTGTCATTTGTGTGTCTGCCTTTTGCCATCTGTGTGTCATTTGTGTGCTGTGTGATGTGTTTTGTTTTTGCTCCACTGAAAGCAGAGATGGTTTTTTTTCGAAACAAAAGGCTTTTTGTCAATGTTCATGAGAGAAAGCAGTAAAATTTGGTGACAGGGGGAGCATTGTACATTTGCATTTAGAAACAACAACGTTGGATGGCAGGGAATAAGTGAAAGGGGCGAAATGATCAAATACATTGATGGCAAGTGCAATGTCACAGAAACATTGTTTCTACAAAGTGCATGATTTTGATTCCCATCGGGCAGTTGGTGAAGAAACTGGTGTTGCACCCCCAAGCTTAGTAGTGGCGTGCACATTGCTGGTGTTGTTTTGCATAACCTCATGAAGATTTTTAGCCATTTTGACCATCTTTTTATGGCATGTTTAGTTGTACTTCACGTTCCGGCAACTTTTGCCCGAGCTAGGGGAAAACTAACTAGTCCACCAATCCCCCCCCCCACGCCTTCGCCGGGAGGGGGAACACAAAAAGAGAGGGGGGGTGGATGCGATGGTGCATGGCACCATCGCATCCACTCAAGTATCCACTCACTCATTGCATCCACTCAGGTATCCATTCACTTACCTCAGGAAATTGCGTGACTGGGGGGGGGGGGCTGCATGCTTTGAGGGGGGTGCGTGGGGTAGCTACCACAGGTGGATAAAACCCATGCTGTTTGTTGTCAAGTGGGGTACGTGGTGGTAAGGGTTCGGCTGAACGGCAAGGTGCACAGGTTGTGGGGCAGCGTTGGTTGGAAGAGAAAGAGCATGCCACATTTGTGTGCCAATTTTCCAATTTGTTGACTCTCAATGGAATAATTATCCAATTGGCCTTTTGGTGCAGGTATGCGGTGAACAACATGCATGCATATGTATTGCCAACATTTTTAAATGGGCAAACAATGAGGGCCAACATGTTTGCCGGGCAATTTGTGTTGTTTTGCGGCACCAAACAACGGTCGTTTTTCGGGCAAAAGGCAAAGGCACCCCCCCCCCCCCCCCCGGGTGGCTTACCCAAAGGGGCATCGAGTGGGAAGCGCCCCACAAGTATTTTGCTACGCAAAGGTTTCAACATTTATGGCACCTATCTGTTTGCCATACAGCCATCACTTGCCACAAGGTGGCCCCTACAGTGCTCTGACCATCTTTGGCCCTAATGTTAGGCTCTGGGCCCCCCGTGAGGCTTGGCACATGTCAGGCTGCAATCTCTTCCAGCGCCCCTCGGCATGAAACTGCAAAGTGTCCGGATACCGGCCGTCTCAAGAATGGGCAGATCCTGCGGATAGACGACGTGGCCTCCACCCGATGGATCAAGCTCCAGGCGTTGCAGTACAAAGACCCCCGCGGCCGTGTCCGGTCGTGGGATATGGTGTCCCGAAATGGGTACCTCCCCCCTGGGCCTCAGGTTGAGGCAGATGCGGTGACCATTTTCCCGCGACTTTGGCGAGAAGGTCGTGTGTGAACCTGCCCTGAACCCACCCTCAGCCCCACAGCCCCGTGCCCTCAGTCCCACAGCCCTGTGCCTGGTAACAGGCCTCAACAGTGGTTCTTTCCGATTGCTGGACCTTCTCCGTGTATCTCACACGACCCCCCCAGTGCTGCAGGGTGTGCGTTCATTAGTTTCAGCGTTGGGTACGTTCAGGCAGGTAGAAATGGGGTATGTCAACCAGCCTTCTCTTGGGGGAAGACTGTCTTTGTTTTCTAGCCCTTGCCACTGTCATACCTACAAACTGAGAGCATGGGGCGTCTAAACAACCAGCAGCAGCACACCCGCGAGTGAGTTGATCAGGCGGAGAACACTGCCTGCAGTTTCCAAAGAACAGGGTTTTGAATCAATCATTGATTAATCCATGAACCTTGTCCTTTACTCCGATCCTTGCGCCGAGCTGTGTCTGCTCACACCCCGTTCCTCTCCATAAGGTGAACCTGCCCAGACCATTCTTGTGAAGCAATTCCGTCCGCCCCTTGGCACAGCAACAATTGAAGTCCCTGCTGGCCTCATTGACGAGGGGGAGACTGCAGAGGCAGCCGCGCTGCGTGAGCTGCAAGAGGAGACTGGATACCGTGTGGGTACGGTTGCCAGTGTATCACAGCCACTCACTTTCAGCCCAGGGCTTACAAATGAGAGCACCCGCTTGGTTGTGGTGGATGTTGACCTGGATGACCCTGGGAACCAGGATCCACAGCAGAAGCTGGATGATGAAGAGGACATTGAAGTCGAGATTGTGCCTCTGTCAGGGCTGCTCACACGTCTGCGGGAATACCAATCGGATGGCTATGTGGTGTATGATGGGCTGTGGTGTCTAGCGATGGGGATGACTCTCGGAGAGAGGGGCTCTCCACAGGGGTAGTGGCAGACCCGATTCCTGTGGATTCTCTGTCCATCTTGATTGGTTTGATGTCTGATTTTGGTCATAAATTTCAACACAAGACCATTCTGCACCGACAATTCGCTTGCCAAGACAGCGCTGTACAAATGGGAAATGTGTTTGGTGCTTGGAGGTCCCATGTGATATGCTGCAACGGTCCATCATGTGTGCACCATTCCTTCCACCGTGTTCTATGGTTATTAATGAATGTGGGCAGCATCCCCCCTGTCGTCTGGTGGGGAATGAACTAGGCAATTGACTGCACATCTTCTCCTGTGGATCAACCAATTTGTGCAGAGGTTGCATATTGTTTCTGTGTGCAACACGTTGTCAAGAGGGCCATTTCCAATAACCAACCACTGTGTTTTGCAAAGCTTTTCGTGGATTACTGAGAGGAGTTTAGCTCTGTCCTGAACAGGGCTCTCTCTCTGATGTCACTGAACAACCAAGGCACTGCTTTGCACTCACCACTCAGACTATATTCTTCTTATAACAGGGTTATGATTGTTTTCTTTTCTGTACATAAGCACAGTCGTGTTCATCCTCCTGCTACACAATTAGCATTTTCCCCCCATCAGGCCTCTCTATGGGTTCTGACGATTCAGAGTACATTGATAGGCCCAGTTGCACTCGCCTTAGACCACTGTGGGGCATGTCCATGCTTGAAATGCAGATGGTTTGTGTGCCCACTGTGCACTGTGGGGAATGCTGTTTGTGCACACACACCGCTGGTGTTGGACCTTTCCCACAATCCCCAAGAAATGCTGATACCCCTGCCAGTGCATGTATGAGGATAGGAGAGCTCACACCACCAGCCTGACCCAATCTACAGCATCGTGTGGGCGGAATTGCAACATGGTAGATTTGTTATGTATTGGAATACTGCATTTCTGGTGGGATCTCCAATCATGCACGCATGTGCAAGTATTGCAACAATGTTCCCATGGTAGATTGGTTCGCCACGCTCAATCGTGAAACCATTGCCTGTGTACCCTCCGGGATGGTAGGAGAGTAGATTTTTGAACCTTGCATTTTGAGCTTGACTAGAATCACTGTCTTGGCACACACACACACACACAACCCAGCCGCCTGAAGCCAGCAGCCTGACGACGGGGCATCAGAACATCGGAACTCATGGTTCGGTCTCTTAGCAGTGGGGCTTAGGGGGCACCTTAAGCGCAGTGCACGCGCAGTGCAACTATTTTGGTGTCTGGCCGTAGTAGGAACCCATACTTTGTGGTACTTTGGGCATCATTGTTGTTTGGTAGTTGGTTTTGATGCATTGGGGATCAGGCATTTTTGGATGTTCAGCCTATTTCACCCATTTCTTCTTTTTTGCACACATTTTTTACCCATTTCCGTCACACCTACTCTTTTTCTCGGTTGATTGATAGGGTGATACACTTTGAGAGTGCCTGCTACAGCACATCATACTTCCCTCCATATTTCTGAGGCCCATTTTATCCATGGATCTCAGTATTGGGGATAGGGTGTTCTACACCCGCTCCAATGGCCTGTGACCTGCTGCCACGGTGGTTGGGACGGCTGAAGACGGACTCCTCCACTTGGAATACTACCAAGATGGTTTGAGAGTGGTAAATCGGCAATGCAAGATGGAGTCCATCTGTTTATCCATCCCAAGTTCAGACTCGCCACTTGACTGCCCTCCATCTCCGCCGCCCAACACACAGTCAAGTCCCCCCCCAATGGCCCCTTCAGCATCGCCCTCCACCATCGGTACCGCCGGTGGATGGGTGGCGTGTCTCGTCTTCGTGGTTTTTTTTTATGTCCAGATATCATAGCACTTAGGAAAAACAAGGCACCAGGCACAACATACCTGTAGCAGTGCCCCCCGCCACCAGCACCACCGGCCGACGGGGGCCGCATCTCCCCTTCGTATTCCCCTCGGGGGATTCGAACCGGCGTCTTCAGGGCAGCAGCCGGCTGCACAGCTGCTGCAGTGCGAGGCCAAAAACTTATCTTATGGTCATCTAGCTTTCAGCAAGCTACAGTCAAGCACTTCACATCATCATTGTCCGGATACAGGTTACACAGAGGCTGGGCCTACGCCCCCCTCACACACAGTCCTATCACCTCGAAGCTCACAAGCCTAGTTTGTACTTACCCACACCCCCACGCTCTTCCCGAAGCGAAGTCTTAGTCCAAAGCGCTCTGCACATGCAGGTCCTGGTATGCATATGCAGCAATGTCCGTAGTATTTATATGCTACAAAACAAGAAAAGTCGCCCTGTTGCTGCCATCCGACTCCCCACTCACCTTGCGTGTGCTGGCACTCCCTGGCCAAGTAACCTGCGACGTGCTTGCACCAAAGGCCCGTAGTCTTTCACCACTACCACAAGAACTAGGAAGATCCCCCTCAAGGTCCCCTCCAATCCAGCTTGGGTCGCCTACTTCGAAGGATGTTTCCAAGGGGTGTCCCTAGGGGCTCTGCGGGGGGAACATAGTCTAAAAGTAGTGCGCATTGCAAGGATTCTTTGTTTGACTGTTGAATTTCGCAGTGTGAGCATGGTTTAATGGTTTTGTGCGTCATACACATAGAGGTGGGAATAATATCTTTCGTATGCAATGTTTTCATCATTAGGTTCGGGCTCTACGCCTAGGCCTCCACTGCCTGCTGTACTACAAGCTTGCGTGTAACCGATTTTCTTTGTGGTTACCGACAGATCCCTATTGGCGACAACTGCCAATTTCGTGAATTCTTTCTCCCAAGCGCGTGCAGCGGCCTTTGACACAGTGGCTCCGCCCACAAGTGGTCGCTCCAAGGTGGTGGGACAGCGGCTAGGCCACACATGGATCCGGCTGCTATTGCACCTCTTGAGCTTGGGCCGTGCGAACCTGTTGAGCCTGCCATTGGGCCCATTCTTCGGCTTCCTGTTGAGCCCCGTTAGATTCATCCATGTCCTCGGAGTGGACGCTTCGGCAAAATTCATGGTGAGAAAGCCCAGCTTGGAGGTTGCATCAATGGCAGTGCCCACCGGCGCAGCCGCACCTTGCGTTGGTCAACACCCCACTCGGCCTTCACCACGGGGTTGCCGCTATCTATGCAGTGCGTACCAAATTAATGACGGAACAGCAAGTAACAAAGCCGGCTCCAACCATGGCGCATGGGCCAACGCAGCTGTCTATTGCAACCGAGGTAGTATTTGAGAAGGTGCACTATGTGTTTGTGGATCGTCTTTGGCTGCTGCAAACCTGGAACATTGCTATTTTGTGGAGAGCTAGCCCGTTCCCCCGGGCCTCTACACCAAGTTACGGTTAGGAAGTTTGAGGCGATCAATATGGCATTTGTTGCCCGTAATGCTGATCTACTGGCACTGCAAGTTGCCGCATACAAAGTTTAAAACTCCGTTGAACTCAATATCATCTTGATTGTGGTTCTCGGTTCCCCGTTTTGCGGCGTGCATGAGGCAGCGGCGCTTTTGAAAGACACATTTTCCTGTGGTTGGATTGACGTGCAAACATTGAGGTAGCCGTTCTCGGGCACAGATGAGGTGCACTTCAATGTGAGACATTTTGCGCCGCACGCGGGCGCACACGCTGTAGGCCCCACAGCACAAGGCGGTGGTATCTTTTTGATGTCTGCTGCACCGTAGTACAGAGGCCGCGCGGCTCTTGTTGTTGACGAGAGTCGTTGAGGAGCTGCGGGCGATTTCTGTCTCCACGAATCATGCAAATGACCTGTTACAAGTTGCAAGCTGCAATTATGCGGAGGTACAATTCATGCACGGACTGTTCGACCAATCAGACACCCACATGGTGTTGTTTCTGGGCGTGTCTGACGATGTGAAGACCACTATTGAGAAAGCGTTTTACAACACGCTTTTGGCATTTTTCATGGCATATAGTGTGTACAAGGGCAAACTGAACTGCGCCACTATTCTACTGAAGATGTGGCGGCCAAAGCGCAAACAGAATTCTGCTACATTTAGCTTGGTATTGAAAACTGACAGTTACAAGTGTAAATGTGGATGTGATTCTTTTCATGTGTCACCGGACGTCCAGCGGGGTGGGCTGTATAAATTGCGCGCTCCTTTGTGGGGCTTTGTGAACATTGCCACAATCATCACCACAAGAGCCCCCTATTTGCTGATTGTGGGCCACGCGCTTCTCATGAACGAACGGACACGGGGTTCCACGAGTGTCAGGTCATGTCGGTTCATAGTGGCTTATACGTCTATTTTGCAGCGCTAGTGTCATCTGTCTAGGCCGTTGGCACAGACCTAGAGCGTGTTAGGTAACATGCTCGACCATTTGCCGACGGTAGATGTTGAAGGTTTCGTTGCGCAAGCTTTTAGAGAAAAAGAAGTCCCACAAGCAGCAGTTGCCCACTTCTGGCCAAGCGCTTCGATTGTACTAAGGAGAAACTTTGGTCTCTTAGCAGGCATGTGCCACATCTTTCGGGCATAGCCAAGGCGCTGCTTAGCTCCATCCCCAACATCTTTATCTTGGGACCGTTGGATAGGTTTCAACAAGCGGAGGGGGGCTCCACGAGATGGGGAAGGGCGGTGTGCGGGCTGTGATGCCTCTGAAGGGTATGTGTCGGATGTGGAAGTCAGATTGCACGATATGCATGTGCATGATCAAATATTTATAACAAATAACGATGTGCATTTTGAGAAAATTTCAATGAAGCAATGATACATGATATGTTGTGGAGGATGTGGAAAAGTCGGATTAAATGAATCCTTCGTGTTTCGTCCTTGGTCTGGCTTTTCCTTTGCTGGTGCGAAGCACCATCAAAAGAAAAGCCTTATTACATTTCTAGCCATTTTCGGGTCGCCTTTCCATGTCGGAAATGGAGCCGGGCGGTGACAAACAAAGGCAAAAACACTCCTTTGCCTTATGTTTAAGCTAGCAGCGCAAGGACAGGGAGGGTGCATTGGGCAAGATTAGCGACACAGGGTGCAAATAGCATACAATTGACATATTCATAACTCGGGCCCATTGTATCGGATTTTGACAAAAATACAGGCAATTTTTGGTCAATTCGGGAGTGTTGTTTTCATTTTTGAGCTCAAAAAGGCTTCTGCGTGCGCTGAGAACCTTGAAATCAAAAAGCGGTGCTAAAACAAAATGACAGCGGTTTTCCAATTAAACAGCAAGATGCGGCTTCTAGAATCATTTATAAGATTGGTCTTAGATTGAAATTTCGTCCACTGTAGCCCGATTTCACTTTGAACAATCAAAATGAAAGATCGCAAATGCCGGCGACTGCGAAATGCACGCACGCATCCACAGCAAAAAAATAATATAGCAAAAAGATTTCTTGCGTTTTGGGGCCTGTGGCTTCTTGATGGTGTTGTTCGGCACCTCAACTTTGCTAGTGCACCTTTAAATCGCATCCCTAGCTTATATGGAATTAGTGGATGCTGGTAAAGAAGTTAAAACCTGGTAAAGGTCCTAACTTTGTAAAACGGCCATGATTCATCAAAACAAATATGACGGCGCCAATCAGCACTCCGAGGCGGTCATTTAGAGGGGCTGCATCGTACACTTTTGAGGTATGTTTTGTTTCGGCGCGCGGATTGTATATAATGGCATAAGGACTGCTTTTAGAGGGGGGCGGGGCTCCATTCCCCGGCCCCCTAATTAAAAGCCCCCTATGGGGGGGGAGGTGAACAAGGGGATGAAAGCGGTGATCTAGATTGGATGAGTGTGCACGTGGAAAAGGGACATTGATGACAGGACATCGGTGGGTAGGGTTAGGGTTGAGGTTAGGGGTAGGGTCACCGAGCTGGTGGAACCAGTCTTGGTTTTATAACCCTTTTTAGTGTCTAGGGTGGACCTACCACGTTTAGCAAGCAAGCAGCAAGCAGCAAGCAAGCAGCAAGCAGCAAGCAGCACGCGCGAAATGGGCCAAAATCAGAACTCCGTCGTGGTGCCTCGGATTCGGGTGAAATTTTGGTGGATGATACCTATGGATGTGAAGTACAATCACACAACGTTTGAGCAAGAAAATCAACGGTGGCGGCCGGGAACGGGATTCGCAAGTGGCGGACCTCAGTTTCAAAAACTGCAGTTTAGGGCCAAAAACAGCCATTTTTGGGCTCAAAAAGCCCTCGAACACATTCAAACCGGCCAAACGAAGGGAAACGGTGGGTACACTACACATGCGGCTTGACTTCCCCGTGTCAACGAGCTCTTTGCGGCCCTCTAACTCCATGATATGTCGTGGAAACGGCCAAAAAAGGCCCCCACAAGCTCCAAATGCCGATAGCCACAAACCAAGAATAGGCCATATCTTTGGCTACATGGCTCAAAATGCGATTCCGAGGGCACCTACTCCACCCGCAACCCCCCACTTTTTGTGGTTTCCACCCCTCAGAATTGCCCAAATGGACGTCTAGACCCCCATACCTAGGCCCACTAGGCTGCGGCAAGCTGCAAGCTCAAGCCCAAACAGGTGGGTGATCAAATGGGTCAACAGGGTCCAGTAGGGGCAAAAAGATGACTTTTCTCAAAAATGATCCTCGACCATGTGCGACGCTAAATCAAGTGTTTTTGGACCGTTTTGAGCTTGTGGTGGCCCATTGTGGTGCTCCGAAAATCCCAAAATGCCTTGGAAATGGGCTGTTTTGGGACCAAAAATGGGTAAAAAATGGGTCAAAAACGCATTTTTCCTAACCTCATCCTAGACCATTTGGGCTGCACAAACGGGTGAAATGAGCCAGTTTTGAGCCCATTTTGGGGCATTTTGGCCCCTCACAAGTCCACAAAAGCCTTGGAAGTGGGCCTTGTGGTGAAGGGGATCACTTGCAAGCTGATTCCACCCTGTCAACGGCCTTCAATGTGTAACTCATTGGTGTCCCTCACCATTCATATCTAATGTTCCCTCCCCCACCAGCCCGTTCCCAATATTCAGTCTTGATTAGGGTTAGGTGAAAGTTGTGACGCAAAAAATATCACATCATGGTATCAGCGTATCATGTTATGGTAATGGGTGTGGTAAAAGAATACCACAGTTGAAGTGTTGAAAAACGTGGTGTGCCGTACATCGCCAAATAGAGCTTCAAAGATAGAACAATCAAACAACGTAGAAACAGCGTAGAATACACACATGATTGGATCTTGCCGGTGCGAGGTGCAAAATACACACAAGCCTCTAAAATTGCAATTTTAGGCAATTTTGGGCACTTTTAATTGATTAATTCAAGTGGGCCATCGTAACCATTTTTGGGGTGGGGCAGGGTGGGGTGGGGTCCGGAAAAACTCATTATAGCTTCTTTACCCTGCAACACATGCAACACATAGGGTCCGGCGGCCTCTGACTGACCACCCAAGCTGGGGGGCTTGAACTAAAGCCCCAAAGGCCCCAAAAAAACTGTTTGTAGCCCAAGATTTGCTTTTTAGGCCATTCTAGAGCAAAAAATGGAAAATTTTCAGGTGGGGCGGCCCTGAAATACCCCTTTTTTGGCTTCCATACCATGCAACACATTTTTTTTTCAGTCAAGCATGTGAAATAGCCCTGATACACCCATTTTTTCGATTCCAAACACCACAACACATGCTCCATTGAGTCAAGCACCTGCAAAATAAGGTTGAGCAGCACTAACCACTAGGGCAAAAAAAAACTGTTATTAACGCTGAAAATTGGAATTTTTAGGCCAACTTGGGCCAAAATGGGGTTTCCGGCTTCTATACCCTGCAATACATATTTTTTTGAGTCACGCACCTGCAAAGCAGGGTTGGGGGGCCTTGAAATGACCTCCAAAATCTAAAAAACACAGCCTTGTGCCCCTAAATGGACATCTAGGCCGTAGCGTAGTGTGGCCTTGAACTGAGCACACAAGCCCAAAAATGCCGCTTTTGGGCCCAAAATTGGCAATCTTAGGCCAAAAAATGGCCATTCTTTAGGTGGGGCGGCCATGAAATACCTATTTTCCGGCGTCCACATCTTGCAACCGATTTTTTTTTGAGTCAACCACCTGCAAAATAGGGTTGGGGGGCCTTGATCTGACCTCCTAAGCCCAAAAAATCTGTGTTTTAGACCCAATATTGGCATTTTGAGGCCATTTCGGGGCAAAAAATGGCCATGTTTTGGGTGGGGGGGCCCTGAAAAACCCAGTTTCTGAGTTCAATACCATGCAATGCATGGTTTTTTGTGTCAAGCAGTTAAAAAATAGGGTACGGGGGTCTTGAACTGAGCACCCAAGCCCCAAAACACTGCTTTTCTGCCCAAAATTGGCACTTTTAGGCCATTTTTGGCCAAAAAATGGCCATTTTTTGGGTGGGGCGGCCCTGAAACAAATATTTTGTGGCTCTTGTTCCATGAACCTGATTTTTTCTTATCAAGCACTTGCAAAATAGGGTTGGGGTGCCTTCAACTCACCTCCCAAAGCCAAAAAAACAGGTTTTTAGGCCCAATATTGGCATTTTAGGCCATTTTTGGGCAAAAAAGCCCATTTTTGGGTCGGGAGGCCTTGAAACACCCATTTCCTGGTTTCAATAGCATGCAACACATGTTTTTTTGAGCTAAGCACCACAAAAATAGGGTAGGGGGGTCCAAAACTGAGCACCCAAGCCCAAAAACACTGCTTTTCTGCCTAAAATTGGCAATTTTAGGCCATTTTTGGCCAAAAAATGGCTCTCTTTTGGGTGGAGCGGCCGTGAAACACCTATTTTCCAGCTTCCATATCGTGTTAAGAATTTTTTTTTCGAATCAAGCACCTGTAAAATAGGGTTTGAGGGCCTTGAACTGACCTCCCAAGCTCAAAAAACAGTCTTTTAGGCCCAATTTTGGCATTTTTAGGCCATTTTTGAGCAAAAAATGCCCATTTTTTGGGTGGGGCGGCCCTGAAATACCCATTTTCTAGCTTCAATGCCATGCAATATATGTTTCTTTGGAGTCCAGCACCTCAAAAATAGGGTAGGGGGGCCTTGAACTGAGCACCCAAGCCCAAAAAAACTGCCTTTTTGCCAAAAATTGGCAATTGTAGGCCATTTTTGGCCAAAAAGTGGCCATTTTTTCGGCGGGGCGGCCCTGAAACACATATTTTGTGGCTTCGATACCATGCAATTGATGTTTTTTTGAGTCAACCACCCGCAAAATAGGGTTGGGGGGCATTGAACTGACCTCCCAAGCCCAGGAAATAGTGTTTTAGGATCAATATTGACATTTTTAGGCCATTTTTGGGCAAAAAATGCCCATTTTTTTGATGGGGCGGAGAAAGATGTCCTTGAATTATGCCCTAGGTCTTTTGATGTATTCCTGCAAGTTGGTTTTGTAGTTGAAAACCCCAAACCAAAGCAGCAAGTAGAGCAAGGACTGAATATGGATCGAATCAATGAAATCAATGATTGGTTTTGGAATCCAGTGTAACACAGAAGGGCTGCAGATAGACAAAGCAGGTATATGAACATAGATTCAATCACAAATGGGTAAAGCAAAAGGTTTTATATGAAAATTGGTCAGACTCTTGCCTCAGAGGTTGCAATAGGCACTTCATGTGCACTCTTTTGGGTGAAATGGTGCTGGTTAGGACTGAGGGGCATAGATGTCAGGACCACACAGAAAATGACTTGGCCAAGCAACTGAATTCAGAAACAGTTACAAAATAGGACCACAATAAGTCATAGAATCAATTGAGTATAGGGGTCTTGGGGTGGGAGACCACCTAGGCTTAACCTCCAAGGCCCACAAGCATGGAATGCCTGATTTATTTTGGTATGACCTCCATGAAGGAAGGTACCTCCGCTCAGTTGAGTGGTAGGGGTGAACTTCATGGGGGGGGCTAGGGTCACAACCCTAGTTACTTTGAGAAAGTGTACTTTAGGCTACAAAAGAGAGATAAAAACACTTAAGTTTGTCTCAGCATCAACAAAGGGTTTTAAGGGGGGCTTTGCCTGGATCAAGCCCTCCAAGAAAGACATGGCAGTGACTTTTTCTTACTCCCCCCTGGAGTACTAGTTGATCAAGCTAGTAGGACCAAGGAAAAAGGCTCAAATATTCCCAAAATTACCTCAAAAAAAATGCATTAAACTTACCAAAAACATTCTCATCACTTCATAGAAGCCTATCACACTGTAGGGACCCTTGAAAAACAGTGTAATGTCCCGTGAATGATGTCCCTTCGAAGGGGCATTCCTCAAAAGTCGCCGGCGTGAGGCGAAAACTTTTGGAAAAAAGTGTGGGGGCAGTGGGAATTGAACCCAGGACTCCCTGTCCAGAGCACATGTGTCTGTCCACTAGGGTACAGTCGAACGCTCTAATGCGGACGGTTATCGCCGTATAAACAACGTTTTAGTAAACGTCCTGACCAAGGGCCAGGGCGGAGCAATACTCCCAATGGAGGACACAAACCCCCAGGAGCTGAAAAAAATAGAAAGTGGAACCAGCAGGGAGTGATTCCTGCGGTTTTGCGGAAGGGGTTGCGATTTAGCAAGTGAAATCGTTGAAAATCGACGAAACCACGCGGGAAATCGTCATTTTTACACATAACTTAAAGTCGCAGACAAGCGCAAACGAAGCGGACGCCAAGAAAAGGGTTGCGCAAGCGAAAACGGCTTTTGGAAAAGAAGGTATGAGCCGTAGTTTTTAAAGTTTTAAAGAAAATTTTTGCACAGTTGCATCAAAATTTTTATAAACTTCAGAGTAAAGAATTCAAAATCAGCCCACACCACAGAGCAGTTCAACAACCCGTCTGTCAGGTATGTCTGTGTCACTTCACACTCACGCATTGCGTTCGTGTTGGTTGTTCCGTCAAAATGTTAGGGTTGTCAACGCTGTGCTCGTTGGGGGGTCGGGTGTTCATCTCTCGTGCTCTGCACAGGCGAAAGCAGGAATGAAAGGTATGTGATGCGGATGGAGCGCGCAGCGCGCACGTAGGGTTAGAATATGCGCTGTGCTCGCGATGCATGTGCCTAATCTAGGCATCCACACGCTGTATCGCTTCACCTGTATCCCTAATCCACCCTTGTTTCCTTCTTCACAGGTAAGCGTTTGTACGTGTGCGGCCGTAGCGTTCAAGTTGAGTTGCTTAAAACGCTTAGGTTTGTTTTGTGTTCGTTTCAATGCGGCATTCGCACGATGCATGGTGAGTAAGGTAGGTTAGCCCAGGAGGAGCTCACCTCCTGGTTGAGTCTGTGGTTACGCCTCCCTTCCCTGCGTGCACATGATGCATTAAAGGGTAGGCCACGCGAATTGCGCACGGTAAACCTTGTTTAGGTTACCCAGAGGCTCCTCGGTACGTTCTTTAAGAGAACCCGAGGAGTTTCTTAAAGCTTGCTTGCTTGACAGGGGTAGCTGCATCTGCAGCGTGTTTGCGAACAGCGTATTATAGGTCACACTGAGAAGGGTATAATACCTGGAGTGTGGCTTGGTTCCACAGTCGCAAACGCCCCTTCATCTGCCTCTTTTGTACAGGTGGGAGAGGTTAGGGTGATTGGTGCACGCAGCAGCTGCCTTCGGCGGCTACCATTTTTCTGCCCCAGCAAAACAGGGGCGCTGATCACAAATCAAATCACTGTGCCTCAGCCAGGAGTGGCGAGGACAGTCCGACTTCAACGACATCTGCGCTGTGCACGCAACGAGAGCACCCCTTCCCTCCAAGCCCTAGCAGGGGAAACGCGTTGTGGCGTCCCCTGTTAGGCCACAGCTGCTTAGGAGCGCTGTGCTCTCTTGTCCTTTTCACAGGAGGGTCGTTAGGACCCATGAGAACTTCACCTCCGCAACGCCAAGTAGAGTGTGCGTGTAGGAGTGGTAGTCCTGAGTGGGGGCTAGAGCCAGTTGCCCAGTGCTCGCCCACCAGGATGGTGCCACTGTAGGGTGTGTAGGACTTGTAGGGGGCGTGTCACTGTCCCACCCTTTTCCTGCAATTTTAGCTGGGCTGGTGGGCTGTGACAGTGGTTAGGTTAGTGTTTTTGGCCACATAGCAAACAGGCGTTTTGCATGCCTTCATAGCTTTTGGCCACCCCTCCCTGTAGTAGACAGATAGGTAGGAAAAAACAATACCTGGACTAACACTCTGGGTATTCCCCCAAGGTTTTGCGCCAGCACAGAAATTGGGCGCATAGGGGAGGGGAGACCCGGGGCGTACCCCGTGGCATCAATAAGCCAACCCTCCGGGTTTAGCAAGGGCGCAGACTTGGGTATAAGTAGGACACCACTTCTGCGGCTTGCTCTCAGGACCTTAGGACTAGCACACTCACACATACGTTATGGCAGGTAAGGGTAAGGTAAACCCTGTAAGGAAGGGTAGAACCCCATGGGTCTGGACCAGTCAGGGGTCCTAACTGTGGGCTCGCTTGTCCCCAAGGAGGGAAGACACACCTTGCCTCATAACACCTTGCTTGTCATTCCCCCCTGGTGTAGAAAGCCACCGTTCTTCGTTGGCTCACCAAGGTCATTACATTAGGGCAGTACCCATGCAACACATGGTCAACAAGGCAAACACTCGCTGGGTGACTGCCATCTTGATAAGCGGCCACCTGGCTCACGCTGGAAACCATAGGCATGGGTCTGCAGGGCACAGACAGGGTCAGTAGACTGACACAGGGTAGTTAGTTTCGCTTCTTACGCTGGGACATAGTCTCAGCACGGGTTAGGAGCTGCCCCTCGTTGTTCTCAACGAGGTAAGTGCGGAAGATGGGGTTGATACTCCCATCTGGTTGTATGAAGGCTGACATAGGTTCCCAGGTCGCCTCGGACAACCCATAGCCATCCCACAGGGTAAGGAATTTCCAGCCCTGTTTATACTCGTGGCGAGCAATACCTGCAACCACGTAGTAACCATCGACTGCCATCTCATCGGCAGTCATCTCTTCGAGTTTGTCTGCCTCCTCTGGACTGGCAGCGTTCTCTAGGTCTATACGTTCAATCTCACTGTCGCTGAGGCGCCACTCATCCCAAGACAAGTCGTCAGGGGAGTGATAGTGCCTCAGCTGCTTGGGAGCACACAGCAGTTCACCACCTAGACGTGGACTGCACCTGACATGGATCCTGGATCCATCTATCCTGATGATACGATAGGGTCCAAAGTAAGGGTCCTGTAGGCAGTTACGTGGCCAGGAGGGTAGGCGTGAATGGTGTACCAAAACAAGGTCACCAACCTTGAAGCTGGCAGGTCGCCGTAGGCGGTTCCGTCGGCTCTGTTCACGGTCACGAATGTGCCTCAGGTTAGTACCAGCCTGGTTAGCCAGAGACTGCTTGTGTTCTAGCCAATCTCCCACAGGGCTCTTGAAGTCCTCAGGAAAGGGGGTTTTGAAGAACCAAGCAGGTCGTCCTCCATGGAACAGTTCGTGGGGGGTGAAACCCGTAGAAGAGCTCCGCTGTGAGTTCATGGACAGAACTGCCCAGGGCACTAGGCGTACCCAGTCCTTGGTGCGCTCCTGTTTCATCAGGATTCTTAAGTTTTGCTCCACCACACGGTTCTGTCTCTCACAGAGAGGGTTAGACGTGTGAGTGTAGGGCACACCTGTGGTTACCTCCACGTTGAGGGCATTTAGCACTCGTTTGTACCACCCAGTGTCACTGCGGATGCGTACATCTTCATCAGAGTGCACCTGTTTAGGTGCTCCATAGGGTTCGAACCATTGTTCGACCAACATTGTTACAGTCTGCTCACCTGTGATTTTCTTATTGCAAGGGAACACACGGGTGAAGCGAGATAGACCACAGGTGACCACGAGGCAACTATCATAGCCGCCAAAGCGTGGTAAGCCGTGGATGTAATCCACGTAGAGAAGAGAGTTAGCACAATAGGGTATGGGTAAGCTGGAGATCAGACCCCTATCCCTACTGTCACTTTGCTTGCTGGTATGACAGCCACAAGCATCCACAATGGTCTGCATACGCGACCTCAGTTCAGTCAGGGTTAGACTAGAGTAGAAACACTCACGGAAGAAGTCCACTGAGCGATTAGCGCCAGTGTGACCAGAACTGAGATGGGACCACTGTAGGCACCCATCCAGTCGTGCCTCAGGCACCACAATTCGGTCCTCGTAGAAGAGGTACTGATTGTTTTTATACCACTGGTGCCCGTCAATGACACGGGGTTCGAGACCAGTGTTGAGGGTTTGGAGAATTTCTTCATACTCTGACTGATAGTCGGTTAGACTCCAACCCTCCAGGATTCCAGCAGTGCGCATGGACAGGTCAAGCTGGACATCCATACGCTGGAAAGCCTCTTTGGCGAGTGCCTCAGAGCTCTCACCAATAAGCGCATCGAAGTTGTTGCGCGATATATAGTCAGACAGTTCATTCTTAATCCCGGGGATATGATGCACTGTCAGCCTGAACTGGCTCAGGTAAGTCCACCACCGTTTTAGCTTCGCTTTTTCTGGTGGTGGGCCCTTCTGAAAAGACTTCACAGGCTCCTGGTCACACAGCCAGACAATAGGGTTAGACCCCAGGAGTCGGGATTGTGAAGATAGCACCAACATACCGGCCAGGAGTTCCTGGTCATAGGTGCTGTAGTTGGAACGCGCTTGGTTCCACTTCCAATTCCAGTGTCCCAGTGGCACCAGTCGCCACTCACTGGTAGGATAGTCATGTTTCAACGAACCATCACGGTTCAGTCCAGTAGTACGATAATGGCAGTGGGTTAGCTCAGCGGGGTTAAGCTCCTGCCATTGGTAGATTGTACCTCCCCCCCCTACATCACTGGCATCAGTGATCAGGACTATCTCGCCCTCAGGGCGGGGAACTCCCAGGCAGTTGGAGGAGGCAATCTTCTTCTTCAACTCCTGGAAACACTCTTCCTCTCTGGAGGTCCACCTCCAGGGAGTAGTTTTCTTGATTAGGTCAGTGAGGGGTGCAGAGGAGTATGTAAAATTGTGGATGTGACGCCGATAGAAATTACAGGCGCCCACAAAACTCCTCACATCGTGTAGACCCTTCTTAGGGTCATCGCGAATCTGCATGTCCTGTAGGGGCTGCATCTTAGACGCGGCTGGTTTCCACCAGCCATACCCTACATCGAAACCCAAATACTCCATCTCCTCTTTCATAAACTCGCATTTTTCGAGTTTGATTCGGAGATGGTTTTCTTGACAGACAGTGAAGAATTCACGGAGGAGAAGGACATGGTCCTCTTTGGTATTAGTACCCAAACTCACGTCGTCGATGTGAGCCTCCATTTCTGCACCACGAGAAATCAACTCTTGTACTAGAGGCCTGCGCCTCAGTATGTACAAAATTTTGTTCATAAGCTCCTGGAAGAGCGCTGGGGCGTTAGCCACCCCGAAAGGCATAACCTTCCACTTGAAGACACGACCCTTAGGGGTTATAAAGGCAAGCAGCTCCTGAGCTGCGGCGGTTAGGTCAACCTGCCAGAAACCAGAGCGTTTGTCCATTTTGGTCTTATACCTGCATTTGGCAATACGCTCCAGGGTGTTTTCCATGTTAGGAATACTCCCTGAGTGGTTCTGGGTTTTCTTGTTGACCTCACCATAGTCTACATCAAGACGTAGAGCAGTCGACCCTGGTTTAGCAACAAGGAAACAGGGGCTGCAGTGATGGGGATAGTCCCCATGTTTGTACTCTTCAACGAGGCCAGCATCAATGCATTCTTGGATCTGGCGCTCGATTTCTTCAACCTGTTCCTGTGGAGCGGGATAGGGACGACGCCTCACTCGCGTCTTTTCAAATTCTGGTTTCAATTTCAGGTCCATCTGGACCAGTTTTTTGCAAGATAGGGGAGGCGGCAAGGCGCCGAACACCTCCTCATAGGTTATAAGCAGTTTCTTCAGGCGGGGGTCAAGGTTAAGACTCTCGACTTTCTGAAGGAAATCCTCCTCAGCATGGAGGTTGCTTTTTCCATGTTCTTTCTTTTTATGCCGATCAGCAGTTTCGGCAGGTACAGTACCATCGTCCCACTCAGGGGGACATTGCTGCCCATAGTGTAGAGAGTACACTAGAGGTATCTCAGGATCAGGCAGCGTATAGGACTCATCGTCCTCCTCAGACCAGATGGAGTATTTCCAGGTCTGTCTGAGGTATTGCAGCCGCTCTTGGCGCTCAATACCTTCGGCCTTCAGGTACAGCAGCCGTCGGAGTTCTTGCGTGTCATGCTCAGACAAGGGCATGTTATTAGCAGCAGGCCGTGCCAGAGCATCAGTACTCCGGGCCACGGGTTCACCTGTGTGCACAGGCTGCATGTGTAGCACTGGTTTCCCAACAGAGGAAGCGGGTTCAGAGGTTGACTCTAGATCTACCTCCTCTAGCAACAGCTGGGCCAGGAAAGCACTATGTTTTAGGTCAACACAGCTGGGATCAACAGAGGGAATAGTGCTGGCGATCTCAGACAGTTGGTCGTCAGCATCCTCTTTTACAGCTGCAGGTTCCAGATAGTCATCAGGAGACTCACACCCTGTAAGTGTGGCAGATAGGTGCTCAGGAGATCGATTTTTGAGATCATAAAGGGTCAGGCCACGATTTTCGGCCATGACCTCTTTTAGTAGCACCTGGTCCAGGTCACACAGGGGTACAGGATTGAGAGATCCATCGATGATGGACAGGAAACTGGCCCACTCAGGGGCCTGCATAGCTGTGTCTGAGTCCTCAGGCACATAGATGGGGCCGTCGGGGAGTTGCACTCTTCCCACGGTCATTCGGTCAAGCATACGGCGCCAGTAAGCATGTTCACCAGAGCAACCCCAGTCAGGGGTGCACATAACAACCCTTCCTCCCTCATAAGCGATTTTGGTTAGAACCTTCGCGAGCAGGGAGAAGGGAGGGTTAGCATACGCTAGGCCCATTGCTTTCCAGAAGAATCGGAAAGCATTGTTCATTTGTTTCGAGCAGTACAACTGCATGATGTGCTGTTGTTGGCTCGCAAACAATTCCACCTGGATCTCATCCAGGTTTACCTGAAGGGCCGCCAGTCCATTTTCGAGAACATGACGGGCCAGTTGGTAGTTTTCAGTACGATAGTTCGTCTTGGCTGCGTAGCGCAGCCCAGACTCTTTTTGTCCTGACAGCTCCAAAGGAACGGAGAATAGCCCACTGCCAAAGTCGCAGTGCAAAGAGTAAGGACGCTGTAGGGACAGCATTTTAACCTGGGGGTTTCTTCTTAGAAAGTCAGTGCCAATGACAATGTCAAAGGCGTCAGTGTCCAACACTCTGCAGTGTTGGGTCACGGTTTCGTCGCCCAGACATATGGTCACATCGACCCCCCCCAAGGAATGGATGGTACGCCCATCCCCTACTCTTATGGCCACAGTCTTGGTCTTCCTGAAAGTTTTAAGCAGGCGCCGGGCCACTATGGAAAGTGTTGCACCGGTATCAAGCACTGCTCGAAAAACCTGATCCCCGATTTTCACGAGGATCCAGAAAACCAAGTCCTCCTCTTCGGAGCCGCCCCCCTATTCCTCATCAGGGAATTTCACATCCACTCCTGCAGCCATGAGGGCCTTGGCCATCCAGGCCAAGCGCCTCTTCTTAGAATTATTCCCCTCAGGGGTAGCGTTATCCCCTTGGGGGTGCTTCTGGGGGACACCTGCGGCAGGAGCGGGTGTAGCAGCAGGAGTAGGCGTAGCAACGGGCGCTGATGAGCGCCTCTGGGGGTTAGGGGGTCCAGTCTTACCACCCCCCTTGCCACCTCCTTTACCTTTATCCCCATTCGGGGGATTTCTGGCGGACGTCGGGTTCTTCTGGCGCTCCGCCTCCTGACGCTTGAGTTTGTCACTCTCGCGTTTCTTGATGTGGCATTCGTCCTCATACCGACGACGCTTGCCACAGTAACCACAGGTGATGGTACACCTGAAGTGGTCCTGATGGGTCACAGTTTTCCCATCTTTAGTATGCTGCTGACGTTTCATCTGCAGCATACAGCCACTGCGGAGATCGCAGTCAGAGGCATGACAAGGTCCCCCCTTGTCATTGACAGGTCGGCAGTAAAACAGGGGGGGGGTGCTTGCATCAGTTGGAACCTCGTTCATGGCACGTAGGTTGCCCCTCCCTTTACCGCCTCCCTGGTTGGTGTTAGTGGGATTTTTATGCCCCTTCCCTTCGCCACGTTCAGGGGTAGGGGTACCACCTCGTCCCAAATGCTTCTTGAGGAACTTCTCCATGTGGGAGTCGTTCTCCCTCTCAAGAGCTAGCTCAATCAAGAGATCCACCAGTGTATCATACGAGTGGGTCCTGCTCTTCCTCTCAGAGGTTGAGCGGCAATCATCCCACGTACGCTGGGGGATCTTACTCATGAGCCACAGGTGGGGCTCAGTGGCTCCGTAGGAGCCCACATTCATCCTCGAAAATAAGTACTCCATGTCGCACACATACTCAGAAATTCGCGCAGCGGATGGAAACTCCGGGAGCATAGGTAGCTCCTCGATTTGTGTGCGTACGCTGAGGTCAGTCTCATAGACTGGGAATGTTTTCTCTAACCTCAGGAGTACCTCCGCCCAAGTAGAACAGGTTTTCACAATCTGTTTGACCTGTTTTTGCAAAAATTTCTTTTTGCATGAGCGTTTTAGCAGTGAACATTTGGTGGCCACATCCACATGGGATTGGCCAGTCAACAAAAGGAACTCCGCAAATTCTTCTGCCCATTCAGGCAGGTTTTTAGGGTCGAACTCCGGCAGTTCCAGCTGGATGTTCGCCTGGGCAATTGGTCTGCCCATCTTCCCACCCCCCGGAGTTAGGCCTGAAGGCGACACGCCGGCAAGTGGGGCCAGGGCTGACAGCCCTCTTCTCTCACTCTCTGTGACAGGCACGTCCTGTAGGTCCGCCATAGGCACAGTCCTGGCACGGGGGTGAAAGGGGCTGGGGCAGGTAACCTTAGGCAACAGCCTTGAGACCCTCGATCTCTTGAGATCTTCGGCCAGGGTACTCAGCCCTGGAGAGAGAGAGAGGAACTCAGGCTTGGGTAAGGGTTCTGCAATACCCAGTTTAGCCTTAATGGCCTCTGATAAGGCCGTCACATCTGGATCTTCTGATCCAGACAGGAATTTGGCCAGCAGCTCGGCCGTTTGATCCAGGGCACCGGAGGTTGGCCTTGGATGATGTTCTTCGACTCGTGTTGGGCCCACTTCGGGAGCCCTTGGGGTTGGGTACTCAGGTCGTAGTCGTCTTGGCAGGGATGCAGTAGACGGAGGGCCTGAGTGTGAGTAGGACCCTAGATCCGTACGTGGTCTGGACCCATGTACAGCCAGTGGTTCCTCTCCATCTTCCCCACGGATGGATTTGTAGTACTCATCGTGCATGATGTACTCATCCATCTTCATCTTCAGCTTCTCATATTCCTCAGGTCCTTCAATGGCAGTTGAGGATGAAGCTGGGCAATTGGATCGTGATACTGAAGCAGCCACACGTCTGTGGAGGTGACTGAAGCTGTCTCCACCGTGTGCTGCTAAGGCCTCAGTGGTAAGGCCTTTATTCTTCTCCGCCCTTCTGCGTTCTGGATCTCCTTGGGACCCAGATGCGCAACTGAGGTGATGTGGTGCTCGGTGTGGTGGTTCACTCATTGGGTGGACCACACTGCCCATTTGTACTTGGACAGTTCGGATAGGCCAGGTCCTTACACTTGGTGTGGACATTATGGACTTGTTGTTGAGCTTTTGTTCTGCACTTCTCAGGGTCGGTTCAAAAGGTCTCAAGGGACTGCCTCTGCTACCAGAAAGATGTCCTTGACTTATGCCCTAGGTCTTTTGATGTATTCCTGCAAGTTGGTTTTGTAGTTGAAAACCCCAAACCAAAGCAGCAAGTAGAGCAAGGACTGAATATGGATCGAATCAATGAAATCAATGATTGGTTTTGGAATCCAGTGTAACACAGAAGGGCTGCAGATAGACAAAGCAGGTATATGAACATAGATTCAATCACAAATGGGTAAAGCAAAAGGTTTTATATGAAAATTGGTCAGACTCTTGCCTCAGAGGTTGCAATAGGCACTTCATGTGCACTCTTTTGGGTGAAATGGTGCTGGTTAGGACTGAGGGGCATAGATGTCAGGACCACACAGAAAATGACTTGGCCAAGCAACTGAATTCAGAAACAGTTACAAAATAGGACCACAATAAGTGGTAGAATCAATTGAGTATAGGGGTCTTGGGGTGGGAGACCACCTAGGCTTAACCTCCAAGGCCCACAAGCATGGAATGCCTGATTTATTTTGGTATGACCTCCATGAAGGAAGGTACCTCCGCTCAGTTGAGTGGTAGGGGTGAACTTCATGGGGGGGGCTAGGGTCACAACCCTAGTTACTTTGAGAAAGTGTACTTTAGGCTACAAAAGAGAGATAAAAACACTTAAGTTTGTCTCAGCATCAACAAAGGGTTTTAAGGGGGGCTTTGCCTGGATCAAGCCCTCCAAGAAAGACATGGCAGTGACTTTTTCTTACTGGCGGCCCTGAAACACCCATTTCCTGGCTTCAATACCATGCAACACATGTTTTCTTGTGTCCAGTACCTAAAAAATAGGGTAGGGGGGCCTTGAACTGAGCATCCGAGCCCCAAAACACTGCTTTTTTGCCCAAAATTTCGCAATTTCAGGCCTTTTTTGGGGCAAAAAATGGCCATTTTTCCGGTGGGCCGGCCCTGAAATACCTATTTTCCAGCTTCCATACGATGCAATCCATATTTTTTTTGAGTCAAGCACCTGCAAAAAAGGGTTGGGAGGCCTTGTACTGACCTCCCAAGCCCAAAAAACAGTGTTTTGGCACAATTGTGGCATTTTTAGGCCTCTTTTGGGCAAAAAATGCCCATTTTTTGGGTGGGGCGACCCTGAAACACCGATTTTCTGGCGTCAATACCATGCAGCACATGATTTTCGTGTCAGGCACCTAAAAAATAGGGCAGGGGGGCCTTGAACTGTGCACCCGGGCTCAAAAATACTGCTTTTTTGCCCAAAATTGGCAATTTTAGGTCATTTTTGGCCAAAAAATGGCCATTTAGGCTGGGGCCGCCCTATAACACCTGTTTCCCGGCTCAATACCATGCAACTGACGTTTTTTTTGAGTCACGCACCTGCAAAATAGGGTTGGGGGGCCTTGAATTGACCTCCCAAACCCAAAAAACAGTGTAATAGGCCCAATATTGGCATTTTTAGGCCATTTTTGAGCAAAAAATGCCCCCTTTTTGGGTGGGGCGGCCCTGATACTGACGCGTTCCCGTGGGGGGCCTGGCCACGGGACGCTGCGGTGACACGCGCAAGCAAGCAGGCAGGCAAAGCACTGCGCTCACAGGGGCATCAATTACGCTCGTGTCATGAGACAAAGCGTTTCAGGATCCTTGCCCCTCTGCAACAAGGGAACGAAAGTATGTACAGCAACACATCAGGATATGTACACATGGGGTTTAGACTGGACTGGGGTAAGGGCATCACAGGACAATAGACACTCAGTCCCAACTCGTATCCCAATCCCAGGTCCGACCCTCTCAGTGGCTGGTGGGGGCGGGGGCTCAAAAACAACCCATGCCCTGCTCAGTCCGGACCCTGAAACCCTGCCAATAGGGGGGGTGTCCCGCCCAGCCACAGGCGAGTTCCCAGAAACCAAAGGGCTCCAAGGCCAACCAACAGTGGCTCCCTATGCTCCCTTAACGGCAGGTTCCAACTCCCCTCTGAGCCAGAGATATGGCTCCGCCATTATCCCCTAGGAGTTGGTAGCTGAAAATGGGCTGTTTCAGCCCAAACTGATATTAGCTCAAAAATCTCCAAAATTGACCCCTGGTCTGGACCCGCCAGAGGTAGGGACGAGGCAACTGACCCTATGCCCTTCGAGTACAAGCTCCCTGGAGCCCTCACCCAACCTGGTTCCCTCTGAGGTCCTGGCATCAGGGCACCATGGGTTCGTCAAGTCGGGTCATGATGCCAAAATCACCAAAATTGGCATCATTCCCACGCGTTGCTCGCCCGGCCAGGGCAAGGCCAATGGCTCACAGGGCAGGAGGCAGGACCTGAGACTTCTATCTGAGTGTACAACTTGGAATTAGGTCCGGGCTCCCTGTGGGCATAGAGATATGGGGCCGCCAATTGACCACACGGGGGGGTGAAATTGGGGTCCCAAAAGGGGGTCATTTTGGCTGCTCGAAATGAGCCAAAACTCGGGGGTGCTCCCAATAGTATATCTCCACGCCGGCTTGGAGATCGGATCTGCCATTCCATACGCGATCCACCGGGAGTCCAACGAAGACTCCCATGCTTTTGGCTCTCAAAGATCTCCATGCCACTCGGCGTGGTGACAATCCCAATTGGGTCCACAAATGCCAAAATGGCAAAATTGCCCACACTCACTTTGGGCTAGCACCCTAACGAAGGTTGCTCCGCTTCGCCCACGTGGTGTGTGAACCATGGGGACCAATATACATAACACCCATGTCATATATGGTCCATTGGTCCATGCGTCCGGCGTGCACGGGTGGCTGAACATGGTGCACGGCGGGCAGAAAATGTGGAAAATTGCTCAAAATGGCCGAAAATGCGCACACTCATGGTTGGGGCAAATGAGGCACGTGCCCGACTTGGACTGGAGTGTGCCATAGGATTGGTATCAAGTCATATGCGTCCGACATATCTTTTGGGCGTCGCCCAACTCCTCCGGTTTTGGGAATGGCAGGGTCGCCAAGTGAGCCCATGATTTGGGATAGTCCCAAATCGCCAACATGGCGGCCACGGTATGCCAAGCCCAAGAGGAGTTATTCGCCGGGTCTAAGATATGTTGGGCACCGAAGTATGTACCCTTTAAACATACTTGGGTCATGATGTCAATTGAGCGCAACGTTGAGATACACGGTCGCCACTTGACATCATGACGGGCGAAAAACAGCAATATTGGCGAAAAAACACCCAAAAGTGCCTTGAAAGGCGCACAAATATATTATAATATCTTCGGCTTGGATTGAGTAATCGACCAATCCTTCTACACACAATGACTTGACACCAATGACCTTCGATTCCACATATGTGCTCCACTTGGGGTGCTTTGGAAGGTCGCGCGCGCTGCCTCCCAAGTGGGCACATGCAAAAATGGAATATTGCAAAACCCACACCTTGCTTGCAACGCATCGCTTCGGGAGCGCTCCACAAGCGTCCCTTCACGAAGGTTAGGCTTGCGAGTGTTGGTTGGGAGTACAATGAAGGGCCTCGTGCGATATGGGGTCCATTGGCGGGTTTGTCTCGGAATGGTGCACCCGCCAAATGGGCACGCGATATGACACCAAAAATGGCATACAACCCTACCCACGCCTTCTACACCCAACCTAGTGGCCTAGAATCAAAGTATGCCTATATTCTAATGTAACGTTGGTCCCTCAACACGCATGCAAGTGCTTTGGTTGAAAATCGACCTCCTTTCCGAAAGCCGAATTTTAGCATGCACGCCAAATATATTGCCAATATATATATAGAGATCATATATGCACTATCCGGGGAAGACAAGTGATATGCCCCGGATGTAGAGGCAAGCAAGGGTGGGACAAACGCCAACTCAACATACTTCTACACGTATTTGGACGCTAAGTACGTGAAAAAGCGCACTTCTTGGAGAACACTCAAAATGAATAACCCTTTGGGCCTATTGAGTTGGGATCCTTTGGCCTCATACTATGACTATGGGGGGCAAAACCTCATACACAGTGCTTATGAGGCACGTTAGTTCGCCCTTGGGCGCTTGAACGCTCGTAACCCTTGTTATTCCACTTGGGGGTTCAAAGCGCCTTCGGTCGCCCAGATTTTCTGGGAAAAATCTGGGACGCGATCCGTTATATCAAGGAAAAAATTGCGGATCACTTGAAGACTGTTTCAGTCTTAACTTCAAGAGAAATCGTATTATAGATTTATCTAATGCAGTCCACGGAACGGGCGACGACAGGCGGCGCGACTGCGGCGATTTCACGACAATTGGAAACCGCGGTAGAAATCGGGTATTTCACCAATTTCCGACCGGAAATCACCTAAGACAATAAAGTTATGGTAAATCTACATTGATTCAATGGTTAAGGATCAGATTCCAAATCCCGCGGATTAGAGAACAGGGATATCCCGCTGACAGCCGGTGTCAAGGGCTTCCGCACGGGAGTGACGGCTCACAGGCCTCCGGGCCATGGGCCATAGGTTCACCCCCCTCCTTAGAGCAAACCCTGGGGGGGGCTGGATAACACCCAAGCATGGCAGCGGGTACCCAGGACCATCCCCTGAAAGGGGGGGGGGTGTCACATCCTCACTTCAGGCCGATTTGCAGGTTAGGCTGCCCAAATCCCACAGTAAGACAGGTAAGGTGCTGTAGCTGTTAGTAACTGCAAGTATAGTATCAAGTATCAAGTCCCGGGTCCTGGCGGCGATTGTTCGGCATCCAAAGGACCCGTTAACCCATACGGGGCGCACCGGGTGCCGGCTGCTACGGTCACTACCACAGTGGCAGTGGCATACACGGCCAACATAGGCGTCACACGACGACCGAGGTGGTCCCACAGGTCGAGAGCGACCACAAAGATCCATCAGGCTACCCCAAGCTTCCCAAGGCCCGCCGGCTGGGGGAGAGTCCCCACGGGTCTCTCCTCGGGCGCACCATGTCCATATCCACGACGCGAGTCCAGAGTGGTACAACCGAACGAGCTCCTCCTTAAGGGATCGGGCATCAAGGCCGTCTTTTCCCTCGCCCTCTTACCACGAAGGCCATACATGAGGGAGTCCTCATGCAGTGTGGGTGGAGGCGTCGACTCCTCAAACCACCAGTTTCCCAGGCAGACTGACCGAGGTCAGGAGCATCGGAGGCCGCCACCCGACTGCAAGTGCGTCTGCGAGTCGGTAGGCTCACACTGGGACTGACAGTGGCGGACCGCTGGGAGTGCATTCAGGCAACTGGGCTTCCCGCCTGGCGCCATCAGGATCTCCACATCACAGCGAATAGGGCACACGGTATCACGGGCACTCAAACAGAAGAATCTGTACTTAGGTACTGGTCCAGGCTGGACCTTAATTAAAAGCATGTAAACGGCGACTCAGGGCGCCTTCGTATGCCGTTTCGCATCCCCTGGGGGGGAAAAACAGTCCACATCTCAGTGATGGGCCGATAACACTTAACATACAGACGCACATATCCTGGGGAACAGAAAAACAAGCAATAAGCGGGGTAAATAGGCGTGTAAACACACTCTTGATAGAGCGCCAAACCACGCCCCGGTTAGGATAAGGCATATGCAGGAGGTCGGGCAAGAAAGCGCCTGAGTTCAGGCCATATATAGTCTGCAGACACACGTAGACTGATCTGGATCCCGCAAGTGCCATAGGACCAGAACACACACCAAAAAATTGCAATGCCGATGACAGCGGCATCCGTTGCGCAACGACGTATGGGCTTCAAGGCCCTAAGAGCTCAGAAAATGGCCAGGTCAGTCGCTCTACCTGGTTTCCCAAGGATTCAGCAGGCGAGGAGTGACGAATAGAAGTGGAAGAGAGGGGCCATCCTCCTCTGGATTCAGCAGGGGGGGGTACATGGCCACTCTGATGGCAGGTCACCGGAAGATCTGAGAGAGCAAGCAAGTAAGGGACGATCCGTCGGCCTCACGAGCGCTCAAACTGTATCAGGGGAGAGCTCAGGGCGCTGATCAGGCACCCCTGGCTGCAATTGCCCGGGTGAGTACTGCCAAGTCCGAGACATGGATCTTGGTCTTGTGCTTGCGGATGTACTCCATGAAGGGAGTATTGACCCGCGGCACGAACGAGGAGACGGGTTCTCAGGTGTCGTGGGACGGCCCATAGCCTCGCCAACGAACCTTGAACTCCAGACCTCCGGGTGCCGAGGCATTCGGACGCTGAGCCAGGATCTTCTGGACGGTATAGTCGTCCTGCTCAGCATAGTCGTCGTCCGAATCTGCCTCATGTGCGGCATAGTCCAGGGACACATGTCGGCCACGGAGGTCGGGTTCCCGCACACGGAGTTGACTCTCGTGGCGCTCCTGGAACTGTCCGTGACCCACCTTGATGCGGTAGGTGTCCTCACCAATCCTGCGGACCACCTCTCCGGGTGTGAACCAGGTTTTGGTGCGTTGGGTGCCCATAGGGCGGGGTCTGATCACCCACACCGGGTCTCCCACCCTGAACTTCTGCGCTGTTGAGCTCGGGGCGGACTTCTGACGCTCAGCATGCTCCTTCTCGAGCTGCTGGCGGATGTCCCGCGCCGTTTGCTCTTGCCGCGCGAAGAATTCCTTGGCGTCCATGGCCATACCATCACCAGACAAGGGAAGTCCCCGACCCAGGGGGTCCCTGCCGAACAGAATCTGGTGAGGGGACAAACCACCCGGGGTGGGGGTGTCATGATGGGCCTTCAGAGCGGGCCACATCTCCTCAAACCAGTTCCGACGTGGATTGGTGATGTGAATCTTGCGCAGCTTCTCGAACAGCTGCCGTCCAGCCACTTCAGCTCGGCGGTTAGACCGGCGGAGATAGGCGACGCTCTTGGCGTGACGTATTCCCATGAGGCAACACATAGCCTTGAACCAGCCACCAGTAAACTGGGGCCCTCGGTCACTGCAAATGGTGCGGGGGATGTCAAAGACGGTCAGCCAATGACGAATCATCATGACTGCCACTTCCTTGGCAAGCAACCCCTTTTTGCGTGCCGGGACGGCTACTACGTAGCCACTGTGGCGATCCACACAAAGAACCACACAGTCAAAGGTCTCCTTGCCAATGTGCACTTCGGGCATGGAGAAGACATCCATGGCCACGCTCTCCATGGGCTGGTCAGGAACCGGGGTCCATTGGGCTTCCCCCTTGACATTCCGGTTGTCGGGATTGCAGGCCTGACAGACCGAGCATCCCTTCCTGACCTTCTTGATGGCGGTGTAGAGACCGATGTGGTCGATCTCGAACCGGCGCTGCATGTCAAGGGCTTGCTTCTTGACCCCTGGGTGCAGCATGTGGTGGTGCCAAGCTTCACACAGCTCGAGCACTCAGGACTCTGGTACTAGC
Source organism: Eutreptiella sp. 'Long Island Sound 2002' (assembly GCA_964036045.1). Taxonomy (NCBI): domain Eukaryota; phylum Euglenozoa; class Euglenophyceae; order Eutreptiales; family Eutreptiaceae; genus Eutreptiella; species Eutreptiella sp. 'Long Island Sound 2002'. Next base: position 74,198,022 of record OZ038384.1, read on the forward strand.
AGCTTACCATTCCGGTAGAGCTTGCCATCTTCCTCAGTCAGCCCCTTTGGCCACTTCTGCCCGTCATCAGGGTCGGTCACAGCCCTATATTGGGCCTGAAAGGCCTCAGACTTGGCGTAGTCGTCGGTCCAGTCGTCCTGGAGGCAAGATTCAGGGAAGAGGTGCTTGTCGGACTCAGCTCCATCAGGGGCCAGTACTCTGACCGCTCTGCCCATCCTCGTTCCGAGGGGGGCATCCGCAGCCATGACGACGAAGCATTTAACACCCTCCTCCTCCATCAGGCGCTCCATTTCAATGATCCTCTTGGCTTCAGCGGTCTCAGCCTCATCGCCATGGGCAGAGATATCCGTCATGCCCTTGCTGGCGGGATAGACCCACCTGCTGAGACAGTCCGCCACGGTGTTATCCTTTCCAGGAATATATACCACCGTGAGGTCGAACTTGGCCAAGGTCTCGTGCCATCTTGCCCGTCGGGAGGCGGGACCAGAGGGGGTGTCCACGTGCTCCTTGTGCCACGACTGCAGACTCTGATGGTCGGTGCAGACGGTGACGGGATGGAGGGCTATGTACCCAGCCCATTTCCTGAGAGCCATGACCATGGCATACGCCTCCTTTTCTCGGGGCGTCCACGTCCGTCTCTGGCCTTCCGCCAGGACTCGGCTCCAGAAGGCCATGGGCACGTGCCTCCCATCGTCAAGCACTTGCTCCAACACAGCGCCAACGGCGTAGTCGGAAGCGTCGGTGCGCAGGACGAACCCTCGGTCGGGATCCACGAGGTGCAGACCCACTGCGGATAGCAGCACCTGCTTCATCCCCTCAAAGGCACGGTCGGAATCAGCATCCCAGACCAGAGCCTTCTTGGACCCCTTCTTAATCTCTTCTCGGTTGCCCTTGAGCATGGTCGTCATGGGGGCTGCATACTCGGCATACATTTTGATATACCCCGAGTAGTAGTTGCAGAACCCCAGATACGCCCGTAGCTCAGAGACCGGTTTGGGCTTTTCCCAGTGCTCGATCGCAGCCACCTTGCCAGGTATGGGCTTTCGCTGCCCATTCCCAATTACGTGGCCAGCGAAGACCACCTCGCTTACCGCAATGGTGGCCTTGTCACTGCTGCCCGTGAGTTTGTGCCGAACCAGAAGGTCCAGCACTCGAGTGACGTCCCTTTCATGTGCCTCCAGGAGCTCCTCGTAGCTCATACTGGGGTCCCCGGACGCGATGATCAGGTCGTCCACGAAGGGGTCCGCACAGTCACGCACCACCTCAAGCAGGTTCTCCAGCATCCGCTGAAAAGCTGCATTGCCGTTGGTAACACCCATGGGCATCACCTTCCACTGGAGAGGTCCAAGTGGGGTGCTCATGGCTGTGCAGGCACGGGACTCCTCGGCGAGAGGCATCTGATGATAACCATGTTTCAGGTCAATCACCGTGAAGATCCTCCGCCGGTGTTGTTTCTGCAGCATGTCCTCAATGAGGGGCAGCGTATAGCTGTCATGCTGCCTTTGGGCGTTCAGGCCGCGGTAGTCGACCACGAGCCGCCATTCACCGACCACCTTCTTGGGGACGACGAAGCACGGAGAGGCCCATTCGGAGTGGCACGGCTCGAGCCAGCCTCTCTCGATGAAGTCACGGAGGATCTTCTCCATGGCCTCCTTCCTCTCGCCCCTCAGGGCAAACTCCTGGTGCCGATACACACGGGGGTCCTGCTTCAGTCGTATCTTGGCCTCGCCATACGGTCCACGCACCGGTGGGGGAAACACAGGTTTTCCGCTGAAGAAGGTATCACCATACTTCTGCTTCAGCCTGGCCCTCAACGCCTGGATCTTGGGGCAATCATCGGACTCCGCCTTGGCTTTTCCGGGCACCTGGACCACTGAGCTTACTTGAGGGGTAGCGACCCCGCTCGGTTTCGGCTCAGGTGGTCTTCCCAGGTGGCCCAAAGGGCCATCTCTGGTCTTGCCTCGGAACAGATCGCTGTAGGTGGGTGGGTTCCCGCCGATTGGCTCGTCCTGGCTGGACATGTGATCGAGTACCCTCCGTACGAAGGTATCCCCATCATAGGAACCAGAGACGATGGAGTCCACTTCCCACCAGGCCTTGTCCTGGCCTTTGCCCTCACGCTGGTTTCCCCAGTCGTGAAGGGGCTGATCCATATACCCCTGAACCAGATCCAACTCTTCTTCCGTGAGGGGGTCTTCCGATTCTCCGATGTCAACAGGGGGAACCGCGAAGCATTGCCGCCATGGCTCTGCTACGATGCGGTTGACACACACGAAGTCCGTGGCGTCGGCCTGATCAAGGCCCCAATCCACATAGTGGAATTCCGTTGGCCATCTCTGGGGTGGCATGGGCTGTCCTTTAGCGTCCTGAAAGACACTCTCTCCAGCCGGTAGGACGACCTTGTTTAAGGTCATGTTGGTCAACGAGACCACCCAATGTCGGGTACTTTCCTCCTCGGTGCATCCCATAGGAACGACAAGCACTGCCTTGGAGCGGTCCTTGCGGATCTTCGCTACCGCCCTTGGAATGTCCCATCGAGGGCAATGGATCCACATCAAGCCCTGATGCGGACCCCAGTGCTTCTTCCACGCGGAGTCCTGTGCGCTCCAGTACTTCTCACAAACCCGAAGATGGGCGGAGCTTCCTGAAGAGAACGCATCCAGGGCCAGATCCGAAGCTCCCAGGTCCGCAACCACTCGGCTCGCCTCTTCCGGCATTACGCCGTACTCCTGGTTTGCTGGCCCAGTTGGCTCAGTGTCCAGCGCGGCTACTTCGAGCTGATTGCGTTCGGGGTGGATCCATTGGCATTCCACATGGTGCTCAGGTGACGAAAGCCACGAGAGCTGGTCGTCCTGGTACAGGGTCATTGAGGCCTGGGCCGGGAGGACGCCGGAGTCCGTCTCCATCATGAAGTCGTACCCAACGAGCATGTCCCAGTCCATCTCGGCCTAGTAGAAGCGACCTTGCAGGAGGAATTCCTTGCCGAGATCTGGGCGGCTCAGCTCACGGTGGTTCACGAACTGCAGCCCAATGGCCGCTTCCTTCGTGCCTCCCACCATGTACTGGCCGTTCGCCACCTTCAGCCTGACAGGTTTCCGACTGTCGGTCAGACACTCTGGCGGAAGTAGGCCAGCCTTGACCAAGCTGACCTGAGCTCCCGTGTCGACCAACACGTCGCAGACCTTCTCCACTTCCCCGCAAAAGGCTCGGACCTTAAGGTGCCACTGCCGCTCACGCCCCACTCGGCGCACGGCGTGCAAGCTCAGGATCTCCGGCCGTTCCAGAAGCTCGACAAGCGACTGGTGCAGGTCGTGGACAATGGGCTCAGGCTGCCCATCTGCAGCATCCAGCTGCGGTCCGGGTGATCCTCCGATACTCTCGGATAGATCTTGAAGCATATCAAATACATTCTTGGTCGCCCAGGATGGACGGCTGCAAGGGTTCGTGCCTTCACTTGCCCTCACCCCGCCACCGCGACTGTCAGGTGCCCGACCGGGCCTTCCGCCCGCGGCAATCCCTTTGTGCTTACCGACTCCTGACTGGGATGGTGTGGCGCTTCCCACGACACCATCCTGCGACCGCCCTAGCTGGGGCCCTTGGCTGCAGGGGATCCGCTAGGGGGCGTCGGTTGTGGTGGAAGTAGGGGTATTCTCCTCCGCGTCAACCTCGTTGACACCCTTCTTCCTCCTATTCCTAGGCTTCTTGTCCTTGTCCTTGTTCTGGTCGTTGTGGTTGTTCTCCTTGTTCTTGTTGTCCGACCTGGGGACCCAGTTCCTCTTGATCTCCTGGATCTCCTTGGCCAACTCGGTCCCCTGCGACATCAGCTTGGAGAGCTCGTCCTTGTCCACCTCCACTTTGGCCTCCCAGATGCCCGCGGGTGCACGCTTCTTCGACCCGTGCGCCTTCTTGTAGGCCTCCGTGTCGGCCTGGTGGATGGGGCATATTCGGTGGTCATGGTTGAAGCCTTGCTTCCTCCCATAACACACCAAAAAGCCCTGAGGGTGAGCTCGTATGAACTCCCCAAAGGACAGCGGAGGGCTGCCAATGCGACGAGGGTCCTTCTTCTCCTTCTTCTTCCAGCCCGGCTGCAGGGGCTTCCAGCTTCCCCGGTTGCTCCCCGCGCCGTTGTGGGCCACGAAGGCACAAACGGCCACCTCGGCGGGGTCATCGTCGTCGTCATCGTCGACGAGAGCTTCATCGCCGTCGGCTCCCGCTGGGTTCATGGCAGCTTCCCCGCCAGATCCCTCGCCAACGTAGTTGACGTCGCGGTCGCCAGGCCTCAACCCGTGGGTGTGGTGGAGGTTGCGGTACTCCTTGAGTACTTCCTCTCCAACCCAATCCAGGATCTCGTCGCAGCTCATCCGCGCCAGGATGGCCTGCAGACGGATGGTCTGGCCGCTCACGTCACACTCGTCAAGGCGCCACATCGCGGTCTTCTCGCGATCGCCCGAGACGGTGAAGTAAGAAAAAGTGCTTTTCCATTGCTTTGAGGCATACTCTAGTTGTATTAGAGATGCACTGAGCATCCATGCATTTTAATCTTAGTATTGGTCCAACCAAAACTGGTGATAACACATTTTGACCTATGGAACCAAACACCCAATCAGGATATGGAGTGGACCCCTTAATCCCCTTTCAATCAGAAGTAAAACATCTTTTCCTGAGTTGACTGAGCACTGACATACCTAAGGTAGAGCCTATGAATTTATCTATGTTTTTCCATGAATACTTATCTGCCCTAGTGGTATGCACCATAGGGGGTTAGGCACCTCTTTTTGAGAGGTCCTGGGTTCAATTCCTGGTCAGCCTAACTAAGTAGGAAGATCCCATGTGACATGGCAGTGACCTCATCGCCACATACCATGCCACCTCAGCACATATGGGACCCAAAACAAAGAGTGCACATCTCCTAAGATGGCACTATGGAGAGAGAGTGATCCTGAGGCAGTTTTCTAACTCTTTTCCCAAAACATTTCAGCTATCTCTGTGAATATGCATTCATTTGTATCCTGAGTTGCAGTTTCTGTGAATATCTAATCATCTTTCACTGTTTACACTGCAGCCCTTCATGCTTTGATCCTGAATTACCTTCTCCTTGCATACTATTGGCTTGGGCTATCCTGGATTGAGTTGGCTTTACTGTATTTCAACAAACAAAAGCTTTTCATCATCCAAAACCAGCAGCAGGACACCCTACAGCAACAACAAGCAGCAGGAGAAGCAAAAACACAGTGCTGAAAACACTATAAACTTTTCTGGTAGCAAGAGGCAGCCTGTCTCTGTGCACCGGCAGCGACCCCGCGCCGTACAACCAGTGCTCCGAGCAGGCAAATATAAGCAGAAGGGCGGATTAAGATGGACCCAGGAAGAGTGGACGCCGATGTGAACACAGCGCCAGCGCCTGAGGCACCGGCAAGGCCGGCGCCTGACGCTGTACCTTCGGTGGAGCCCTTACATGGGCCAGTGGATACGGCGGAGGATTCCCTGGATGGCCTCCGGACGGCCTTCAGGGCCCTGACGGTCGAGGAAGTGGTCTCTCAGCCTCAGCCTGTGAAGAGGAAGAGAGAGAACGAGAGCGAGAAGGATGCTGGAGAAGGAGCAGACGAAGGAGAGGAGCAAGGGCAAGACCCGACGGATGTACCTACCTTCGAAGGCGCACCAAGCGCTTCTGGCCTCCAAGCATCACCCTCTCCCATAACCACCACACTCCCAGCCGCCGCAACATCCACCTCCACAACCAACCCGCCTATGGCAGAGGGCACAGGCTTTACTGGCATGCCTCACTACCCCGCCTATGGCATGGGCCCACCTACCACTGCGCTCCTTGAGGCAACTACTGCCAGTGAGCCTGTGGCTTCCCGCTCTGCGCCGCGATGGTATGCGGCTGACCATCCCCATCCACTCCACGCCACTGGAACCTACATGGAAGTTCCTGGGTATGCTCCTGGGTATGCACCTGGGTATGCACCCTTGAGTGGGTTGAGGAAAGGACCAGAGTCTCTGGGAGGCAGGAGTAGAGGATCGGGAAGATCCTCCAACAGGTCCCTGACGCGGTCGGAGATCAATGAGGTGCTCCGAGGAGCTACTTCGCAAATCGTGAGCGACCTCACGCAAGAGATCAGGGAGAAACTGCAGCCCCTGATGATCCCGTCCCATGCGTCACCTACGACGGTGGGAATGTCACCCCACCGAGTACAGGCTAACCACCTGGCGGCAGGGTTGACAAATACCCTGGGGAGCCTGAGGAGCCGACCGATGCCGACTCCTGCAGCAGTACCGAGAAGTCCATTCGTCCCGAGGACAGCCCAGCCGCCCTACAGCCACGTGACGAACTCGACGAGGGCCGAGCTGGACCAGCTGGGGCTGACAGCCCTAAGGGCTATGGTGGACGTGGAGCCTTACGGCTCCAGTGATCTAGGCGGAGACCCCTCCGATGATGGGCCGCCGTCGATGACTTCTTCTTCGCCATCGGATGACGAAGACCCTGAGGACCCCGAGGACCCCAAGGGTAAGAAGAAGAAGAAGAAGAAGAAGAAGACCCGACGCCCCGAAGGACGCCGAGCTCAGGAGGCGAAGGCTATTGCCACCTCCAAGATAGTGGTGAACCTGCCTGAATTCACAGGCAAGGACCTCAGCGAGTTCGCTGAGAACTTTGGCCGGTTCCTACGACTGACCGGCCAAACCCACGCGAGTGGGCGAGTGAAGTGCGACCTGCTCCTGCAGTGCTGCAAGACGAAGTACCTGGAGAAGCAGGTCAGGCAGATCGTCACCAACTCCGCCACCTTTGCCGATGTGTTGGTTGCCCTGGAGAGGCAGTACCCAACCTACGAGACCGACCTCTCCATCAGGGCCGAGATCCAGAACCTGCCCGTGCTGCCCAACAACCCCAAACCCGGCAGGGTCTCCGAGCTGTTGGCGGACCTGGACCACTGGGCTGGACGACTGACGCCCGGTTCCTACAGCAGCAACGACCTGCTGTTTTGGTTGTGCTCCAAGCTCCCCCGTGAGCTATGGGACGAGTGCCGTCTGACGGCTGAGCGCAAGGCTAGATCCCTCCGCTACGAGGATCTATGCGTGCTGCTCCTGGAGATGGCGCTGGAGAAGGAGAGCGACCAACACCTGAACCACTACCGTCCTGGTGGTGGAGGTTCTGGAGGCAAAGGGTACCAAGGGTCCCGACCTGGGCAGGGGACTACCCCCAAACACGCCCGGGCCCGCCTAATGGAGAATGTGAAGGAGCTATTCTGGTGTGATGCCAGAGATGAACAGGGCCACCTGCAGCATGCCTCCGACTGCGAGCAGCGAGACTGCTTTGTAGTCCAGGGGAAGCAGCAGGAAAAGATCACCGGCGCCAAGGTGAAGCTGCCGGATCATTACCGCTGCACCATCACGTGTGCATTCTGCGGTAAGCGGAAGCACTATGAGGACGAGTGCTACCATAAGCAACGCCTATCGGCGAAGCTTAAGGGGGAAGATCCTGGCAAAAGCTCAGGCAAAGGTGGAGGCAAGGCCAAAGGCAACGACTCCGGCAAGGGCAAGTCGAAAGGACGTGGTCAAGGTGGTCAAGACAAGGGTCAAGGCGGACGAGGAGGAGGCGCTAATCGCCAGAACGACAACAAGAACAAGGACAAGAACGGAGGTAACCCCAACCCTAATCCAGGGGGGAACTCCGAGCCCTCTGGAGGGCAGTCTGGACCTACCACACGCTCACAGACGCAGGCCCAGCAAGAACAAGGAGCCAAGCGTGAGCATGAAGGTGGTGACGACGGCAACGCCAAGAAGAGAAGCCGTTTCATGAGGATGGCCCGCAAATTGCGGAACAAGGGGTTCGAGGTGACCTGTCCCGCGGAATTCTGACGGGGACGCTCTGGTGGCACCCAAGACCTGGTGTTTTGGGTACGTATCCGACTAGGGGGACGTGAATACCTGGGGGTACTGGATACTGGAGCCACAATATCGATAGTGGCCAAGAAAATTTTACCTTGTGGGAGCCTGAAAAATACCATGACCACCGCCGCTATACGGATGGGGGATGGACATGTGGTGCACAGCTGCGGGGACTGCGAAGTGGAGGTACCTATGGGCTCCAGGACTATCGCCCATCGGTTCTATGTGATGGACACTGATGCCTTCGACTTTGTACTGGGTACTGACTTCTTCGTGCAGCACTCCCAGATACAATCCCTGACGCTGCAAGCGCCCTACCTCCTGTACGTGGACCACGGCAGTGGCAGAGAGTCTGTGCCACTGGAGCAGTCGGAACATACCTCGAGTTACCTGAGACTATCGAAGCAGGAGCCCTCGAACATGATGGCGGCCTCCAAAACTGAGGACTATCAACTATTGGGGGAAGTCCTAGACCAAGGTCTGAAGGAGTTGGGTTACTCTCGAGAAGACCTAAGTGTGGAGCTGTTCGCCAGCGACAAGCAGCATGTACTGGACCTATACTGCAGCAAGGGGAAGAACTGCAGCTACAAATTTTACTGGCCCTCTTTCGGGATGGCCTACGGGAACCCCAGATTCAGTGAACTGGGGAAGGTGCTGACCAAGGTGGCCTTGGAACGTTCCCGTATGGTCCTGTGTTCCCCCGATTGGGGAGCCCATGGGGGCAACGAGTACTGGCGAACCCTCCTTGACAAGCTGACTATCAGCTCTGTGCGGTTACCTGATGAGGCCATCTACGTGCCTCTGGGACGCAAGACGCCCATTGGGAAGCCCGGATGGGGGAGTATGCTCAGCGTGGTGGACGGAAGTCTTACCACCATCCCCTGGGAAGACCTGGACCCTACTCTGGTCCAGGCTATACAACGAGAAAGCGATGGACTCGCCTTGGGTGACTTGAAGGATCGCCTACGACCTCAAGATGCTGTTGAAACTACACCCGGAGGAGATGAGTACGTCGTGACTGACACCAACGCCCCCAACTCTCCCTGTCATGTACCTGTTCCTGATGGAGTCTCTGAGTGTGGACTATCTGAGCTACCTAGCTCTATCCACTCAGACGACGAAACTGAGCACGACGCCTTCTTCGTGCAGACTGCGGTGGAAGAAGTGGAGAACGCCGAGTACGTCGCCCCACTAAAACCCCTACTCTCCATGAGGGTGGAAGACCCCGTGGATGAAGAGCTGGACCCTCGATCCAGGCTCAGGGAGTATGTGGATTCCAAGAGGAAGTTGGTGGCGAAAAAGCTATGCTACGCGAAGCCTACCCGCAGCTCGTGGCCACTGAAGCAAGGATGTATGGGAGACCTATCCCAATTGAAGGAGGACCTCGAACAGAAGATCACCACCTGGCAAAGGGAGGTAGATCTCAAGCTCATGAAGAGCGTGTGGGGTGCCCATGTGAGGACCCCAGAGGAGGACGACCTCTCGGAGGAATGTGTATGTGAACCCCCTAAAGCGTGCCTATGTTGCCATCGTCCACCGGAGATGGTTGAGCAAGACCTTCTCTATGCCTACCAAGGGCTGAAGGATGCTACCGCGGGCGAAGAGTCGGTTGAGGACCACCTCCCGACGTCTATTCAAGGGGCAAGCAACTTACACTCCGACGAGGATATGGAGGACAAGATCAAGGTATTGGACCCGCGGGTACAGAAGCTGATAAGGACCTATCTGGAGGTGTTTGGAGAACTACCCCCTCCAGCGTCATGTGACAAGCTGGTACAGATGGACCTCAAGCTGAAACCAGAGTTCGTGGGTCATAAGATTCGGAGGAGACCCTATCCAGCTCCTAAAGAGCAGGCCGACGAGATCGAGAGACAGATACAAGAATGTATCGACGCTGGCCTAGTCCTGGAGTACAAGGACGGGGACTACCCCCTACACTGCAGCCCCTGTTTCCTGGTGGCTAAACCTGGGTCTACAGCCAAACGGCTGGTAGTGGACTATGGAGAGCTGAACAAGAAGACGCTGAACCACTCAGGGTCCATTCCCAATATGGAGTCTACCCTGGAGAAGATAGCCTCCTGTCGCTACAAGACCAAGATGGACAAGCGAAGTGGATTCTGGCAAGTGGACCTGACGCCCAACGCGCAGGAACTACTGGCCTTCATCACCCCTCAGGGGAGGGTATTCAAGTGGAAGGTCATGCCATTCGGCGTGGCTAACGCACCCGCTCTGTTCCAAGAGCTGATGAACAAGATCTTGTCCATCCTACGAAGGAGACCTAAGGTGCAGGAGCTCATATCCCGTGGGGCCCAGATGGAGGCTCACATCGACGATGTATGCCTCGGGACCAATACCCAGGAGGATCACGTAATCCTCTTGGGTGAGTTCTTTGCGGTCTGCCAGGAGAACCACACACGACTCAAGCTGGAGAAGTGTGAGTTCATGCAGGAGACCATGCAGTACCTGGGGTTTGACGTTGGCTATGGGTGGTGGACCCCAGCGGCCTCTAAGGCCAAACCCCTGATAGATGCCAAGGTACGACACGAAGACCCCAAGAAAGGACTTCATGATGTACGCAGTTTCATTGGGGCGTGCAACTTCTATCGCCGCCACATCAAGAACTTCACCTATACCAGCGCCGTTCTGACGGACTTGATCAAGAAGAGTACTACTTGGCGCTGGGGCCCACAAGAGCAACAAGCGTTTGACGAGCTCAAAGACAAGGTAGCCAACGCTAAGTGCTTGGGCGTGCCTAGGGCACAAGGGGAGATTATCCTGGTGACCGACGCCAGCAATGTAGGCGGCGGTGGAACGTTGTTCCAATGGCAAGCACTAGAGAAGGAGGAGTTCGACTCGGCCATTTCCCAATGGGGGACGGAAGGTCTCAACCGAGACGGAACCCTCAAGCACAGCTACCCTGACGACAAGTGGGTCCTAGTACCTCTGGGCCACTGGAACTGGAAGTGGAACCAGGCCAGGGGGAACTACTCCACCTATGAGCAGGAATTGCTCGCGGGTATGCTGGTGCTATCCTCACAAGCACGACTGTTGGGGAGTAACCCTGTGGTATGGCTATGCGACCAAGAACCGGTCCGCAGTTTCCAGAAGGGTCCCCCACCTGAGAAGGCCAAGCTACGGCGCTGGTGGACCTACCTCAGTCAACTACGGCTGACGGTACACCATATCCAGGGAGTGAAGAACGAGTGTGCCGACTACATCAGCCGCAACAGCTTCGACGCCCTGATTGGTGCCCGGTCTGAAGCGCTGGCTAAGGAAGCGTTCAGCCGTATGGACGTACATCTGGACCTGAACATGACCATGATACGCCCCCTGGATGGACTCCAACAATCGGAGTACCTACAGGAGTTTGGGGATATCTACCGGCGCCTGGAGAAACGCCTTGAACCCCTCCTGGTCAACCAAGACCAGTGGAAGCGGGACAAGAGCTACCTCTGGCACGAGGACCGCATCGTGGTGCCTAGTGACCGAGTCCCAGCGCTGCTGAAGTGGACCCATGAGTCCAGTGGTCATGTGGGTGCTGACCGTACCCTGAGGCTGTTCAAGCAGTGGTTCCACACTACATGGACTGACGACCAGCTGCGGAAGACGCTCCTGCCTATCGTGGACAAGTGCCCGTGCAGGTCCTGTAAACCAGGGGATATCAGGGACAGAGGTCTCTACTCGACCCTGCCCATCCCTCACTGTGCTAACAGTGTTCTATACGTGGACTACACGGAGATGCCGAAGTTCGGGGGCTATGACTTCGCCCTCGTGGTAACCTGTGGGTTGACCAGGTTTACCAGGGTGTTCCCATGTACCAAGCACATTACCGGAGAGGAGACTATCAAGATACTCCTGGAGGAGTGGTTCTGTGTCTATGGGGCGCCCAAGGAGATCAACTCCGATGAGGACGTACGAGTACGCTCAGATACTGGCTGGTACAAGAGGGTCCTGAGGTCCCTCAATGTCCAGGTGTCTACGGGGATTCCCTACTCTCACACGAGCAACCCCCTATGTGAGCGACAGATTCGTGTCCTGAAGGAGAACGTCAGGATATGGTGCAAAACTGAACGCACCAGAGACTGGGTGAGACTACTCCCCGTCATATCCTTGATGATGAACTCCCAAGAGAGCTCAGCTACTGGCTACTCGCCACATGAGCTATTCATGGGGCGCCCGGCGTGGTTCCTACATGCCCCCTATCCAGAGGACACCCATTCTTCTGTGGGTGAATGGGTCCAAGAGCAACAAGCGAAGGTGGAGAAGGCCAAGGCTATGCTCCAGAGAGTGAGGGAGCGTCAGTGGAACAAGAAGAACAAGCACCGTGTACCGGCCACCTACCAAGAGGGGGACTGGGTGCTGGTGCACCACAGTCGACTACCCGCCTGGCCACGCTCTACCAGCGATGACCCATACTTCGGGCCGTACAAGATTCTATCTGTGGACGGTCACCGTATCACTGTGCGGTGTTCTCCCCGACTAGGGGGGACCCTGGTGTGCGCTGCTCAACACTTGAAGCGCTACCATGATCCTGAAGACCTCTGTGGGGAGGAGTGGGAGCTGAACGACGAGGAAATCGCCGCTCTGGACCTACAAGGGGCTGCCAGCCCTATGGAAGTTGAAGGTGAACTCCCCGACATGAACGCCGAGAAGATGGCTAAGGAGGGCTTCTACTTGGTGAAGTCTGTCCTACGCCACCGCTATCGCCAGGGTTGGCGCTTCCTCACCCTCTGGGAAGGGTTTGGAGTCGAAGAGGCCACCTGGGAGCCCTTCTCTGCATTTGTTCTACCTGAGGGACGCCTAAACTCAGTTCTGGTTGACTACTTGTCCCAGAACAACCTTGGTGAGTTGTTGAGGCTCGCTGAGACACTTGCCTCCAAGAATAAAGCTAGGGACTGAACCTTACCCTTACCTGCCAAAGCGTATGTGTGAGTGTGCTAGTCCTAAGGTCCTGAGAGCAAGCCGCAGAAGTGGTGTCCTAATTATACCCAAGTCTGCGCCCTTGCTGAACCTGGAGGGTTGGCTTATTGATGCCACGGGGTACGCCCCGGGTCTCCCCTCCCCTATGCGCCCAATTTCTGTGCTGGCGCAAAACCTTGGGGGAATACCCAGAGTGTTAATCCAGGTATTGTTTTCCCTACCTATCTGTCTACTACAGGGAGGGGTGGCCAAAAGCTATGAAGGCATGCAAAACGCCTGTTTGCTATGTGGCCAAAACACTGACCTAACCACTGTCACAGCCCACCAACCCAGCTAAAATTGCAGGAAAAGGGTGGGACAGTGACACGCCCCCTACAGGTCCTACACACCCTACAGTGGCACCATCCTGGTGGGCGAGCACTGGGGCAACTGGCTCTAGCCCCCACGCAGGACTACCACTCCTACACGCACACTCTACTTGGCGTTGCGAATAGGAAGGTCTCAAGGGTCCTAGCGACCCACCTGTGAAATGACAAGAGAACACAGCGCTGCTAAGCAACTGTGGCCTCACAGGGGACGCCACAACGCGTTTCCCCTGCAAGGGCTTGGAGGGAAGGAGTGCTCTCGTGTGCAAGGCGCAGATGTCGATGGAGTCGGACTCCCTGCTCTGCCACAGGCGGAGCGGAGTTACTTGTTTGTGTGATCTGCGCCCCTGTTTAGCAGGGCATAAAAAAAATGCTGCTGCACCACTCACCCTACCTGCCCACCTGTAAACAAAGGCACATGAAAGGGCGTTTGCGGCGGAGGAACCAAGGCACACTCCAGGTATTATACCCTTCTCAGTGTGCCCTATAATACACTGTCCGCAAACACGCTGCATGGAGCAGCTACCCTTGTCAAGCAGGCAAGCGTTAAGGGACTCCTCAGGTTCTCTTAAAGAACGTACCGAGGAGCCCCTGGGTAGCCTAAACAAGGTTTACCGTGCGCACTTCGCGTGGCCTACCCTTTAATGCGTGTGTGCATGCACGAGTATGCACTTCCCACGTGGGCAAACCTGCCCATCTGCGCGTGAATCTTGACTCCACCAGGGGGTGACCCCGCCTGGGCGTACCTACCTTACCTACCGCTGGGAAGTGAAGCAAGGTGTGAGTACAAAAGGGGCGCACGCGAAGAACGTTGCTATGCACTTGTGTGTATGACTAATCACCCTGATCTGACCGCTAATCATCTGCAATCTTTCTAATCAATCCCTCTACCGCGTCCTATCGTGGTTATCGTTGTTAGCGCTGCTACACGACTCGTTCACGGAGACACGAGACGAGCAATGTGTATGCGGCATGCGAGACAAGCATACCTGTAGTTTATACCTGATTCATTGAAGTCTTTTCAATTGATTTTCGAGTTCTTGAATTTTTGAAGCTTCTATTAGTGTGGGTGGAATCTGTATGTTTGTTTATTAATGTGTGTCTCGTCATTTTCAAGACTACGTGATACATACGTTTATAATTCCATTATTTTTCCATTTTCCGGCGCTTCGCTAGGAGCCGCTCCTGCGCGCCTCCATTTTATGCGTATGAATCTCTGGATTTAAAAAATCCAGAGATGACTGTAATTTCTATAAAAATGTGCTAAAGATGCACAATTGGATTCTGCTCAGGTGTGTCGTTTCAGAAAAATTCTACGCCGTCATTTGACGGATTTTGGTGTCGTCGCTTCGTTTTTGCGTGGATTCGTCCATAATTCTCCCATTCCTGCCTCTGCAGATACCCACACGCAGCCTCGCTGAGTAGGCCGTGTTCGGGCCGAAACGCAGGTGCCTGGAGAGACTGAGCAGAACCAAGACCCCACCAAGGGGCAAATTTAATTCTCTTTCGACTCCCTTCGCCCTAAGACAGGTCACAGGTCGCCAGCAGGTTTACGAGAACCCATGCGAGTGTGTATAATGTGTCTTGCGTTTGGGTTGTGTCGACGCTGCGTGTTGGAGGGAGGGATGCATATGCACATGTTTGGCATGCTCCCAAACTAACCCAACCAAGCCACAGGAGCCCCGGCAGCGCCATGAGCGCTGAGTCTTCTGTAGGAAACTGTACAATCAGAGCAGCAAAAGGACGCCAGCCATGGTGAGCGCCCATTTTTCAGTGTGAGGGAGACTGTAGGTATTTTAAAGTAGGTGTGGAAACCAAGGAAAGGCCAAGAAAAATTCCCTTTTTCCTAAAATGCGACAGTGGTGGCCACCACAGCACAAGGGGGGAGTAAGAAAAAGTGCTTTTCCATTGCTTTGAGGCATACTCTAGTTGTATTAGAGATGCACTGAGCATCCATGCATTTTAATCTTAGTATTGGTCCAACCAAAACTGGTGATAACACATTTTGACCTATGGAACCAAACACCCAATCAGGATATGGAGTGGACCCCTTAATCCCCTTTCAATCAGAAGTAAAACATCTTTTCCTGAGTTGACTGAGCACTGACATACCTAAGGTAGAGCCTATGAATTTATCTATGTTTTTCCATGAATACTTATCTGCCCTAGTGGTATGCACCATAGGGGGTTAGGCACCTCTTTTTGAGAGGTCCTGGGTTCAATTCCTGGTCAGCCTAACTAAGTAGGAAGATCCCATGTGACATGGCAGTGACCTCATCGCCACATACCATGCCACCCCAGCACATATGGGACCCAAAACAAAAAGTGCACATCTCCTAAGATGGCACTATGGAGAGAGAGTGATCCTGAGGCAGT
This sequence comes from Eutreptiella sp. 'Long Island Sound 2002', assembly GCA_964036045.1. NCBI lineage: Eukaryota > Euglenozoa > Euglenophyceae > Eutreptiales > Eutreptiaceae > Eutreptiella > Eutreptiella sp. 'Long Island Sound 2002'. The sequence goes on from OZ038384.1 coordinate 74,213,570, forward strand.
TTTCTAACTCTTTTCCCAAAACATTTCAGCTATCTCTGTGAATATGCATTCATTTGTATCCTGAGTTGCAGTTTCTGTGAATATCTAATCATCTTTCACTGTTTACACTGCAGCCCTTCATGCTTTGATCCTGAAGTACCTTCTCCTTGCATACTATTGGCTTGGGCTATCCTGGATTGAGTTGGCTTTACTGTATTTCAACAAACAAAAGCTTTTCATCATCCAAAACCAGCAGCAGGACACCCTACAGCAACAACAAGCAGCAGGAGAAGCAAAAACACAGTGCTGAAAACACTATAAACTTTTCTGGTGATGAGGAGAGCGTTCCGCAGGGAGTGACGTTTGACATCCCGGGCCACGTGCTTCCTCGTCCAAGCCACCACGTTCGTATGATACTCTTTGGGGAGCATCATCTTGACCGTGTGGTTGGACTTGGCCCTCTTGGCTGCCTCCTTGGTGACTCTCTTGATCCATGCTTCCGGCAGCATGGAGAGCAGGCGAGCCTGCTCGTCACCCTCGTTCCAGTCCTCCACGTTGCGGCGGAAGAGGGTGTATTGCCCCCGGAAGTCCCGCCAGTCCCGTAGGCGGATCTCCCGTCCATCATGCTGAAGCTTGATGGACTTCCACCGCTTGGCAGCCACCTGCGGAGCGTCCACCCGCTCCTGCTCGTTGAGCCACTTCTTGGCTTCCTTGAGGGTCTTGATTTTCCCCTCCTTGGTTGCCACGAAGTATAGCTCTTGGAGCACTTCCGGCAGGCGGTACCTGAACCGTCTGAAGACATATTTCTCCGCATCTGCGGGATCCATGTCTTCAGTGACGGTCACCCCCCAATCGTCCAGCTTCTCCAAGAAGCGGTCGAGGTTGAGGGGGTTGCCATCGTACATGGGGGGCTTGATGTCCTTCAAGTCTTCCCACACAGCGGCATTCGCGGCCTTAGAGACCAAGAATGCCGGCCGCGAGGTCGACCGAGGTTCCCATCGGCCTCGCCCACGGACTCCAACGGCTGCCATTTCCATCTCCTCCCCGATATCCGTGTGGCTACGCCGTGGTTCCTCCATGTACGCTGAACCTAGATGTTCACGCCATACTCCTTCCATGTATGCCTCCTCATCACGGCGCCGGCGGCTGCGTTCAGCGGCCTCCCGTCGTAGGCCACGCGGCGGGGTAATGCCGAACTCCTCCAGGTCCAGGTCCAGGTTCTCACCTCCACCGACATCCCACTTCACGTCTCCTCTGGGGACCTCATCCCTGGGTGCACCATAACGTCCACCAGCCATTGGGATTGGCTCCGGGGCTGGTGCGGGGCGTCGGGGGCGTACCGGTGTCCGCGGTGGAGCACGGCGGTTGTGGTACTCCGCGCTGAGCCACTCATCACGCCAATCCTCACTGCCGCTGCCGGGCGGCACGCGCTCGTTGCGGCGGCCCGCGCTGTGGTGAGAGGGGGCGGTAAGAGAGGGGGCACTGGCGCTGGGGCAACTCCTGGGGGCTCCGCCGGGGGCGTGGGGTCTGCCTGGACCTGGTCCGGGTCCCCAGCCGTCGTCCGACGAGCCAGACTCCAGGGGTGGGTGGTCGCTGCCGACGCTCCCACGGGCTTCCAGCGCGTCCAGCCTCTGCTGCAGGCCGCTGATGACCTGGTTCAGCTGCCTGGTCTCAGTTCTGGCGATGTCCAGCTGCCTCTGGCAGGCGGTGGCGACGCTGGCACTTTTGACCATCTCGATCTTGGCGATGTCCAGCTCTCTCTGTGCGCGCGCGGCGACCCTGGCAATGCGAGTCATCTCGCCCTTGCCCGTGTCTACCTCGCGCTCGAGGGACTGGACCCTCCTGCTGAGGTGGACAATCCACCGCCGGGTGGCATCCGGGTCGCCGTCCCCTGCTGGGACGTCGGGGTCCCCAGGGGGTCCTCCAGGAGGGCCTCCGCCGGGTCCGCCCGGTCCAGGGGGTCCTCCCCCACCCGGTGGTCCGCCTCCAGGGGGTCCACCTGGTGGGCGTCCTCCAGGGGGTCCTGATGGTCCTCCGCCAGGGGGTCCTGGTGGGTCTCCGCCAGGTCGCCTCGGTGGGTCCGAGGATGGGCGCTTCTTCGTGATGTCGAAGTCCATGTCGTCATCCTCGTCCATGTCGCCCCACCTGGGCGTCTCGGTCTCGGAAGACTCCGAGCTCCGGTAGGGAGGAGGGAGATCCTCATCCTCACCTTCCGGCTCCATGGGGACGTCTCCGCCTCCTCCGCCAGCCACTCCTCGGCGATTTCGGCGGCCTCGTTCATCCCCGTCGCTGGCGGTGAAGAAGGGGTCGCTGTCGTGGGGGTGTCCACCCGCTGGCCTCCGTGGCCTCTCGGGGGTCTTCCCCTTGCCCTTCCTCCGTCGATGGGCAGTGGGGCCACTGCTCCCCCTGCTGCCCGTGTCCGCCTCATCCAGCGTCATCTTGGAGGAGGCGTCCCCTTCGAAGAGCTTTCGAAGGGTCTCCACTCGGGATCCTCCCGGGGGAGTCTCGCGGCGTAGTTTGGCCTCTGCCTCCTCCATTGCGGCGGCGGTGGCTGCGGCAGCTCGCCTTTCGGCCTCCTCCCGGGCACGAGCCGCCTCGGCTTCCCGGGTCTGCTGGAGCCGAGCCTTCTCCGCTTCCAATGCCGCCAGCTCCGCCTCCGTCTTGGCCCTCTCCTCAGCGACCTTCCGTCGCGCGGCCTCGATGGCGTCCTTCTTGGCGGCGTCCGCCTGGGCCTTGGCCGTTGCCTCGGCGTGGGCCCTTTCCTCCGCCTCCTTCTTTGCCCTCTCTTGGGCAAGCGCCTCTTCCAGCGCCTTCACCTCGGCCTCCTTGCAGGAAATGGCCTCCTGCGTCAGGCGGGCTTCCTCGTCAGCTGCCGCCACCTCATCCTTGACCTGGGCAATCGCTGCCTCACGGGCGGCTGCGGCCGTGAGTCCGGCTGCAATGGCCGCCACGGTCAAGGCGTGGATGGCCATGCCATGCTGCCACTCCGCAGCCTCCTGCTTGGCGATGCCGACGGCGCCCTCCATGGCAGCGTGCTGCTGCGTGGCCCGTTGCCGGGCAACCCGAAGGTTGCAGGGCACCCCACAGGCGCGCTCACAGGCGCGCGCCACGTCCCTTTGGTCGGGAGCGACGCTGCCGCTGGAGCTGGCCTGGTCGGCCGGCATCCTCCCGCGGTGGGCTGACTCCACATCGCTGCTGGGGCCTGACTTCCTCAGGTGCAGCTGACGGGGCTTGGCCTTGGCGTGCTCGGCGACTTGGAGGAAGTCGCCAAGGGTTGTGGAGCCTGGGTGGTGACCGCCATTGGCCCGCTGGGGACTGGGGGCTTGGGTTCCGCCCTTGGCGCCTTGGGCGGCTTCGGCGGCCAGGGACTCCTGGTACTCCCGCCACTTCTGGTCCCGCTTCCTGTCCCCGGCGGACCGCTTCTCCTTCCCCGGAGATGCGCTGCTGCTGCTGCCCTGCAGCCTGCGCTCGCTCCCCGGTTCCGGGAAGTTCTTCTCGATCATGTCCCACATGGAGACGTTGATCGAGGCGCCCGACGGGTACTCGTTGAGCTTCTCGTCCTCCTCAATCCCGTCGGGGCGCAGCCCTTCGCCGGGCCTGTCCGGCCGGGTCCAGACCCTCCAGCGCCTCTGCTGGAAGCGGAAGGCAAACCCATGTCCTGGCGGAGCTCGAAGCTCCCGGGCATGCCGCCTTCGCACTGGGGGTGGCTGTGGCGGTAGTGCTGGTCCCAAACCAACCCACGCAGTAGGCGCACTGCATGGGGGTGGGGCCGCGGCCGCGTCTTGCCCGCTTCTTGCCAGTTTACCATGGCAGCGGGGGGCGTACTTGGTCTTGAGGTCCTTGGTGGTCACTCGTTCCGCTCAACGAACTGGTCCTGGTGGTGTTTGTTGAGGCGGGTGATGCAGCACTGGACTGGGAGTGCGGCCGGTGCTGGTCGGCCGGTGGTTGTGGAAGTGGCTGCTGTAGCTGGGAGTGCGGCCTTGCTGGTTGGCCGAGGGAACTCGTTGATGACGGAGTTCCGGTCCCCGCACTTCCTTCACGGACTCGGCGCTGTCGCTGGGCGGCGCTGCGAGCCGCTGCGCTGCGCTGCGAGCTGCGAGCTGCGAGCAGCTGCGCCGCGCTGCTCGGGTTTGGTGGCCCCGAGTGGCGCGCGAGGGATGGGTAACCCCGCGGCGGTGAAACGCTTTTGACGCGTTCCCGTGGGGGGCCTGGCCACGGGACGCTGCGGTGACACGCACAAGCAAGCAGGCAGGCAAAGCACTGCGTTTACAGGGGCATCAATTACGCTCGTGTCATGAGAGAAAAGCGTTTCAGGATCCTTGCCACTCTGCAACAAGGGAAAGAAAGTATGTACAGCAACACATCAGGATATGTACACATGGGGTTATGACCGGACTGGGGTAAGGGCATCACAGGACAATAGACACTCAGTCCCAACTCGTATCCCAATCCCAGGTCCATCCCTCTCAGTGGCTGGTGGTGGCGGGGGCTCAAATACAACCCATGCCCTGCTCAGTCCGGACCCTGAAACCCTGCCAAAAGGGGAGGTGTCCCGCCCAGTCACAGGCGAGTTCCTCTGAACCAAGGGGCTCCAAGGCCAACCAACAGTGGCTCCCTATGCTCCCTTAACGGAAGGTCCCAACTCCTCTCTGAGCGAGAGATATGGCTCCGCCAATATCCCCTAGGAGTTGGTAGCTGAAAATGGGCTGTTTCAGCCCAAACTGATATTAGCTCAAAAATATCCAAAACAGACCCCTCGTCCGGACCCGCCAGAGGTAGGGACGAGGCAACTGACCCTATGCCCTTGGCGTACGAATTCTTTGGAACCCTCACCCAACCTGGTTCCCTCTGAGGTCCCGGCATCAGGGCACCACGGGTTCGTCAAGTCGGGTCATGATGCCAAAATCAGCAAAATTGGGGTCATTGCCACGCGTGGCTCGCCCGGCCAGGGCAAGGCCAATGGCTCACAGGACAGGAGGCAGGACCTGAGACTTCTATCTGATTGTACAACTTGGAATTAGGTCCGGGCTCCCTGTGGGCATAGAGATATGGGGCCGCCAATTGACCACACGGGGGGGTGAAATTGGGGTCCCAAAAGGGGGTCATTTTGGCTGCTCGAAATGAGCCAAAATTCGGGGGTGCTCCCAATAGTATATTTCCACGCCGGCTTGGAGATCGGATCCGCCATTCCATACGCGATCCACCGGGAGTCCAACGAAGACTCCCATGCTTTTGGCTCTCAAAGATCTTCATGCCACTTGGCGTGGTGACAATCCCAATTGGGTCCACAAATGCCAAAATGGCAAAATTGCCCACACTCACTTTGGGCTAGCACCCTAACGAAGGTTGCTCCGCTTCGCCGACGTGGTGTGTGAACCATGGGGACCGATATACATAACACCCATGTCATATATGGTCCATTGGTCCATGCGTCCGGCGTGCACGGTGGCTGAACATGGTGCACGGCGGGCAGAAAATGTGGAAAATTGCTCAAAATGGCCGAAAATGCGCACACTCATGGTTGGGGCAAATGAGGCACGTGCCCGACTTGGACTGGAGTGTGCCATAGGATTGGTATCAAGTCACATGTGTCCAACATATCTTTTGGGCGTCGCCCAACTCCTCCGGTTTTGGGAATGGCAGGGTCGCCAAGTGAGCCCATGATTTGGGATAGTCCCAAATCGCGAACATGGCGGCCACGGTATACCAAGCCCAAGAGGAGTTATTCGCCGGGTCCAAGATATGTTGGGCACCGAAGTATGTACCCCTTCAACATACTTGGGTCATGATGTCAATTGAGCGCAACGTTGAGATACACGGTCGCCACTTGACATCATGACGGGCGAAAAACAGCAATATTGGCGAAAAAACACCCAAAAGTGCCTTGAAAGGCGCACAAATATATTATAATATATTCGGCTGCGATTGATTAATTGACCAATGCTTCCAAACACAATGACCTGACACCAATGACCTTCGATTCCACATATGTGCTCCACTTGGGGCGCTTTGGAAGGTCGCGCGCACTGCCTCCCAAGTGGGCACATGCAAAAATGGAATATTGCAAAAAACACACCTTGCTTGCAACGCATCGCTTCGGGAGCGCTCCACAAGCGTCCCTTCACGAAGGTTAGGCTTGCGAGTGTTGGTTGGGAGTACAATGAAGGGCCTCCTGCGATATGGGGTCCATTGGCGGGTTTGTCTCGGAATGGTGCACCCGCCAAATGGGCACGCAATATGACACCAAAAATGGCATACAACCCTACCCACGCCTTCTACACCCAACCTAGTGGCCTAGAATCAAAGTATGCCTATATTCTAATGTAACGTTGGTCGCTTAACACGCACGCAAGTGCTTTGGTCGAAAATCGACCTCCTTTCGGAAAGCCGAATTTTAGCGTGCACGCCAAATATATTGCCAATATATATATGGAGATCATATATGCACTATCCGGGGAAGACAAGTGATATGCCCCGGATGTAGAGGCAAGCAAGGGGGGGACAAACGCCAACTCAACATACTTCTACACGTACTTGGACGCTAAGTACGTGAAAAAGCGCACTTCTTGGAGAACACTCAAAATGAATAACCCTTTGGGCCTATTGAGTTGGGATCCTTTGGCCTCATCCTATGACTATGGGGGGCAAAACCTCATACACAGTGCTTATGAGGCACGTTAGTTCGCCCTTGGGCGCTTGAACGCTCGTAACCCTTGTTATTCCACTTGGGGGTTCAAAGCGCCTTCGGTCGCCCAGATTTTCTGGGAAAAATTTGGGACGCAATCCGTTATATCAAGGAAAAAATTGCGGATCACTCGAAGACTGTTTCAGTCTTAACTTCAAGAGAAATCGTATTAGAGAGTTATCTAATGCAGTCCACGGAACGGGCGACGACAGGCGACGCGACTGCGGCGATTTCACGACAATTGGAAACCGCGGTAGAAATCGGGTATTTCACCGATTTCCGACCGGAAATCGCCTAAGACAAAAAAGTTATGGTAAATCTACATTGATTCAATGGTTAAGGATCAGATTCCAAATCCCGCGGATTAGAGAACAGGGATATCCCGCTGACAGCCGGTGTCAAGGGCTTCCGCACGGGAGTGACGGCTCACAGGCCTCCGGGCCATGGGCCATAGGTTCTGGGTACTGCTCCAATACACTCATTTTCTGACTTCAATACTGTGCAACATATTTTTTTTCGTGTCAAGCACCCAAAAAATAGGGTAGGGGTGAAGCGGTACCCAGAACCTATGGCCCATGACCCGGAGGCCTGTGAGCCGTCACACCCATGCGGAAGCCGTTGACACCGGCTGTCAGCGGGATATTCCTGTTCTCTAACCCGCGAAATCTGGAATCCGATTTCTAACCAATAAATCAATGTAGAATTACCGTAATTTTATTGTCTTGATCGATTTTCGGTCAGAAATCGGTGAAATACCCGATTTCTACCGCGATTTCTAATTGTCGTGAAATCGCCGCCTGATGTCGCCTGTTCGCGCGCCTTCGTCGCTTCTCCGTGGCGAGTTTTGTGATGAACTTTTCTCGAGTACCTGTGAGGTTCTAAGAGAACTTAAGCGCTGAATCTAGAGGGTATTTAATGTACTTTCATCTGGTGTGTTCACCAGAATTTTTGGCCGTTGCGTCTTCGAGAAAATCAGCGCGCAAGCTTTTCCGTCGATCGCTCGAACTCATGGTTCTCAAGGACCATGAGTTCGGACGGAACCCTACATTCCCCCCCTATGCCTCTCATCCATGGCCCTTTCACGCGGGCATATCATTTTGTATAGGGAAGCGGGCAATGGCGGTGTTTTAGGCAGCCTATGGGTCTCGCAAACCCAAGTTGTTTGCGTGCGCAAACGCTAACTCTGTGGCCTTGTGAGCATGAACGTTAAAAACCGAACACAATGCTCACAAGACCAAAAGCCCTAGGCCATTTTCGTCTTTCGAGCCAACTCAACGATGGCTCCACGCAATTCAATGCGTACCAAAACTCTATTTTCGAAAGAGGGCAAGTTTTGGTCGAAAATTATGCCAAATTGGCCAAACCCCCGAGGCTCGTACTCGAAGCCTATGGGGAGTTGAGCCACGAAATAAGGCATTATGTAAAGTAGAGACCACGAAGGACATCGTGGATGGCTTGGTTGATTTTCCCAACCTGGTCTTCTATTTTATATAATTTCGCCTTGTGAGCACGCGTGCCATACTGCCTCTTTGCACACGCGCTCATATGCAAGCACTAATGACACGAGTGGGCGGAGACAATCTAACCATAGTGTGCATATTTGAAAGCACCTACTATGGGCCTACTCCAAAAGTGTTTACTCATATTTTTGTTCCTCAATGACCCAAAGATATATTCATGCCGATATCGCCGATACATGCACTTTTTCCCATAAATAGTGTGCTTCAAGGATTGAGGTGTTAAAAATGTTTCCATTATGCTTTGAACCTCAACCCTTGTTGCAAAAGGGAAGCAAAGCTTCGGTTTGCATCCATGCAAAAGCCCGAGGCTGCTTTCTCTTGTGATACGGAGATACGATATTTGGAGGGACCACTTTTGGGTGAATTTTGGCCGTTTTGCCCGGAATGGCCACAAACCCCATCTCCCCCTGATTTCGCCCCCGAGGTTGCGTGCGCCACTTGACCAAGGGTAAGGGCAATTCGGAGAGGGCACATAAACCCGCATCGAATGGGGTGTTTCCCCATGTGGCCTCTCCTCTCGATGGGAGAGTTGTGAGTCACCCAATTTGGGGTATGTTGCCATTCTGCCCCATTTGTGTATCACTTTCCCTGCAATGGGGAAAATTGCTAGAGGCGACCAGGAGGGTTGGCAAGTGGCATATAGTGGGACCTAAGTCCCATGTGTCTATAGCATCTTTGGTTGAAAGGATCCTCGCCGTGGCCATGGAGATATGGAATCATGAGTGCGGGCCATTTTGGCCAAATTTCGCTTTTTTTGCCATTGTATGCCATGTTGGAATTACCATATCTCCATGGGGCACGGGATCTAGCCAGGAAGGAGTGGCGAACATTGTAGCATATGACCAAGGGTTGAACCCCATTAAGTTTCGTATTTGCTCCTCCGGCTCATCCGGAGTTATTCAACTTTTGGTGCGATCCATGATCTCCCCCTTTGCACCGCATGCTGCTTTCTGCCCCATCCGCGTGTTCATCCCCTCGATGAACAGCAAGCAGCCAGTGTGACAGCAAGCCATACCCCAGGGCATGGGACCAAAGGGGATATCAAGGGCTGTAAATCAAGGCTTGGCGCGTCAATATCGCCAAGGTTTCCTACCCTGGACGGTCGACCGAGACGACCGATTTTGGTGATTTGGGCATCATGACCCCACTTGACGAACCCGTGGTGCCCTGATGCCGGGACCTCAGAGGGAACCAGGTTGGGTGAGGGCTCCAGGGAATTGGTACGCGAATGGCATAGTGTCAGTTGCCTCGTCCCTACCTCTGGCGGGTCCGGACGAGGGGTCAATTTTGGAGATTTTTGAGCTAATATCAGTTTGGGCTGAAACAGCCCATTTTCAGCTACCAACTCCTAGGGGATAATGGCGGAGCCATATCTCTGGCTCAGAGAGGAGTTGGGACCTGCCATTAAGGAAGCATAGGGAGCCACTGTTGGTCGGCCCTGAAGCCTCTTGGTTCCCAGGAAATCGCCTGTGACTGGGCGGGACACCTCCCCTATTGGCAGGATTTCAGGGTCCGGACTGAGCAGGGCATGGGTTGTATTTGAGCCCGCGCCCCTGTCAGCCACTGAGAGGGATGGACCTGGGATTGGGATACGAGTTGGGACTGAGTGTCTATTGTCCTATGATGCCCTTACCCCAGTCCAGTCTTAACCCCATGTGTACATATCCTGATGTGTTGCTGTACATACTTTTGTTCCCTTGTTTCAGAGTGGCAAGGATCCTGAAACGCTTTGTCACATGACACGAGCATATTCATGCCCCTGTGAGCGCAGTGCTTTGCCTGCCTGCTTGCTTGTGCGTGTCACCGCAGCGTCCCGTGGCCAGGCCCCCCCACAGGAATGCGTCAAAAGCGTTTCATCGCCGCGGGGTTACCCATCCCCCGCGTGCCACTCGGGGCCACCCGAACCCCGAGCAGCGCAGCGCAGCAGCTCGCAGCTTGCAGCTCGCAGCGCAGCGCAGCAGCTCGCAGCGCCGCCCGGCAACAGCGCCGACTCCGTGAAGGAAGTGCAGGGACCGGAACTCCGACATCAACGAGTTCCTTCCGCCGACCAGCAAGGCCGCACTCCCAGCTACAGCAACCACCTCCACAACCACCGGCCGACCAGCACCGGCCGCACTCCCAGTCCAGTGCTACGTCAACCGCTTCAACAACCACCACCAGGACCAGTCCGTTGAGCGGAACGTGAGCCCACCAAGGACCTCAAGACCAAGTACGCCCCCCGCTGCCATGGTAAACTGGCAAGAAGCGGGCAAGACGTGGCCGCGGCCCCACCCCCATGCAGTGCGCCTACTGCGTGGGTTGCTCTGGGACCAGCACTACCGCCACAGCCACCCCCAGTGCGAAGGCGGCATGCCCAGGAGCTTCGAGCTCCCCGAGGACATGGGCCCCGACCGCCTGCAGGCAGTGGAAGACTGGCTGCGGGTGGAAGGATTCGCCTTCCGCTTCCGCCAGAGGCGCTGGAGGGTCTGGACCCGGCCAGACAGGCCGGGGGAGGGCTGCGCCCCAACGGGATTGAGGAGGACGAGAAGCCCAACGAGTACCCGTCGGGCGCCACGATCAATGTCTCCATGCGGGACATGATCGAAAGGAAGTTCCCGGAGCCGGGGACCGAGCGCACGCTGCAGGGCAGGAGCAGCAGCGCGTCTCCTGGAAAGGAGAAGCGGTCTGCCGGGGACAGGAAGCGGGACAGGAAGTGGCGGGAGTACCAGGAATCCCTGGCCGCCGAAGCCGCCCAAGGCGCCAAGGGCGAAACCCCAGCCCCCAGTCCCCAACGGGCCAGTGGCGGTCACCACCCCGGCCACACCACCCTTGGCGACTTCCTCCAAGTCGCCAAGCATGCCAAGGCCAAGCCCCGTCAGCTGCACCTGAGGAAGTCAGGCCCCAGCAGCGACGTGGAGTCGGCCCACCGCAGGAGGATGCCGGCCGACCAGGCCAGCTCCAGCAGCAGCGTCGCTCCCGACCAAAGGGACGTGGCGCGCGCCTGTGAGCGCGCCTGTGGGGTGCCCTGCAACCTTCGGGTTGCCCGGCAACGGGCCACGCAGCAGAACGCTGCCATGGAGGGCGCCGTCGGCATCGCCCAGCAGGAGGCTGCGGAGTGGGAGCATGGAATGGCCATCCACGCCTCGACCGTGGCGGCCATTGCGGCCGGACTCACGGCCGCAGCCGCCCCTGAGGCAGGGACTGCCCAGGTCAAGGGTGAGGTGGCGGCAGCCGTCGAGGAAGCCCGCCTGACGCAGGAGGCCATTTCCTGCAAGGAGGCCGAGGTGAAGGCGCTGGAAGAGGCGCTTGCCCAAGAGAGGGCAAAGAAGGAGGCGGAGGAAAGGGCCCACGCCGAAGCGACGGCCAAGGCCCAGGCGGACGCCGCCAGGAAGGACGCCATCGAGGCCGCGCGACGGAAGGTCGCTGAGGAGAGGGCCAAGACGGAGGCGGAGCTGGCGGCGTTGGAAGCGGAGAAGACTCGGCTGCAGCAGACCCGGATAGCCGAGGCGGCTCGTGCCCGGGAAGAGGCCGAAAGGCGAGCTGCCGCAGCCACGGCCGCCGCAATGGCGGAGGCGGAGGCCAAGCTCTGCCGCGAGACTCCCCCGGGAGGATCCTGAGTGGAGACCCTTCGGAAGCTTTTCGAAGGGGACGCCTCATCCAAGATGGCGCTGGATCCGGAGGAGGTCAACACGGGCAGCAGTGGGAGCAGTGGCCCCACCGCCCACCGAAGAAGGAAGGGTAAGAGGAAGACCCCCGAGAGGTCACGGAGGCCAGCGGGTGGACACCCCCACGACTCCGACCCCTTCTTCACCGCCAGCAACGGGGATGAACGAGGCCGCCAACATAGCCGAGGAGTGGCTGGCGGAGGAGGCGGAGACGTCCCCATGGAGCCGGAGGGTGAGAGTGAGGATCTCCCTCCTCCTTACCGGAGCTCGGAGTCTTCCGCGTGCGGGACCGAGACGCCCAGGTGCGGCGACATGGACGAGGATGATGACATGGACTTCGACTACACGAGGAAGCCCCCATCCTCGGACCCACCGAGGCGACCCGGTGGAGACCCACCGGGACCCCCTGGCGGAGGACCATCAGGACCCCCTGGAGGACGCCCACCAAGTGGACCCCCTGGAGGCGGACCACCGGGTGGGGGAGGACCCCCTGGACCGGGCGGACCTGGCGGAGGCCCTCCTGGAGGACCCCCTGGAGGACGCCCACCAAGTGGACCCCCTGGAGGCGGACCACCGGGTGGGGGAGGACCCCCTGGACCGGGCGGACCTGGCGGAGGCCCTCCTGGAGGACCCATTGGGGACCCCGACGTCCCATCAGGGAACGGCGACCCGGATGCAACCTGGCGGTGGATTGTCCATCTCCGCAGGAGGGTCCAGTCCCTCGAGCGCGAGGTAGACACGAGCAAGGGCGAGATGACTCGCATCGCCAGGGTCGCCGCAGGCGCACAGAGGGAGCCGGACATCGCCAAGATCGAGATGGTCAAGAGCGCCAAGGTCGCCACTGCCACCCAGAGGGAGCTGGACATCGCCAGGGGCGAGATCAGGTCGCTGAACAAGGTCATCAGCGGCCTGCAGCAGTGGTTGGACGTGCTGGAAGGCCGTGGGAGCGTCAGCAGCGACCACCCACCCCTGGAGTCTGGCTCGTCGGACGACGGCTGGGTACCTGGACCAGGTCCAGGCAGACCCCACGCCCCTGGCGGAGCCCCCAGGAGTCGCCCCAGCGCCAGTGCCCCCTCTCTCAGCGCCCCCTCTCACCACAGCGCGGGCCACCGCAACGAGCGCGTGCCGCCCGGTAGTGGCAGTGAGGATTGGCGTGATGAGTGGCTCGGTGCGGAGTACCACAACCGCCGTGCTCAACCCGGACACCGGTACGCCCCCGACGCCCCGCACGAGCCCCGGAGCCAATCCCAATGGTCGGCGGACGTTATGGTGGACTCAGGGATGAGGTCCCCGGAGGAGACGTGGTGTGGGATGTCGGTGGAGGTGAGGACCTGGACCTGGACCTGGAGGAGTTCGGCATTACCCCGCCGCGTGGTGTAGGACGGGAGGCCGCTGAACGCAGCCGCCGGCGCCGTGATGAGGAGGCGTACATGGAAGGAGTACGGCGTGAACATCTAGGTTCAGCGTACACGGAGGAACCACGGCGTGGCTACGCGGATACCGGGGAGAAGATCGAAGTGGCAGCCGTGGGAGTCCGTGGGAGGGGCCGATGGGAACCTCGGTCGACCTCGCGGCCGGCGTTCATGGTCTCTAAGGCCGCGAATGCCGCCGTGTGGGAAGACTTGAAGGACATCAAGCCCCCCATGTACGATGGCAACCCCCTCAACGTCGACCGCTTCTTGGAGAAGCTGGACGATCGGGGGGTGACCGTCACTGAGGACATGGATCCCGCAGATGCGGAGAAATATGTCTTCAGATGGTTCAGGTACTGCCTGCCGGAAGTGCTCCAAGAGCTGTACTTCGTGGCGACCAAGGAGCGGAAAATCAAGACCCTCAAGGAAGCCAAGAAGTGGCTCAAAGAGCAGGAGCGGGTGGACGCTCCGCAGGTGGCTGCCAAGCGGTGGAAGTCCATCAAGCTTCAGCATGATGGACGGGAGATCCGCCTACGGGACTGGCGAGACTTCCGAGGGCAATACACTCTCTTCCGCCGCAACGTGGAGGACTGGAACGAGGGTGACAAGCAGTCCCGCCTGCTCTCCATGCTGCCGGAAGCATGGATCAAGAGAGTCACCAAGGAGGAAGCCAAGAGGGCCAAGTTAAACCACACGGTCAAGATGATGCTCCCCAAGGAGTATCATACGAACGTGGTGGCTTGGGCAAGGAGGAACGTGGCCCGGGATGTCAAACAGCACTCCCTGCGGAACGCTCTCCTCATCACCGTCACGGGCGATCGCGAGAAAATCGCGATGTGGCGGCTTGATGAGTGTGACGTGAGCGGCCAGACCATCCGTCTGCAGGCCATCCTGGCGCGGATGAGCTGCGACGAGATTCTGGAGTGGGTCGGAGAGGAGGTACTCAAGGAGTACCGGAACCTCCACCACACCCGCGGGTTGAGTCCCGGCAACCGCGACGTCAACTACGTTGGCGAGGGGCCTGGCGGGGAAGCTGCCATGGACCCAGCGGGAGCCGATGGCGATGAGGCTCTCGTCAACAATGACGACGACAATGAGCCCGCCGAGATGGCCGTTTGTGGCTTCGTGGCCCACAACCTGAACGCGGGGAGCAACCGGGGAAGCAGGAAGCCCCTGCAGCAGGGTTGGAAGAAGAAGGAGAAGAGGGACCCCCGCTGCATTGGCGACCCTCCGCTGTCCTTTGGGGAGTTCATACGAGCTCACCCTCAGGGCTGTTTCGTGTGTTATGGGAGGAAGAAATGCTTCAACCATGACCACTGAACATGCCCCATCCACCAGGTCGACACGGAGGCCTACAAGAAGGCGCACGGGTCGAAGAAGCGTGCACCCGCGGGTATCCGGGAGGCCAAAGTGGAGGTGGATAAGGGCGAGCTCTCCAAGCTGATGTCGGTGGGGACCGAGTTGGCCAAGGAGATCCAGCAGATCAAGAGGAACTGGGTCCCCAGGTCGGACAACAAGAACAAGGAGAACAAAGAGAACGACCAGAACAAGGACAAGGACAAGAAGACTAGGAATAGGGGAAAGAAGAAGGGTGTCAACGAGGTTGATGCGGAGGAGAATACCCCTACTTCCACAACCGACGCCCCCTAGAGGAGCCCCTGCAGCCAAGGGCCCCAGCTAGGGCGGTCGCAGGATGGTGTCGTGGGAAGCGCCACACCATCCCAGTCGGGAGTCGGTAAGCACAAAGGGATTGCCGCGGGCGGAAGGCCCGGTCCGGCACCCGACAGTCGCGGTGGCGGGGTGAGGGCAAGTGAAGGCACGAACCCTTGCACCCGTCCATCCTTCGCGACCAAGAATGTATTTGATATGCTTCAAGATCTATCCGAGAGTATCGGAGGATCACCCGGACCGCAGCTGGATGCTGCAGATGGGCAGCCTGAGCCCATTGTCCACGACCTGCACCAGTCGCTTGTTGAGCTTCTGGAACGGCCGGAGATCCTGAGCTTGCACGCCGTGCGCCGAGTGGGGCGTGAGCGGCAGTGGCACCTTAAGGTCCGTGCCTTATCCGGGGAAGTGGAGAAGGTCTTCGAGGTGTTGGTCGACACGGGAGCTCAGGTCAGCTTGGTCAAGGCTGGCCTACCTCCGCCAGAGTGTCTGACCGACAGTCGGAAACCTGTCAGGCTGAAGGTGGCGAATGGCCAGTACATGGTGGGAGGCACGAAGGAAGCGGCCATTGGGCTGCAGTTCGTGAACCATTGTGAGCTGAGCCGCTCAGACCTCGGCAAGGAAATCCTCCTGCAAGGTCGCTTCTACGAGGCCGAGATGGACTGGGACATGATCGTTGGGTACGACTTCATGATGGAGACGGACTCCGGCGTCCTCCCGGCCCAGGCCTCCATGACCCTGTACCAAGACGACCAGCTCTCGTGGCTTTCGTCACCTGAGCACCATGTGGAATGCCAATGGATCCACCCGGAACGCAATCAGCTCGAAGTAGCCGCGCTGGGCACTGAGCCAACTGGGCCAGCAAACCAGGAGTACGGCGTAATGCCGGAAGAGGCGAGCCGAGTGGTTGCGGACCCGGGAGCTTCGGATCTGGCCCTGGATGCGTTCTCTTCAGGAAGCTCCGCCCATCTTCGGGTTTGTGAGAAGTACTGGAGCGCACAGGACTCCGCGTGGAAGAAGCACTGGGGTCCGCATCAGGGTTTGATGTGGATCCATTGCCCCCGATGGGACATTCCAAGGGCGGTAGCGAAGATCCGCAAAGACCGCTCCAAGGCAGTGCTGGTTGTTCCTATGGGATGCACCGAGGAGGAAAGCACCCGACATTGGGTGGTCTCATTGACCAACATGACCTTGAACAAGGTCGTCCTACCGGCTGGAGAGAGTGTCTATCAGGACGCTAAGGGACAGCCCATGCCACCCCAGAGATGGCCAACGGAATTCCACTATGTGGATGGGGGCCTTGATCAGGCCGACACCACGGACTTCGTGTGTGTCAACCGCATCGTAGCGGAGCCATGGGGGCAATGCTTTGCGGTTTCCCCTGTTGACATCGGAGAATCCGAAAACCCCCTCACGGAAGAGGAGTTGGATCTGGTTCAGGGGTATTTGGATCAACCCTTTTACGACTGGGGAAGCCAGCGTGAGGGCAAAGGCCAGGACAAAGCCCGCTGGGAAGTGGACTCGATAGTCTCTGGTTCCTATGATGGGGATACCTTCGTAAGGAGGGTACTGGACCACATGTCCAGCCAGGACGAGCCAATCGGCGGAAACCCACCCACCTACGTCGACGTCTTCCGAGGCAAGACCAGAGATGGCCCTTTGGGCCACCTGGGAAGACCACCTGAGCCGAAACCAATTGGGGTCGCTACCCCTCAAGTAAGCTCAGTGGTCCAGGTGCCTGGAAAAGCCAAGGCGGAGTCCGATGATTGCCCCAAGATCCAGGCATTGAGGGCCAGGCTGAAGCAGAAGTATGGTGATACCTTCTTCAGCGGAAAACCTGTGTTTCCCCCACCGGTGCGTGGACCGTATGGCGAGGCCAAGATACGACTGAAGCAGGACCCCTGTGTGTATCGACGCCGGGAGTTTGCCCTGAGGGGCGAGAGGAAGGAGGCCATGGAGAAGATCCTCCGTGACTTCATCGAGAGAGGCTGCCTTGAGCCGTGCCACTCCGAGTGGGCCTCTCCGTGCTTCGTCGTCCCCAAGAAGGTGGCCGGTGAATGGCGGCTCGTGGTCGACTACCGCGGCCTGAACGCCCAAAGGCAGCATGACAGCTATACGCTGCCCCTCATTGAGGACATGCTGCAAAAACAACACCGGCGGAGGATCTTCACGGTGATTGACCTGAAACATGGTTATCATCAGATGCCTCTCGCCGAAGAGTCCCGTGCCTGCACAGCCATGAGCACCCCACTTGGACCTCTCCAGTGGAAGGTGACGCCCATGGGCGTTACCAACGGCAATGCAGCTTTTCAGCGGATGCTGGAGAACCTGCTTGAGGTGGTGCGTGACTGTGCGGACCCCTTCGTGGAGGACGTGATCATCGCGTCCGGGGACCCCAGTATGAGCTACGAGGAGCTCCTGGAGGCACATGAGAGGGACGTCACTCGAGTGCTGGACCTTCTGGTTCGGCACAAACTCACGGGCAGCAGTGACAAGGCCACCATTGCGGTAAGCGAGGTGGTCTTCGCTGGCCACGTACTCGGGAACGGGCAGCGAAAGCCCATACCTGGCAAGGTGGCTGCGATTGAGCACTGGGAAAAGCTCAAAACGGTCTCTGAGCTACGGGCGTACTTGGGGTTCTGCAACTACTACTCGGGGTATATCAAGATGTATGCCGAGTATGCAGCCCCCATGACGACCATGCTCAAGGGCAACCGAGAGGAGACCAAGAAGGGGTCCAAGAAGGCTCTTGTCCCGAATGATGAGTGCGACCGAGCCTTTGAGGGGATGAAGCAGGCGCTGCTATCCGCAGTGGGTCTGCACCTCGTGGATCCCGACCGAGGGTTCGTCCTGCGCACCGACGCTTCCGACTACGCCGTTGGCGCTGTGTTGGAACAAGTGCTTGACGATGGGAGGCACGTGCCGGTGGCCTTCTGGAGCCGAGTCCTGGCGGAAGGCCAGAGACGGACGTGGACGCCCCGAGAAAAGGAGGCGTATGCCATCGTCATGGCTCTCAGGAAATGGGCTGGGTACATAGCCCTCCATCCCGTCACCGTCTGCACCGACCATCAGAGTCTGCAGTCGTGGCACAAGGAGCACGTGGACACCCCCTCTGGTCCCGCCTCCCGACGGGCAAGATGGCATGAGACCTTGGCCAAGTTCGACCTCACGGTTGTGTATGTTCCTGGCAAGGACAACACCGTGGCGGACTGTCTCAGTAGGTGGGCCTATCCCGCCAGCAAGGGCATGACGGATGTCTCTGCCCACGGTGATGAGGCTCAGACCGCTGAAGCCAAGAGGATCATTGAAATGGAGCGCCTGATGGAGGAGGAGGGTGTTAAATGCTTCGTCGTCATAGCTGCGGATGCCCCCCTCGGAACGAGGATGGGCAGAGCGGTCAGAGTAATCGCCCCTGATGGAGCTGAGTCCGACAAGCACCTCTTCCCAGAGTCTTGCCTCCAGGACGACTGGACCGACGACTACGCCAAGTCTGAGGCCTTTCAGGCCGAATATAGGGCTGTGACCGACCCTGATGACGGGCAGAAGTAGCCAAAGGGGCTGACTGAGGAAGATGGCAAGCTCTACCGGAATGGTAAGCTGCTGGTCCCAGAGTCCTGAGTGCTCGAGCTATGTGAAGCTTGGCAGCACCACATGCTGCACCCAGGGGTCAGGAAGCAAGCCCTGGACATGCAGCGCCGGTTTGCGATCGACCAGATCGGTCTCTACACCGCCATCAAGAAGGTCAGGAAGGGATGCTCGGTCTGTCAGGCCTGCAATCCCGACAACCGGAAGGTCAAGGGGGAAGCCCAATGGACTCCGGTGCCTAACCAGCCCATGGAGAGCGTGGCCATGGACGTCTTCTCCATGCCCGAAGTGCACATTGGCAAGGAGACCTTTGACTGTGTGGTTCTTTGTGTGGATCGCCACAGTGGCTACGTAGTAGCCGTTCCGGCACGCAAAAAGGGGTTGCTTGCCAAGGAAGTGGCAGTCATGATGATTCGTCATTGGCTGACCGTCTTTGACATCCCCCGCACCATTTGCAGTGACCGAGGGCCCCAGTTTACTGGTGGCTGGTTCAAGGCCATGTGTTCCCTCATGGGAATACGTCATGCCAAGAGCGTTGCCTATCTCAGCCGGTCTAACGGCCGAGCTGAAGTGGCTGGACGGCAGCTTTTCGAGAAGCTGCGCAAGATTCACATCACCAATCCACGTCGGAACTGGTTTGAGGAGATGTGGCCCGCTCTGAAGGCCCATCATGACACCCCCACCCCGGGTGGTTTGTCCCCTCACCAGATTCTGTTCGGCAGGGACCCCCTGGGTCGGGGACTTCCCTTGTCTGGTGATGGTATGGCCATGGATGCCAAAGACTTCTTCGCGCGGCAAGAGGCGACGGCGCGGGACATCCGCCAGCAGCTCGAGAGGGAGCATGCTGAGCGTCAGAAGTCCGGCCCGAGCCCGACGGCGCAAAAGTTCAGGGTGGGAGACCCGGTGTGGGTGATCAGACCCCGCCCTATGGGCACCCACCGCACCAAAACCTGGTTCACACCCGGAGAGGTGGTCCGCAGGATTGGTGAGGACACCTACCGCATCAAGGTGGGTCACGGACAGTTCCAGGAGCGCCACGAGAGTCAACTCCGTGTGCGGGAACCCGACCTCCGTGGCCAACATGTGTCCCTGGATTACGCCGCACATGAGGCTGATTCGGATGACGACTATGCTGAGCAGGACGACTATACCGTCGAGAAGATCCTGGCACAGCGTCCGAACGCCTTGGCACCCGGAGGCCTGGAGTTCAAGGTTCGTTGGCGAGGCTATGGGCCGTCCCACGACACCTGGGAACCCGTCTCCTCGTTCGTGCCGCGGATTAATACCCCCTTCATGGACTACATCCGCAAGCACAAGACCAAGATCCATGTCTTGGACTTGGCAGCACTCACCCGGGCGATTGCAGCCAGGGGCGCCTGATCATCGCCCTGAGCTCTCCCCTGATACAGTTTGAGCGCTCGTGAGGCCGACGGATTGTCCCTCACTTGGTTGCTCTCTTCCATCTTCCGGTGACCTGCCATCAGAGTGGCCATATACCCCCCCCTGCTGAATCCAGAGGAGGATGGCCCCTCTCTTCAACTTCTATTCGTCACTCCCCGCCTGCTGAATCCTTGGGAAACCAGGCAGGGCGACTGACCTGGCCATTTTCTGAGCTCTTAGGGCCTTGAAGCCCATACGACGTTGCGCAACGGATGCCGCTGTCATCGGCATTGCAATTTTTTGGTGTGTGGTCTGGTCCCATGGCACTTGCGGGATCCAGACCAGTCTACGTGTGTCTGCAGACTATATATGGCCTGAACTCAGGCGTTTTTCTGTCCACCCTCCTGCATATTCCTTATCCTGACCGGGGCGTGGTTTGGCGCTCTATCCAGAGTGTGTTTACACGCCTATTTACCTGTTTATTGCTTACTTTTCTGCCCCCCACGATATGTGCATCTGTATGTTAAGTGTTGTCAGTCCATCACCGCGGTTGACTGTTTTTTCCCCCCGGATTGGTGCGAATCGGAATACGCAGGCGCCTTGAGTCGCCGTTTACATGCTCTTACGTAAGGTCCAGCCTGGACCAGTACCTAAGTACAGATTCTTCTGTTTGAGTGCACGTGTTACCGTGTGCCCTAGTGGCTGTGATGTGCTGAGATCCTGATGGCGCCAGGCGGGAAGCCCAGTTGCCTGACTACACTCCCAGCGGTCCGCCACTGTCAGTCCCAGTGTGAGCCTACCGACTCGCAGACGCACTTGCAGTCGGGTGGCGACCTCCGGTGTCCTGAACTCGGTCAGTCTGCCTGGGAAACTGGTGGTTTGAGGAGTAGACGCCTCCGCCCATACTGCATGGGGACTCCCCCATGCATGGCCTTCGTGGTAATGGGGCGAGGGAAAAGACGGCCTTGATGCCCGATCCCTTAAGGAGGAGCTCGTTCGGCTGTACCACTCTGGACTCGCGTCGTGGATGTGGACATGGTGCGCCCAAGGAAGGACCCGTGGGGACTCTCCCCCAGCCTGCGGCCTTGGGAAGCCTGGGGTAGCCTGATGGATCTTTGTGGTCGCTTTCGACCTGTGGGACCACCTCGGTCGTCGTGTGACACCTATGTTGGCCGTGTATGCCACTGCCACTGTGGTAGTGACCGTCGCAGCCGGCACCCGGTGCGCCTGGTATGGGTTAACGGGTCCTTTGGATGCCGAACAATCGCCGCCAGGACCCGGGACTTGATACTTGATACTATACTCCTGATTACTAACAACTACAGCTTCATACCTGTTTTACCGTGGGATTGTTATGGGCAACCTAACCCACCAATCGGCCTGAAGTGAGGATGTGACACCCCCCCCTTCAGGGGATGGTCCTGGGTACCCGCTGCCATGCTTGGGTGTTATCGAGCCCCCCCCAGGGTTTGCTCTAAGGAGGGGGGTGAAGCGGTACCCAGAACCTATGGCCCATGACCCGGAGGCCTGTGAGCCGTCACACCCATGCGGAAGCCGTTGACACCGGCTGTCAGCGGGATATTCCTGTTCTCTAACCCGCGAAATCTGGAATCCGACTTCTAACCAATAAATCGATGTAGAATTACCGTAATTTTATTGTCTTGATCGATTTTTGGTCAGAAATCGGTGAAATACCCGATTTCTACCGCGATTTCTAATTGTCGTGAAATCGCCGCCTGATGTCGCCTGTTCGCGCGCCTTCGTCGCCTCTCCGTGGCGAGTTTTGTGATGAACTTTTCTCGAGTACCTGTGAGGTTCTAAGAGAACTTAAGTGCTGAATCTAGAGGGTATTTAATGTACTTTCATCTGGTGTGTTCACCAGAATTTTTCGCCGTTGCGTCTTCGAGAAAATCAGCGCGCATGCTTTTCCGTCGATCGCTCGACCTCATGGTTCTCAAGGACCATGAGTTCGGACGGAACCCTACATTCCCCCCCTATGCCTTTCATCCATGGCCCTTTCACGCGGGCATATCATTTTGTATAGGGAAGCGGGCAATGGCGGTGTTTTAGGCAGCCTATGGGTCTCGCAAACCCAAGTTGTTTGCGTGCGCAAACGCTAACTCTGTGGCCTTGTGAGCATGAACGTTAAAAACCGAACACAATGCTCACAAGACCAAAAGCCCCAGGCCATTTTCGTTTTTCGAGCCAACTCAACGATGGCTCCACGCAATTCAATGCGTACCAAAACTCTATTTTCGAAAGAGGGCAAGTTTTGGTCGAAAATTAGGCCAAAATGGCCATATCGCCGATACATGCATTTTTTTCCATAAATAGTGTGCTTCAAAGATTGAGGTGTTAAAAATGTTTCCATTATGCTTTGAACCTCAACCCTTGTTGCAAAAGGGAAGCAAAGCTTCGGTTTGCATCCATGCAAAAGCCCGAGGCTGCTTTCTCTTGTGATACGGAGATACGATATTTGGAGGGACCACTTTTGGGTAAATTTTGGCCGTTTTGCCCGGAACGGCCACAAACCCCATCTCCCCCTGATTTCGCCCCCGAGGTTGCGTGCGCCACTTGACCAAGGGTAAGGGCAATTCGGAGAGGGCACATAAACCCGCATCGAATGGGGTGTTTCCCCATGTGGCCTCTCCTCTCGATGGGAGAGTTGTGAGTCACCCAATTTGGGGTATGTTGCCATTCTGCCCCATTTGTGTATCACTTTCCCTCCAATGGGGGAAATAGCTAGAGGCGACCATGAGAGTTGGCAAGTGGCATATATTGGGACCTAAGTCCCATGTGTCTATAGCATCTTTGGTTGAAAGGATCCTCGCCGTGGCCACGGAGATATGGAATCATGAGTGCGGGCCATTTTGGCCAAATTTCGCTGTTTTTGCCATTGTATGCCATGTTGGAATTACCATATCTCCCTGGGGCACGGGATCTAGCCAGGAGGGAGTGGCGAATATTGTAGCATATGACCAAGGGTTGAACCCCATTGAGTTTCGTATGTGCTCCTCCGGCTCATCCGGAGTTATTCAACTTTTGGTGCGATCCATGATCTCCCCCTTTGCACCGCATGCTGCTTTCTGCCCCATCCGCGTGTTCATCCCCTCGATGAACAGCAAGCAGCCAGTGTGACAGCAAGCCATACCCCAGGGCATGGGACCAAAGGGGATATCAAGGGTTGTGAATCAAGGCTTGGCGCGTCAATATCGCCAAGGTTTCCTACCCTGGACGGTCGACCGAGACGACCGATTTTGGTGATTTTGGCATCATGACCCCACTTGACGAACCCGTGGTGCCCTGATGCCGGGACCTCAGAGGGAACCAGGTTGGGTGAGGGCTCCAGGGAGTTCGTACGCGAAGGGCATAGGGTCAGTTGCCTCGTCCCTACCTCTGGCGGGTCCGGACGAGGGGTCAATTTTGGAAATTTTTGAGCTAATATCAGGTTGGGCTGAAACAGCCCATTTTCAGCTACCAACTCCTAGGGGATGATGGCGGGGCCATATCTCTGGCTCAGAGAGGAGTTGGGACCTGCCATTAAGGAAGCATAGGGAGCGACTGTCCGTTGACCTTGGAGCCCCTTGGTTTCCAGGAACTCGCCTGTGGCTGGGCGGGACACCTCCCCTATTGGCAGGGTTTCAGGGTCCGGACTGAGCAGGGCATGGGTTGTGTTTGAGCCCCCGCCCCTGCCAGCCACTGGTGAAGCGGTACCCAGAACCCCATGGCCAGGTTACGGCATACAACCGGTCTCCGGTCCACTAACCCCATGCACGGCGTGTTCCGTGCCGTGAAGCCCCGCATCGGCAACCGATGCACCGCCAGCGGAGATTTGTGTATCAGAATATCAGGAATCAACAGGGTTTTGTTTTCACATTGTTTCCGTCAATTTTTACGCTTCCGTTCCGATACTCACTGTTTTGACTGCTGGCGGTTGGTTCGCGACTTTACCGTAACCGCCAGTTTAACTGTTTATAATGGAAATTTTAACGCTATCCGTCACGAAGGCTCCAAAGTCGCCAGGAACTGCATGGATGCTTCCGCAATTTTCATAATTAATACTCGCAACCTTAATCCGAATTTTTCAGGATGTCGAAATCGGATTTTCGACTTCGACATCCCCGCACTTGATTTGACCTCTTTCGAGTGGACCTACGTGCTTCCGTATGCACGAATCAACTTCCCTTTTATCTTGCCCTCCATTTGACTCAGAGATATGGGCAAAACAAAGTTGATTCGTGAGGCCACTTGTGAGGGTCATATCTCGTGCTGCTTGCGAGTATTGACGATAAGGAAACGTGGGATGTATTCACAATACTCCCGACGTAATTTAGGAAGCTTTATATGCCTTGCGTTTCCACACATGCGCGCTAGTGTAATGGATCATGGTCAAGAGGGTAGAGTTTGCGTTACAACTCATTGGCCATGATATTGCGTGCGTTAAGATAACTTTCGAGTGTAGCGCGCGAGTGTTGGTGTTGCATAGGAACTCTCGTTGAGTTCCTATGAGCGATTGACACAAAGTTATGCCCTTGGAGGGGCATGACATATCGTGGTGGGAGCCACCTTTTTGGGCAATATGTGGTATGTGCCATGTGTTGTGTTGCGTGCCCAATTGGCGGGTCCATTGCTCCAAGCCAAGCCCGCCAATGGACCTCATATTGTGCAAGCCCCTTCTCCATACTCCCTACGGTCAATTGCAAGCCTAACCTTCGTGAAGGGAAGCTTGTGTGGTGATCCCGAAGCGATGCGTTGGGAGCAAGGTGTGTGTTTTACAATTTTCCATATTTTCATGTGCCCACTTGGGAAGTAGCGCTCGTAACCTTTCAAGGCGCCCCAAGTGGAGCACATATGTGGGATCGAAGGTCAATGGTGTCAAGTCATTGTGTATAGAAGGATTAGTTGATTACTCAATCCAAGGCGAAGATATTATAATATATTTATGCGCCTTTGAAGGCACCTTTGTGTGTCTTTTTGCCAATTTTGCCATTTTTGGCTCGTCATGATGTCAAGTGGCGACCGTGTATCTCAACGTTGCGCCCAATTGACATCATGACCCAAGTATGTTATGAGGGTACATACTTCGGTAGCCAACATATCTTGGACCCGGCGAATAACTCCTCTTAGGCTTGGCATACCGTGGCCGCCATGTTGGCGATTTGGGACTATCCCAAATCATGGGCTCACTTGGCGACCCTGCCATTCCCAATACCGGGGGAGTTGGGCGACGCCCCAAAGATATGTTGGACACATATGACTTGACATCAATCCTATGGCACACTCCGGTCCGACTCGGGCATGTGCCTCATTTGCCCTAACCATGAGTGTGCGCAATTTTGGCCATTTTGAGCATTTTTCCACTTTCGCTGCCCGCCGTGCCCCATGTTCTAACCTTCGTGCACGCCGGACGCATGGACCAATGGACCATATATGACATGGCTGTTATGGGTAATGGTCCCCATGGTCCACACACCACGTGGGCGAAGCGGAGCCGCCTTCGTTAAGGCGCTAGGCCAAATTGAGTATGGGCAATTTTGCCATTTTTGCATTTGTGGACCCAATTGGGATCGTCACCACGCCAAGCAGCATGGAGATCTTTGAGAGCCAAGGGCATGGGAGTCTCCGTTGGACTCCCAGTGGATCGTATATGGAATGGCGGATCCGATCTCCAAGCCGGCGTGGAGATATACTATTGGGAGCACACCGAATTTTGGCTCATTTCAAGCAGCCAAAATGACCCAATTTTGGGACCCCAATTTCCCCCTTCCGTGTGGTCAATTGGCGGCCCCATTTCTCTAAGCCCATAGGGAGCCCGGACCTAAATCCAAGTTGTACACTCAGATATAAGTCCTAGGTCCTGCCTCCTACCCTGTGAGCCATTGGCCTTACCTTGGCCGAGCGAGCCATGCGTGGGAATGACGCCAATTTTGGTGATTTTGGCATCATGACCCCACTTGACTCATCCGTGTTGCCCTGATGCCGGGACCTCAGAGGGAACCAGGTTGGGTGAGGGCTCCAGGGAGTTCGTACTCGAAGGGCATAGGGTCAGTTGCCTCGTCCCTACCTCTGGCGGGTCCGGACGAGGGGTCAATTTTCGGGATTTTTGAGTTAATTTCAGTTTGGGCTGAAACAGCCCATTTTCAGCTACCAACTCCTGGGTGATAATGGCGGAGCCATATCTCTGGCTCAGAGAGGAGTTGGGACCTGCCGTTAAGGGAGCATAGGGAGCCACTGTTGGTTGGCCTTGGAGCCCCTTGGTTTCCAGGAACTCGCCTGTGGCTGGGCGGGACACCTCTCCCATTGGCAGGGTTTCAGGGTCCGGACTGAGCAGGGCATGGGTTGTATTTGAGCCCCCGCCCCCATCAGCCACTGAGAGGGTCGGACCTGGGATTGGGATATGAGTTGGGACTGAGTGTCTATGGTCCTGTGATGCCCTTACCCCAGTCCAGTCTTAACCCCATGTGTACATATCCTGATGTGTTGCTGTACATACTTTCGTTCCCTCTTTGCAGAGTGGCAAGGATTCTGAAACACTTTGTCACATGACACAGGCGTATTGATGCCCTTGTGAGCGTAGTGCCTTGCCTGCCTGCTCACCTGTGCGTGTCACCGCAGCGTCCCGTGGCCGGCCCCCCACGGGAACGCGTCAAAAGCGTTTCACCGCCGCGGGGTTACCCAGCCCTCGCGTGCCACTCGGGGCCAACAACCCCGAGCAGCGCGTCGCAGCAGCGCGGCGCAGTTCGCAGCTCGCAGCGCAGCGCAGCGTCTCGCAGCGCAGCGCAGCAGCTCGCAGCGCCACTCAGCGACAGCGCCGAGTTCATCACGGAGCCCGCAGCGCCGTCCAGAGCATCGTCCTGACCGCGCAGCGCCCGTGGAAGAGGTGCACAGACCAGGACTCCTGCATCAGCCCCATCGGCCGACCCGGAGTCCCGACGGCCGACCAGCAAGGCCGCGTCAACCACCTCCACAACCACCGGCTGACCAGCACCAGCCGCACTTCCAATCCAGTGCTGCAGCACCCTCCTCAACAACCACAACCAGTTCGTTGAGTTGAACGAGTGCACATCAAGGACTTCAAGATCATCTACGCCCCCGCTGCCATGGTGAATTGGCAGGAAGCGGGCAGGACGTGGCCGCGGCCCCACCCCCATGCAGCACGCCTGCTGCGTGGGTTGGTTTGGGACCAGCATTACCGACGCAGCCACCCCCAGTGCGAAGGCGGCATGCCCAGGAGCTTCGAGCTCCGCACGGACATCGCCCCCGACCGCCTGCAGGCCGTGGAGGACTGGCTGCGGGCGGAAGGGTACGAGTACCGCCACCAGCAGAGGCGCTGGAGGGCGTGGACCCGGCCGGACAGGCCCGGTGAAGGGCTGCGCCCCGACGGGATCGAGGAGGACGAGGACCCCAACGCCTACCCGTCGGGCGCCTCGATCAACGTCTCCTTGTGGGACGTGATCGAGAAGAAGTTCCCCGAACCGGGGAGCGAGCGCAGGCTGCAGGGCAGCAGCAGCGCGTCTCCGGCAACGGAGAAGCGGTCCGCCGGGGACAGGAAGCGGGAGCGGAGGTGGCGGGAGTACCAGGAGTCCCTGGCCGCCGAAGCCGCCCAAGGCGCCAAGGGCGGAACCCCAGCCCCCAGTCCCCAACGGCCCAATGGTGGACACCACCCCGGCTCCACCACCCTTGGCGACTACATCCAAGTCGCCAAGCAGACCCAGGCCAAGCCCCGTCCGCTGCTCCTGAGGGCCCGGCAAGCCCCAGCAGGCCCCAGCAGCGACGTGGAGTCGGCCCACCGCGGGAGGATGCCGGCCGACCAGGCCAGCTCCAGCAGCAGCGTCGCTCCCGAAAGGGACGTGGCGCTCGCCTGTGAGCGCGCCTGTGGGGTGCCCTGCAACCGTCGGGTTGCCCGGCAACGGGCCCGGCAGTACAGCGCTGCCGTGGAGGGCGCCACCGGCATCGCCCAGGAGGAGGCTGCGCAGTGGGCGCATGGCATGGCCATCCACGCCCAGACCGTGGCGGCCATTGCGGCCGGACTCACGGCCGTAGCCGCCCATGGGGCAGCGACCGCCTGGGTCAACGGTGAGTTGGCGGCAGCCGACGAGGAAGCCCGCCTGACGCAGGAGGCCATTGCCTGCAAGGAGGCCGAGGTGAAGGCGCTGGAAGAGGCGCTTGCCCAAGGGAGGGCAAAGAAGGAGGCGGAGGAAAGGGCCCACGCCGAAGCGACGGCTAAGGCCCAGGAGGACGCCGCCAAGAAGGAAGCCATCGAGGCCGCGCGACGGAAGGTCGCTGAGGAGAAGGCCAAGACGGAGGCGGAGCTGGCGGCGTTGGAGGCGCAGAAGGCGCAGCTGCTGCAGGCCCGGGAAGCCGAGGCGGCTCGTGCTCGGGAAGAAGCCGAAGCGCGAGCTGCCGCAGCCACCGCCGCCGCAATGGAGGAGGCAGAGGCCAAACTCCGCCACGAGACTCCCCCGAAGGATCGCGACTGGAGACCCTTCGAAGGCTTTTCGAAGGGGACGCCTCCTCCAGGATGAAGCTGGATGAGGCGGACACGGGCAGCAGTGGGAGCGGTAGCGCCACCGCCCGTCGACGGAGGAAGGGCAAGGGGAAGACCCCCGAGAGGCCGCGGAGGCCAGCGGGTGGGCACCCCCACGACAGTGACCCCTTCTTCACCGCCAGTGACGGGGATGAACGAGGCCGTCGACATCGCCAACTGGTGGCTTGGACGGGCGGAGGCGGCGGAGACGTCCCCATGGAACCGGAAGGTGAGGATGAGGATCCCCCTCCTCCCTACCGGAGCTCCGAGTCCTCCGTGACCGAGACGCCCAGGTGGGGCGACATGGACGAGGATGACGACATGGAGTTCGGCATCACGAGGAAGCGCCCATCCTCGGACCCACCGAGGCGACCCGGCGGAGACCCACCGGGACCCCCTGGCGGAGGACCTTCAGGACCCCCTGGAGGACGCCCACCAAGTGGACCCCCTGGAGGCGGACCACCGGGCGGGGGAGGACCCCCTGGACCGGGCGGACCCGGCGGAGGCCCTCCTGGAGGACCCCCTGGGGACCCCGACGACCCACCAGGGAACAGCGACCCGGACACCACCTGGCGGTGGATTGTCTACCTCCGCAGGAGGGTCCAGTCCCTCGAGTGCGAGGTAGACACGGGCAAGGTCGAGATGGCTCGCATCTCCGGGGTCGCCGCGCGCGCGCAGAAGGACCTGGACATCGCCAGAGCCGAGACCAAGTCGCTGACCAACGTCGTCAGCGGCCTGCAGGAGAGGCTGGATGCGCTGGAAGCCCGTGGGAGAGTCGGCAGCGACCACCCACCCCTGGAGTCAGGCTCGTCGGACGACGGCTGGGGACCCGGACCAGGTCCAGGCAGACCCCACGCCCCCGGCGGAGCCCCCAGGAGTCGCCCCAGCGCCAGTGCCCCCTCTCTCACCGCCCCCTCTCACCACAGCGCGGGCCGCCGCAACGAGCGCGTGCCGCCCGGCAGTGGCAGTGAGGAATGGCGCGATGAGTGGCTCAGCGCGGACTACCATAACCGCCCTGCTCCACCGCGGACGCCTGTACGCCCCCGACGCCCGCCACCAGCCCCGGTGCCAATCCCCAGGGCTGGAGGACGTTATGGTGGACTCAGGGATGAGGTCCCCAGAGGAGACGTGGAGTGGGATGTCGGCGAAGGTGAGGACCTGGACCTGGACCTGGACCTGGAGGAGTTCGACATCAGCCCGCCGCGTGGTGTACGACGGGAGGCCGCTGAACGCAGCCGCCGGCGCCGTGATGAGGATGCGTACATGGATGCAGTACGGCGTGAACATTTCGGTTCAGCGTACGTGGAGGAACCGCGGCGTAGCCACAGGGATTCCATGGAGGAGATGGACGTGGCGGCCGTGGGAGTCCGTGGGCGAGGGCGATGGGAACCTCGGTCGACCTCGCGGCCGGCGTTCATGGTCTCTAAGGCCGCGGATGCCGCCGTGTGGGAAGACTTGAAGGACATCAAGCCCCCCATGTACGACGGCAACCCCCTCAACCTCGACCGCTTCTTGGAGAAGCTGGACGATTGGGGGCTGACCGTCACTGAGGACCAACCTCCCGCGGATGCGGAGAGATATGTCTTCAAACGGTTCAGGTACCGCCTGCCGGAAGTGCTCGGCGAGCTATACTTCGTGGCGACCAAGGAGGGGAAAATCAAGACCCTCAAGGACGCCAAGAAGTGGCTCAACGAGCAGGAGCGGGTGGACGCTCCGCAGGTGGCTGCCAAGCGCTGGAAGTCCATCAAGCTTGAGCATGATGGACGGGAGATCCGCCTACGAGAGTGGCGAGACTTCCGAGGGAAATACACCCTCTTCCGCCGCAACGTGGAGGATTGGAACGAGGGTGACGAGCAGGCTCGCCTGCTCTCCATGCTGCCGGAAGCATGGATCAAAAGGGTCACCAAGGAGGAATCCAAGAGGGCCAAGTCCAACCACACGGTCAAGATGATGCTCCCCAAGGAGTATCATACGAACGTTGTGTCTTGGGCGAAGAAGAACGTGGCCCGGGATGTCAAACGGCACTCCCTGCGGAACGCTCTTCTCATCAACGTCTCGGGCGATCGCGAGAAGACCGCGATCTGGCGCCTTGACGATTGTGAGTTGAGCGGCCAGACCATCCGTCTGCAGCCCATCCCGGCGCGGATGAGCTGCGACGAGATCCTGGAGTGGGTTGGCGAGGAAGTACTCAAGGAGTACCGAAACCTCCACCACACCCGCGGGTTGAGGCCCGGCGACCGCGACGTCAACTACGTTGGCGAGGGACCTGACGGGGAAGACGCCATGGACCCAGCGGGAGCCGGCGGCGATGAGGCTCTCGTCGACGATGACGACGACGATGAGCCCGCCGAGGTGGCCGTCTGTGCCTTCGTGGCCAGGAACCTGAGCGCGGGGAGCAAGCCGGGAAACTGGAAGCCCCTGCAGCAGGGTTGGAGGAAGCAGGAGAAGAGGGACCCTCGCCGCATTGGCGATCCTCCGCTGTCCTTTGGGGAGTTCATACGAGCTCACCCGCAGGGCTGTTTCGTGTGTTATGGGAGGAAGAAAGGCTTCAACCATGACCACCGAACATGCCCCGTCCACAAGGCCGACACGGAGGCATACAAGAAGGCGCACGGGTCGAAGAAGCGTGCGCCCGCGGGTATCCGGGAAGCCAAGATGGAGGTGGACAAGGACGAGCTGGCCAAGCTGATGTCGTCGGTGGGAACCGAGTTGGCCAAGGAGATCCAGGAGATCAAGCGGAACTGGGTCCCCAGGTCGGACAACAAGAACAAGGAGAACAACCAGAATGACCAGAACAAGGACAAGGACAAGAAGGGTAAAGGAGGAGGTAAAGGGGGAAGAAAGAAGGGCGTCAACGACGTTGAGGCCGAGGAGAACACCCCCTCTTCCACAACCGACGCCCCCTAGCGGAGCCCCTGCAGCCAAGGGCCCCAGCTAGGGCGGTCGCAGGATGGTGACGTGGGAAGCGCCGAACCATCCCAGTCGGGAGTCGATAAGCACAAGGGGACTGCCGCGGGCGGAAGGCCCGGCCTGGCGCCCAGTCGCGGAGGCGGGGTGAGGGCAAGTGAAGGCACGAACCCTTGCACCCGTCCGTCCTTCGCGACCAAGAACGTGTTTGATGTACTACAGGATCTATCCGAGAGTATCGGAGGATCACCCGGACCGCAGCTGGATGCTGCAGATGGGCAGCCTGAGCCCATTGTCCACGACCTGCACCAGTCGCTTGTGGAGCTTCTGGAACGGCCGGAGATCCTGAGTTTGCACGCCGTGCGCCGTGTCGGTCGCGAGCGGCAGTTGCATCTTAAGGTCCGTGCCTTATGCGGGGAAGTGGAAAAGGTTTTCGACGTGTTGGTCGACACGGGAGCTCAAGTCAGCTTGGTCAAGGCTGGCCTACTTCCACCAGAGTGTCTGACCGACAGTCGGAAGCCTGTCAGGCTGAAGGTGGCGAACGGCCAGTACATGGTGGGAGGCACGAAGGAAGCGGCCATTGGGCTGCAGTTCGTGAACCATCGTGAACTGAGCCGCCCAGACCTCGGCAAGGAAATCCTCCTGCACGGTAGCTTCTACGAGACGCATCTAATATCATCCTACACTTCTGCCTATTCTTGGGGCATAGGAATGCCCGAGAGGTGGGCCTGAGGCGCGTGCGTTTCACCCCCCGCGCGTCTACACGCAGTGCCCGCATCATCAACGGGAGCTTAGTGCAGTGGGACTTTAGGTTGGCCCCCCTGGCTTTGGCGTGTTTCTTGTAAGCCCTCAGGAGGTCCTGTGGCACCAGCCTCCTCCAGAGCGGCGCATGCACGTGCACACGGGCCGCCGAGGCCGAGATGGACTGGGACATGATCGTCGGGTACGACTTCATGATGGAGACGGACTCCGGCGTCCTCCCGGCCCAGGCTTCCATGACCCTGTACCAGGACGACCAACTCTCGTGGCTTTCGTCACCTGAGCACCATGTGGAATGCCAATGGATCCACCCCGAACGCAATCAGCTCGAAGTGGCCGCGCTGGACACTGAGCCCACTGGGCCAGCAAACCAGGAGTACGGCGTAAGGCCCGAAGTGGCGAACCGAGTGGTCGCGGACCTGGGAGCTTCGGATCTGGCCCTGGATGCGTTCTCTTCAGGAACCTCCGCCCATCTGCGGGTGTGTGAGAAGTACTGGAGCGCACAGGACTCTGCGTGGAAGAAGCACTGGGGTCCGCATCAGGGATTGATGTGGATCCATTGCCCCCGTTGGGACATTCCAAGAGCGATAGCGAAGATTCGCAAGGACCGCTCCAAGGCAGTGCTGGTTGTTCCTATGGGATGCACCGAGGAGGAAAGTACCCGACATTGGGTAGCCTCATTGACCAACATGACCTTGAACAAGGTCGTCCTACCGGCTGGAGAGAGTGTCTATCAGGACGCTAAGGGACAGCCCATGCCACCCCAGAGATGGCCAACGGAATTCCACTATGTGGATGGGGGCCTTGATCAGGCCGACACCACGGACTTCGTGTGTGTCAACCGCATCATAGCAGAGCCCTGGCGGCAATGCTTTGCGGTTCCCCCTGTTGACATCGAAGAATCGGACTCCGAAGACCCCCTCACTGAAGAGGAGTGGGATCTGGTTCAGGGGTATATGGATCAGCCCTTTCACGACTGGGGGAACGAGCGTGAGGGCAAAGGCCAGGACAAAGCCTGGTGGGAAGTGGACTCAATCGTCTCCGGTTCCTATGACGGGAATACCTTCGTACAGAGGGTGCTGGATCACATGTCCAGCCAAGACGAGCCGCCTGGCGGTAACCCACCCACCTACGGCGATCTGTTCCGAGGCAAGACCAGAGATGGCCCTTTGGGCCACCTGGGAAGACCACCTGAGCCGAAAGCGAGCGGGGTCGCTACCCCTCAAGTAAGCTCCGTGGTTCAAGTGCCCGGAAAAGCCAAGGCGGAGTCCGATGACTGCCCCAAGATCCAGGCGTTGAGGGCCAGGCTGAAGCAGAAGTATGGCGAGACCTTCTTCAGCGGAAAACCTGTGTTCCCCCCACCGGTGCGTGGACCGTATGGCGAGGCCAAGATACGACTGAAGCAGGACCCCCGTGTGTATCGTCACCGGGAGTTTGCCCTGAGGGGCGAGAGGAAAGAGGCCATGGAGAAGATCCTCCGTGACTTCATCCAGAGAGGCTGGCTCGAGCCGTGCCACTCCGAATGGGCCTCTCCCTGCTTCGTCGTCCCCAAGAAGGTTGCCGGTGAGTGGCGGCTCGTGGTCGACTACCGCGGCCTGAACGCCCAAACGCAGCACGACAGCTATACGCTGCCCCTCATTGAGGACATGCTGCAAAAGCAACACCGGCGGAGGATTTTCACGGTGATTGACCTGAAACATGGTTATCATCAGATGCCTCTCGCCGAAGAGTCCCGTGCCTGCACGGCCATGAGCACCCCACTTGGACCTCTCCAGTGGAAGGTGATGCCTATGGGCGTTACCAACGGCAATGCGGCTTTTCAGCGGATGCTGGAGAACCTGCTTGAGCCGGTGCGCGACTGTGCGGACCCCTTCGTGGACGACGTGATCATCGCGTCCGGGGACCCCAGCATGAGCTACGAGGAGCTCCTGGAGGCACACGAGAGGGACGTCACTCGAGTGCTGGACCTTCTGGTTCGGCACAAACTCACGGGCAGCAGTGACAAGGCCACCATTGCGGTAAGCGAGGTGGTCTTCGCTGGCCACGTAGTCGGGAACGGGCAGCGAAAGCCCATACCTGGCAAGGTGGCTGCGATTGAGCACTGGGAAAAGCCCAAGACGGTCTCTGAGCTACGGGCGTATCTGGGGTTCTGCAACTACTACTCGGGGTATATCAAGATGTATGCCGAGTATGCAGCCCCCATGACGACCATGCTCAAGGGCAACCGAGAGGAGACCAAGAAGGGGTCCAAGAAGGCTCTGGTCTGGACTGAAGAGTCCGACCGTGCCTTTGAGGGGATGAAGCAGGCGCTGCTATCCGCAGTGGGTCTGCACCTCGTGGATCCCGACCGAGGGTTCGTCCTGCGCACCGACGCTTCCGACTACGCCATTGGCGCTGTGTTGGAGCAAGTGCTTGACGACGGGAGGCACGTGCCCGTGGCCTTCTGGAGCCGAGTCCTGGCGGAAGGCCAGAGGCGGACGTGGACGCCCCGTGAAAAGGAGGCGTATGCCATCGTCATGGCTCTCAGGAAATGGGCTGGGTACATAGCCCTCCATCCCGTCACCGTCTGCACCGACCATCAGAGTCTGCAGTCGTGGCACAAGGAGCACGTGGACACCCCCTCAGGTCCCGCCTCCCGACGGGCAAGATGGCACGAGACCTTGGCCAAGTTCGACCTTACGGTTGTTTATATTCCTGGAAAGGATAACACCGTGGCGGACTGTCTCAGTAGGTGGGCCTATCCCGCCAGCAAGGGCATGCAGGATATCTCTGCCCATGGCGACGAGGCTGAGACCGCTGAAGCCAAGAGGATCATTGAGATGGAGCGCCTGATGGAGGAGGAGGGTGCCAAATGCTTCGTCGTCATGGCTGCGGATGCCCCCCTCGCATCGAGGGTGAGCAGAGCGGTCAATGTACTCGCCCCTGTGGGTGCCGCGGGCGGAAGGCCCGGTCCGGCACCCCCTGTGGGAGTGGAGTCCGACAAGCACCTCTTCCCAGAGTCTTGCCTCCAGGACGACTGGACCGACGATTACGCCAAGTCTGAGGCCTTTGCGGCCGAGTATAGGGCTGTGACCGACCCTGACGACGGGCAGAAGTGGCCAAAGGGGCTGACTGAGGAAGATGGCAAGCTCTACCGGAATGGTAAGCTGCTAGTCCCAGAGTCCCGGGTGCTCGAGCTGTGTGAGGCTTGGCACCACCACATGCTGCACCCAGGGGTCAAGAAGCAAGCTCTTGACATGCAGCGTCGGTTCGAGATCGACCATATCGTTCTCTACACCGCCATCAAGAAGGTCAGGAAGGGTTGCTCGGTCTGTCAGGCCTGCAATCCCGATAACCGGAACGTCAAGGGGGAACCCCAATGGACCCCGGTTCCTGACCAGCCCATGGAGAGCGTGGCCATGGACGTCTTCTCCATGCCCGAAGTGCACATTCGCAAGGAGACCTTTGACTGTGTGGTTCTCTGTGTGGACCGCCACAGCGGCTACGTTGTAGCCGTTCCGGCACGCAAAAAGGGGTTGCTTGCCAAGGAAGTGGCAGTCATGATGATTCGTCATTGGCTGACCGTCTTTGACATCCCCCGCACCATTTGCAGTGACCGAGGGCCCCAGTTTACTGTAGCTGGTTCAAGGCTATGTGTTGCCTCATGGGGATACGTCATGCCAAGAGCGTCGCCTATCTCAGCCGGTCTAACGGCCGTGCTGAAGTGGCTGGACGGCAGCTGTTCGAGAAGCTGCGCAAGATCCACATCACCAATCCGCGGCGGAACTGGTTCGAGGAGATGTGGCCTGCTCTCAAGGCCCATCATGACACCCCCACTGCGGGTGGTTTGTCCCCTCACCAGATTCTGTTTGGCAGGGACCCCCTGGGTAGGGGACTTCCCTTGTCTGGTGATGGTATGGCTATGGATGCCAAGGAGTTCTTCGCGCGGCAAGAGCAAACGGCGCGGGACATCCGCCAGCAGCTTGAGAAGGAGCATGCTGAGCGTCAGAAGTCCGCCCCGAGCTCGACAGCGCAGAAGTTCAGGGTGGGAGACCCGGTGTGGGTGATCAGACCCCGCCCCATGGGCACCCACCGCACCAAGACCTGGTTCACACCCGGCGAGGTGGTCCGCAGGATTGGTGAGGACACCTACCGCATCAAGGTGGGTCACGGACAGTTCCGGGAGCGCCACGAGAGTCAACTCCGTGAGCGGGAACCCGACCTCCGTGGCCGACATGTGTCCCTGGACTACGCCAAACATGAGGCCGATTCGGACGACGACTATGCTGAGCAGGACGACTATACTGTCGAGAAGATCCTGGCTCAGCGTCCGAACGCCTCGGCACCTGGAGGTCTGGAGTTCAAGGTTCGTTGGCGAGGCTATGGGCCGTCCCACGACACCTGGGAACCAGTCTCCTCATTCGTGCCGCGGGTCAATACTCCCTTCATGGAGTACATCCGCAAGCACAAGACCAAGATCCATGTCTCGGACTTGGCAGCACTCACCCGGGCGATTGCAGCCAGAGGTGCCTGATCAGCGCCCTGAGCTCTCCCCTGATGCGTTTTGACGCGCTTGTGAGGCCGACGGATCGTCCCTTACTTGCTTGCTCTCTCCCATCTTTCGGTGACAGAGTGGCCATATACCCCCCTGCTGTATCCGGAGGAGGATGGCCCCTCTCTTCTTTTATTCGTCACTCACCCCCCCTGCTGAATCCTTGGGAAACCAGGTAGGGCGACTGACCTTCATATTTTCGAGCTCTTGGGGCCTTGAAGCCCATACGACGTTGCGCAACGGATGCCGCTGTCATCGGCATTGCGATTTTTTTTGGTGTGTGGTCTGGTTCCATGGCATTTGCGGAATCCAGACCAGTCGACGTGTGTCTCGAGACTATATATGCCTGAACTCAGGCGTTATCCTGTCCATCCTCCTGCATTTGCCTTATCCTGACCGTGGCGTGGTTTGGCACTCTGTTCTGAGTGTGTTTACACGCCTATTTACCCAAATTGTTGCTTGTTTTTCTGCCCTCCAGGATATGTGCATCTGTATGTTAAGTGTCATCAGCCCATCGCTGAGGGATGGACTGTTTTTCACCACGAATCGGGATACAGAGGCGCCTTGAGTCGCCGTGTACATATCTTTACAGCCTGGTCCAGCCTGGACCAGTACTTGATTACAGATTCTACTGTTTGAGTGCCCGTGATACCGTGTTGCCCTATTCGCTGTGATGTGTGGAGATCCTGATGGCGCCAGGCGGGAAGCCCAGTTGCCTGACTACACTCCCAGCGGTCCGCCACTGTCAGTCCCAGTGTGAGCCTACCGATTTGCAGACGCACTTGCATTCGGATGGCGGCCTCCGGTGCTCCTGACCTCGGTCAGTCTGCCTGGGAAACTGGTGGTTTGAGGAGTCGACGCCTCCGCCCACACTGCATGAGGACTCCCTCATGTATGGCCACGCTTCGTGGTAGTAGGGCGAGGGAAAAGACGGCCTTGATGCCCGATCCCTTAAGGAGGAGTTCCCTTACGATTTGGGGTTCGTAAGGAGTTCGACTATGGCACTCTGGACTCGCGTCGTATGGATATGGACATGGTGCGCCCGAGGAAGGACCCGTGGGGACTCTCCCCAGTCGGCGGGCCTTGGGAACCTTGGGGTAGCCTGATGGATCTTTGTGGTCGCTCTCGACTTGTGGGGCCACCTCGGCCGTCGTGTGACGCCTATGTTGGCCGTGTATGCCACTGCCACTGTGGTGGTGACCGTAGCAGCCGGCACCCGGTGCGCCTGGTATGGGTTAACGGGTCCTTTGGATGCCGAACAATCGCCGCAAGGACCCGGGACTTGATACTTGATACTATACATGTGCTACGAGCTGTTACAGCAGCATACCTATCCCACTGTGGGATACCTATCTTACTGTGACTTACTGAAGTGAGGATGTGACACCCCCCCCCCTTTCAGGGAGTGGTCCTGGGTACCCGCTGCCATGCGTGGGTGTTATCGAGCCCCCCCAGGGTTTGCTCTAAGGAGGGGGGTGAAGCGGTACCCAGAACCCCATGGCCAGGTTACGGCATACAACCGGTCTGCGGTCCACTAACCCCATGCACGGCGTGTTCCGTGCCGTGAAGCCCCGCATCGGCAACCGATGCACCGCCAGCGGAGATTTGTGTATCAGAATATCAGGAATCAACAGGGTTTTATTTTCACATTGTTTCCGTCAATTTTTACGCTTCCGTTCCGATACTCACTGTTTTGACTGCTGGCGGTTGGTTCGCGACTTTACCGTAACCGCCAGTTTAACTGTTTATAATGGAAAATTTAACGCTATCCGTCACGAAGGCTCCAAAGTCGCCAGGAACTGCATGGATGCTTCCGCAATTTTCATAATTAATACTCGCAACCTTAATCCGAATTTTTCAGGATGTCGAAATCGGATTTTCGACTTCGACATCCCCGCACTTGATTTGACCTCTTTCGAGTGGACCTACGTGCTTCCGTATGCACGAATCAACTTCCCTTTTATCTTGCCCTCCATTTGACTCAGAGATATGGGCAAAACAAAGTTGATTCGTGAGGCCACTTGTGAGGGTCATATCTCGTGCTGCTTGCGAGTATTGACGATAAGGAAACGTGGGATGTATTCACAATACTCCCGACGTAATTTAGAAAGCTTTATATGCCTTGCGTTTCCACACATGCGCGCTAGTGTAATGGATCATGGTCAAGAGGGTAGAGTTTGCGTTACAACTCATTGGCCATGATATTGCGTGCGTTAAGATAACTTTCGAGTGTAGCGCGCGAGTGTTGGTGTTGCATAGGAACTCTCGTTGAGTTCCTATGAGCGATTGACACAAAGTTATGCCCTTGGAGGGGCATGACATATCGTGGTGGGAGCCACCTTTTTGGGCAATATGTGGTATGTGCCATGTGTTGTGTTGCGTGCCCAATTGGCGGGTCCATTGCTCCAAGCCAAGCCCGCCAATGGACCTCATATTGTGCAAGCCCCTTCTCCATACTCCCTACTGTCAATTGCAAGCCTAACCTTCGTGAAGGGAAGCTTGTGTGGTGATCCCGAAGCGATGCGTTGGGAGCAAGGTGTGTGTTTTACAATTTTCCATATTCTCATGTGCCCACTTGGGAAGTAGCGCTCGTAACCTTTCAAGGCGCCCCAAGTGGAGCACATATGTGGGATCGAAGGTCAATGGTGTCAAGTCATTGTGTATAGAAGGATTAGTTGATTACTCAATCCAAGGCGAAGATATTATAATATATTTATGCGCCTTTGAAGGCACCTTTGTGTGTCTTTTTGCCAATTTTGCCATTTTTGGCTCGTCATGATGTCAAGTGGCGACCGTGTATCTCAACGTTGCGCCCAATTGACATCATGACCCAAGTATGTTATGAGGGTACATACTTCGGTAGCCAACATATCTTGGACCCGGCGAATAACTCCTCTTAGGCTTGGCATACCGTGGCCGCCATGTTGGCAATTTGGGACTATCCCAAATCATGGGCTCACTTGGCGACCCTGCCATTCCCAATACCGGAGGAGTTGGGCGACGCCCCAAAGATATGTTGGACACATATGACTTGACATCAATCCTATGGCACACTCCGGTCCGACTCGGGCATGTGCCTCATTTGCCCTAACCATGAGTGTGCGCAATTTTGGCCATTTTGAGCATTTTTCCACTTTCGCTGCCCGCCGTGCCCCATGTTCTAACCTTCGTGCACGCCGGACGCATGGACCAATGGACCATATATGACATGGCTGTTATGGGTAATGGTCCCCATGGTCCACACACCACGTGGGCGAAGCGGAGCCGCCTTCGTTAAGGCGCTAGGCCTAATTGAGTATGGGCAATTTTGCCATTTTTGCATTTGTGGACCCAATTGGGATCGTCACCACGCCAAGCAGCATGGAGATCTTTGAGAGCCAAGGGCATGGGAGTCTCCGTTGGACTCCCAGTGGATCGCATATGGAATGGCGGATCCGATCTCCAAGCCGGCGTGGAGATATACTATTGGGAGCACACCGAATTTTGGCTCATTTCAAGCAGCCAAAATGACCCAATTTTGGGACCCCAATTTCCCCCTTCCGTGTGGTCAATTGGCGGCCCCATTTCTCTAAGCCCATAGGGAGCCCGGACCTAAATCCAAGTTGTACACTCAGATATAAGTCCTAGGTCCTGCCTCCTACCCTGTGAGCCATTGGCCTTACCTTGGCCGAGCGAGCCATGCGTGGGAATGACGCCAATTTTGGTGATTTTGGCATCATGACCCCACTTGACTCATCCGTGTTGCCCTGATGCCGGGACCTCAGAGGGAACCAGGTTGGGTGAGGGCTCCAGGGAGTTCGTACTCGAAGGGCATAGGGTCAGTTGCCTCGTCCCTACCTCTGGCGGGTCCGGACGAGGGGTCAATTTTGGGGATTTTTGAGTTAATTTCAGTTTGGGCTGAAACAGCCCATTTTCAGCTACCAACTCCTGGGTGATAATGGCGGGGCCATATCTCTGGCTCAGAGAGGAGTTGGGACCTGCCGTTAAGGGAGCATAGGGAGCCACTGTCGGTTGGCCTTGGAGCCCCTTGGTTTCCAGGAACTCGCCTGTGGCTGGGCGGGACACCTCTCCCATTGGCAGGGTTTCAGGGTCCGGACTGAGCAGGGCATGGGTTGTATTTGAGCCCCCGCCCCCATCAGCCACTGAGAGGGTCGGACCTGGGATTGGGATATGAGTTGGGACTGAGTGTCTATGGTCCTGTGATGCCCTTACCCCAGTCCAGTCTTAACCCCATGTGTACATATCCTGATGTGTTGCTGTACATACTTTCGTTCCCTCTTTGCAGAGTGGCAAGGATTCTGAAACGCTTTGTCACATGACACAGGCGTATTGATGCCCTTGTGAGCGTAGTGCCTTGCCTGCCTGCTCACCTGTGCGTGTCACC
Source organism: Eutreptiella sp. 'Long Island Sound 2002' (assembly GCA_964036045.1). Lineage (NCBI taxonomy): Eukaryota > Euglenozoa > Euglenophyceae > Eutreptiales > Eutreptiaceae > Eutreptiella > Eutreptiella sp. 'Long Island Sound 2002'. Next base: position 74,254,548 of record OZ038384.1, read on the forward strand.
GCAGCGTCCCGTGGCCGGCCCCCCACGGGAACGCGTCACTGGGAGGGATGGACCTGGGATTGGGATACGAGTCGGGACTGAGTGTCTATTGTCCTCTGATGCCCTTACCCCAGTCCAGTCTTAACCCCATGTGTACATATCCTGATGTGTTGCTGTACATACTTTTGTTCCCTTGTTTCAGAGTGACAAGGATCCTGAAACGCTTTGTCACATGACACGAGCGTATTGATGCCCCTGTGAGCGCAGTGCTTTGCCTGCCTGCTTGCTTGTGCGTGTCACCGCAGCGTCCCGTGGCCAGGCCCCCCCACGGGAACGCGTCAGGGGGGTCTTGAACCGAGCACCCGTGTCCAAAGACTCCTTTGGATGGGGCGGCCCTAAAACACCTATTTTCAGTCTTACATACCATGCAAATGATGTTTCTTTGAGTCAAGCACCTGCAAAGTAGGGCGGGGGGGCCTTGAACAGACCTCCCAAGCCCAACAAACAGTGTTGTAGCCCCAATTTTTGGCTTTTTTAGGCCTTTTTGGGGGCAAAAAATGCCCATTTTTTGGATGGGGCGGGCCTGAAACACCCATTTTCTGGCTTCAACACCATGCATCACATGTTTCCCCGTGCCAAGCTTCTAAAAAATAGGGTAGGGGGGCCTTGATCTGAGCACCCAAGCACAAAAACACTGCTTTTTTGCCCAAAATTGGCAATTTTAGGCCATTTTTGGCCAGAAAATGGCCATTTTTTTGGTGGGGCGGCCCTAAAACACCCATTCTCTGGCTTCAATACCATGCAACACATGTTTTTTTGTGTCAAAAACCAAAAAAATAGGGTAGGGGGGTCGAAAACTGAGCACCCAAGCCCAAAAACACTGCTTTTTTGCCCAAAATTGGCAATTTTAGGCCATTTTTGCCCCAAAAATGCCCATTTTTGGGTGGGGGCGGCCCTGCAACACCCATTTTTTTGCTTCAATACCATGCAACACATGTTTTCTCGTGTCAGACACCTAAAAAATAGGGTAGGGGGGCCTTGACCTGAGCACCCAGGCCCAAAAATACTGCTTTTTTGCCCAAAATTGGCAATTTTAGGCCATTTTTGGCCAGAAAATGGCCATTTTTTGGGTGGGGCATACCTGAAAAACTTATTTGCCGGCTTCCATACCATGCAACTGATGTTTTTTCGAGCCAAGCACGTGCGAAATAGGGTGGGGGGGCCTTGAATTGACCTCCCCAACCCAAAAAACAGTGTTTTAGGCCCAATATTGGCATTTTTAGGCCATTTTTGGGCAAAAAATGCCCATTTTTGGGGTGGGACGGCCCCGAAACCCACAGTTTCCGGCTTCAATACCATGGAACACATGTGTTTTTGTGTCAAGCACCAAAAAAATAGGGTAGAGGGGCCTTGAACTGAGCACCGAAGCCCCAAAACACCGCTTTTTTTGCCCAGAATTGGCAATTTTAGGTCATTTTTGGCCAAAAAATGGCTCTCTTTTGGGTGGGGCGGCCCCGAACCACTTGTTTCCCGGCTTCCATACCATGCAACCGATTTTTCTTTGACTCAAGCACCTGCAAAATAGGGTTGGGGGGCCTTGAACTGACCTCCCCAGCCCCAAAAGCAGTGTTTTAGGCCCATTAGTGGCAATTTTAGGCCATTTTTGCCCAAAAAATGCCCATTTTTTGGGTGGGGGCGGCCCTGCAACACCCATTTTCTTGCTTTAATACCATGCAACACATGTTTTTTCGTGTCAGGCACCTAAAAAATAGGGTAGGGGGGCCTTGACCTGAGCACCCAGGCCCAAAAATACTGCTTTTGTGCCCAAAATTGGCAATTTTAGGCCATTTTTGGCCAGAAAATGGCCATTTTTTGGGTGGGGCGGCCCCGACACACCTATTTTCTGGCTTCCATACCATGAAATCGAAGTTTGTTTGAAGTTTGAAGCAAGCATCTGCAACCCATGAAACCATACCCCGCAGCACATGTTCCATTGAGTCAGGCACCTGCAAAATAGGGTTGAGCCGCCGTGAACTGACCACCAGCGCCCAAAAAACACTGTTTTTGGCCAAAAAATTGGATTTTATAGGCCATTTTTGGGCAAAAATGGCCATTTTTTGCATGGGGCGGCCCCTAAAGACCATGTTTCCGGCTTCCATGCTGCGCAACACATGTTTTTTTTCAGTTGGGCACCTGCAAACTAGGGTTGGCGTGGCTTGAACTAAACACGCAAGCCCCACAAACGATATTTTTTGCCCAAAAATGACAATTCTGGGCCTTTTTGGGGCAAAAAATGGCCATTCGTTGTGTGGGGCGACCCTGAAACACCCATTTTCCGGCTTGCATACGCTGCAACACACTTTTTTTCAGTCAACCATCTGCAAAATAGGGTTTCCGGGCCTTGAACTGACCTCCCTATCCCAAAAAAACAGTGTTTTTGGCCCTAAATTGGCATTTTTAGGTCATTTTTGGGCAAAAAATGCCCATTTTCTGAGTGGGGTGGCCTTGAAACACCCATGTTCGGGATGTCGGATCCTGCAACACATGTTCTATTGAGTCAAGCACCTGCAAATTAGGGCTGGGGGTCCTGAAACCGACCAACCATGCCCACATACCAACGTTTTTAACCCAAAATTGCCATTTTTAGGCCATTTTTGGGCAAATAATAGCCACTTTTTGGGCGAGGCAGGCCCAAACAACCATTGTCCTGCCTCAATACGGTGCAACACACGGTATTTTGTGTCAATAATCTGTAAAATAGGGTTGGGGGGCCTTGAACTGACTGCTCAACCCCCAGAAAATAGTGTTTTTGGCCCAAAATTGGAATTTTTAGGCCGGTTTTGGGCAAAAAACAGCCGTTTTTTAGGTAGAGCGACCGTGAGACACCCATTCTGTGGCTTCCATACCTTGCAACACATGTCCTTTTGCGTTTACCACCTGCAAAATAGGGCTGGGGGGCCTTGAACTGACCACCCAGACGCAAACGACACAGGTGTTCGCTGAAAATTTGCCTTTGTAGTCAATTTGTGGGTCATTTTTTTGGTGGGCTGGCACTGAAACACGCATCTTCGAGCGTCCATACCCGTTAACATCCGGGTCAAACATGTGCTAAATAGGGTTGGGGGGGCTGGGAATGATGACCCCAGCCCTAAAAACACTGCTGTCGGCCTAAAATTGGCATTCTTAGGCCGTTTTTACGAAAAAAAAGGCTTTTTTGGGGGTGGGGTGGCCCTGAAACACTGGTGGATATTGGATATTGGACATATCCACACATCATACAACACGAATAACGTACATGAAACCGCAACGCCAAAAATATGGTTATGAATATGGGCAATGTGTCACATGTTTCGACAAAAATAGAGTTATGAAAATAGAATTTTTTGCTTCTAAAACTAGAAGCGGTGATCTAAAAATAGATATTGGACATACATACACACAAAATGAATAGCGTAGAGTAACACGCAATGGCAAAAATATGGTTGTGGATCTCGCCAATGAACATATGCATCCCCAAAGATTGAGGTTTGAAAATAAAAATTTTGTTTCTAAAAATAGAAATATCTTTATAAAAATGGAAGCGGTGGTTTACAAATAGATATTGGACAAACGCACACATCATACCAAATGAATAATGTCGATAAAACCGCAGTACCCAAAATATGGTTGTGGATATCGCCAATGTGACACATGGATCCCCCAAAAAAGATTTTTAAAATAAGAATTTTTACTTCTAAAAATGGAAGCGGAGTTCTAAGAACAAAAGAGTTGTCCCAAAAATACAAGCGGTTTTCCAAAAATAGGCATCAGAAGTATTGCCCATGTCACTAAATCAATAGTAATTGTTTAAGATATTGTCCGAGTGACACATGGATCCTGAAAGATGAAATTCTAACCAAAACATTACCACGCATACGGGAAGTAGAAACCATAGACGGGAAAACCAAGGATTCCATGAAACATGAACTTTGTTGGGCTTGGGTGGGATGGTGCTTCGCACCATCCCACCCGAGCGGAGGCACACTCAGAGCAATTTTGCTGTCGCACAAAGCAAAGTACGGCAAACCAAAAAGCATCCAATGGTGAATCACGGGGCGAATAGAAGGTCGGACAACCAGCAGAAGGTGGCAACGGTGAATCATGGGGCGAATCAAGATGCCCTGACCTGGTATGCAATAGGAGGTCCGGGGGCACGGGAGATGAGTATATAGCATCGGCGGGGACGTGATGGTACAATGTGCGATATGAACTTCGCACCATGCCGGGTTAAACCTCAGCGCAAAGGAACAACAAGGCCGCGGATATTCACCCGTTGGGTAAAATACATGGAATACATTGTGCCGGTGAACCTTGATGATTTGGCTTGTGTTTTGCATGGGGCCACAGAAGGCAAAACCAGCAAAAGTTGGCAACGGTGAATCATGGGGGCGAATCAAGATGCCTTGGTATGCCAATAGGAGGTTCGGGGGCACGGGAGAGGCCCGGGTTGCAATGAGTCTATAGCATCGGCGGGGACGCGATGGTACAATGTGCAATATGAACTTCGCACCATGTTGGGGTAAACATGAGCGCAAAGGAACAACAAGGCCGTGGATATTCAGCTGTTGGGTAGTGTACATGGAATACATTGTACCGGTGAAACCCGATGATTTGGCCTGTGCTTTGCATGGTGCCACGGAAGGCAATGTGACAAGTCAAGGTGGCGGAGCACCGCTGCCCCCCTATTCGTAGGTGCAAGAAACCAGGCATGGGTTGCCACCCAAAGCCAATTGAAAAGTGTCTACCTGCCTCCCCGCATGAGAGGACTATACTTTGCACTAGCTTCCTCTAGTGCACTGCCATAGAGCAAGTCTTGGCTATCGTCTGAATCACATGCAGTTGCTTCATGAGCAACGGGTTGTTGGTGAAAAAGCTTGCGTGCCTTCCGCACATTGCGTGGCAGTACATCCTCATCGCTACTGGATGTATCTATAATGGGGACGGGCAACTTACTAAACGCCTTCCCGTCACTTTTACCGGTTATCCGGGGAGGTAGCAAGGAGCTTGCAGCAAGGGCTGGGTCCTTCTTGTGGCCGAGAGATGGAGTGAACAATAGAGAGTTGGTAGCCGCGGGTTCAAGCGGTGCCGGCGGAAGAGACCTTGATGGTTGTACATACGTTGAGGAACATTTTGGTTTAGAACTTGGCAACAGAGTAGCTCTTGGAGCAGCCGACGAAGCCACACTAGCGGTCAACGGGCGCGGAGGTGGAGGCGGCCCGCTGACAGTCGCCGAGGACGCAGGTGCAGCCGTCCGGAAGTACGTGACGATAGCGGGGTGACCCCGTGAGGGGCTGGGACTGTTGCTTGCGTTGCTTCCTCTCTCTGTAGGCGTACCCAAGGTGCACCCCCCTGATGGGGAATTGCTGGCCGAGGAATGCGGTGTAGAACGGGCCCTAGGGGGTGCAGCTTTTGTAGGGGTTTTGCCCCCTTTTGCAACAGCAAAAGTTTTTGGGCTATAGGTGGGCTTGGGAAATGCGGCAGCGGGAGGTTTGGAGGGACTTACCGAGTTACCCATCGTATGCGAAGGACTCGAGCCCACAGTTGCCACCTGGGTGATCGTGCGGATGGTGGCGTCAAGACACGGAGTGTTTGCCATAGATGGATAAACCACACGTGCCTCCCAACTGGGTACTCCATGATACATTGCAGCTTGGGGCCACAACGTCAGAATGCTGTTGTCCACCGCTCCTGCGCTGTTCACCACCAGGATCCCCATTTGCTTACCGTCGGCAGAATGTGTTATGGGAGTAAGAAAAAGTGCTTTTCCATTGCTTTGAGGCATACTCTAGTTGTATTAGAGATGCACTGAGCATCCATGCATTTTTATCCTAGTATTGGTCCAACCAAAAGTGGTGATAACACATTTTGACCTATGGAACCAAACACCCAGTCAGGATATGGAGTGGACCCCTTAATCCCCTTTCAATGTGAAGTAAAACATCTTTTCCTGAGTTGACTGAGCACTGACATACCTAAAGTAGAGCCTATGAATTTATCTATGTTTTTCCATGAATTCTTAGCTATCCTAGTGGTATGCACCCTAGGGGGCTGGGCACCTCTTTTTGAGAGGTCCTGGGTTCAATTCCTGGTCAGCCTAGCTAAGTAGGAAGATCCCATGTGACATGGCAGTGACCTCATCGCCACATACCATGCCACCTCAGCACATATGGGACCCAAAACAAAGAGTGCACATCTCCTAAGATGGCACTATGGAGAGAGAGTGATCCTGAGGCAGTTTTCTAACTCTTTTCCTAAAGAATTTCAGCTATCTTTGTGAATATGCATTCATATGTGACCTGAGTTGCAGTTTCTGTGAATATCCAATCATCTTTCACTGTTTACACTGCAGCCCTTCATGCTTTGATCCTGAATTACCTTCTCCTTGCACACCTCTGGCTTGGGCTATCCTGGATTGACTTGGACTTACTGTATTTCAATAAACAAAAGCTTTTCATCTACCAAAACAAGCAGCAGGACACCCTACAGCAACAGCAAGCAGCAGGAGAAGCAAAAACACAGTGCTGAAAACACTATAAACCTTTCTGGTAGCAGAGGCAGCCTGTCTCTGTGCACCGGCAGCGACCCCGCGCCGTACAACCAGTGCTCCGAGCAGGCAAATATAAGCAGAAGGGCGGACTAAGATGGATCCAGGAAGAGTGGACGCCGACGTGAAGACAGCGCCAGCGCCTGAGGCACCGGCAAGGCCGGCGCCTGGCGCTGTACCTTCGGCGGAGCCCTTACATGGGCCAGTGGATATGGCGGAGGACTCCCTGGATGGCCTCCAGACGGCCTTCGGGGCCCTGTCGGTCGAGGAAGTGGTCTCTCAGCCTCAGCCTGTGGAGAGGAAGAGAGAGAACGAGAGCGAGAAGGATGCTGGAGAAGGAGCAGACGAAGGAGAGGAACAAGGGCAAGACCCGACGCATGACCCTACCTTCGAAGGCGCACCAAGCGCTTCTGGCCTCCACGCATCACCCTCTCCCATAACCACCACACTCCCAGCCGCAGCAACATCCACTTCCACAACCAACCCGCCTATGGCAGAGGGCACAGGCTTTACTGGCATGCCTCCCTACCCCGCCTATGGTATGGGCCCACCTACCACTGCGCTCCATGAGGCAACTACTGCCAGTGAGTCGGTGGCTTCCAGCTCTGCGCCGCGATGGTATGCGGCTGACTATCCCCATCCACTCCACGCCACTGGAACCTATATGGATGTTCCTGGGTATGCTCCTGGGTATGCACCTGGGTATGCACCCTTGAGTGGGTTGAGGAGAGGACCAGAGTCTCTGGGAGGCAGGAGTAGAGGATTGGGAAGATCCTCCAACAGGTCCCTGACGCGGTCGGAGATCAACGAGGTGCTCCGAGGAGCCACTTCGAAAATCGTGGGCGACCTCACGCAAGAGATCAGGGAGAAACTGGAGCCCCTGATGATCCCGTCCCATGCGTCACCTACGACGGTGGGAATGTCACCCCACCGAGTACAGGCTAACCACCTGGCGGCAGGGTTGACCAATACCCTGGGGAGCCTGAGGAGCCGACCGATGCCGACTCCTGCAGCAATACCGAGAAGTCCATTCGTCCCGAGAACGGCCCAGCCGCCCTACAGCCACGTGACGAACTCGACGAGGGCCGAGCTGGACCAGCTGGGGCTGACAGCCTTAAGGGCTATGCCGGACGTAGAGCCTTATGGCTCTAGTGATCTTGGCGGAGACCCCTCCGAGGACGAGCCGCCGTAGATGGATTCTTCTTCGCCCTCAGATGACGAGGACCCTGAGGACCCCGAAGACCCCAAGGGTAAGAAGAAGAAGAAGAAGAAGAAGAAGACCCGACGCCCTGAAGGACGCCGAGCTCAGGAGGCGAAGGCTATTGCCACCTCCAAGATAGTGGTGAACCTGCCTGAGTTCACAGGCAAGGACCTCAGCGAGTTCGCTGAGAACTTTGGCCGGTTCCTACGACTGACCGGCCAAACCCACGCGAGTCGGCGAGTGAAGTGCGATCTGCTCCTGCAGTGCTGCAAGACCAAGTACCTGGAGAAGCAGGTCAGGCAGATCGTGACTAACTCCGCCACCTTTGCCGATGTGTTGGTTGCCCTGGAGAGGCAGTACCCGACCTACGAGACCGACCTCTCCATCAGGGCCGAGATCCAGAACCTGCCCGTGCTGCCCAACAACCCCAAACCTGGCAGGGTCTCCGAGCTGTTGGCTGACCTGGATCACTGGGCTGGACGACTGACGCCCGGTTCCTACAGCAGCGACGACCTGCTGTTCTGGTTGTGCGCCAAGCTCCCCCGAGAGCTATGGGACGAGTGCCGTTTGACGGCTGAGCGCAAGGCTAGATCCCTCCGCTACGAGGATCTATGCGTGCTGCTCCTGGAGATGGCGCTGGAGAAGGAGAGCGACCAGCACCTGAACAACTACCGTCCTTGTGGTGGAGGTTCTGGAGGCAAAGGGTACCAAGGGTCCCGACCTGGGCAGGGGACTACCCCCAAACACGCCCACGCCCGCCTAATGGAGAACGTGAAGGAGCTATTCTGGTGTGATGCCAGAGACGAGCAGGGCCACCTGCAGCACGCCTCTGACTGCGAGCAGCGAGACTGCTTCGTCGTCCAGGGGAAGCAGTAGGAGAAGATCACCGGCGCCAAAGTGAAGCTGCCGGATCATTACCGCTGCACCATCACGTGTGCATTCTGCGGTAAGCGGAAGCACTACGAGGATGAGTGCTACCATAAGCAACGCCTATCGGCTAAGCTTAAGGGGGAAGATCCTGGCAAAGGCTCAGGCAAAGGTGGAGGCAAGGCCAAAGGCAACGACTCCGGGAAGGGCAAGTCAAAAGGACGTGGTCAAGGTGGTCAAGACAAGGGTCAAGGTGGACGAGGAGGAGGCGCTAACCGCCAGCCCGACAACAAGAACAAGGACAAGAACGGAGGCAACCCCAACCCTAATCCAGGGGGGAACTCCGAGCCCTCTAGAGGGCAGACTGGTCCTACCACACGCTCACAGACGCAGGCCCAGCAAGAACAAGGAGCCAAGCGTGAGCATGAAGGTGGTGACGACGGCAACGCTAAGAAGAGGAGCCGTTTCATGAGGATGGCCCGCAAGTTGCGGAACAAGGGGTTCGAGGTGACCTGTCCCGCGGAGTTCTGACGGGGACGCTCTGGTGGCACCCAAGACCTGGTGTTTTGGGTACGTATCCGACTAGGGGGACGTGAATACCTGGGGGTACTGGATACTGGCGCCACAATATCGATAGTGGCCAAGAAAATTTTACCTTGTGGGAGCCTGAAGAACACCATGACCACCGCCGCTATACGCATGGGGGATGGACATGTGGTGCACAGCTGCGGGGACTGTGAAGTGGAGGTACCTATGGGCTCCCGAACTATCACCCATCGGTTCTATGTGATGGACACTGAGGCCTTCGACTTTGTACTGGGTACTGACTTCTTCGTGCAGCACTCCCAGATACAATCCCTGACGCTGCAAGCGCCCTACCTCCTGTACGTGGACCACGGCAGTGGCAGAGAGTCTGTGCCACTGGAGCAGTCGGAACATACCTCGAGTTACCTGAGACTATCAAAGGAGGAGCCCTCGAACATGATGGCGGCCTCCAAAACTGAGGACTATCAACTATTGGGGGAAGTCCTAGACCAAGGTCTGAAGGAGTTGGGTTACTCTCGAGAAGACCTAAGTGTGGAGCTGTTCGCCAGCGACAAGCAGCATGTACTGGACCTATACTGCAGCAAGGGGAAGAACTGCAGCTACAAATTTTACTGGCCCTCTTTCGGGATGGCCTACGGGAACCCCAGATTCAGTGAACTGGGGAAGGTGCTGACCAAGGTGGCCTTGGAACGTTCCCGTATGGTCCTGTGTTCCCCCGATTGGGGAGCCCATGGGGGGAACGAGTACTGGCGAACCCTCCTTGACAAGCTGACTATCAGCTCTGTGCGGTTACCTGATGAGGCCATCTACGTGCCTCTGGGACGCAAGACGCCCATTGGGAAGCCCGGATGGGGGAGTATGCTCAGCGTGGTGGATGGAAGTCTTACCACCATCCCCTGGGAGGACCTGGACCCGGCTCTGGTCCAGGCTATACAACGTGAAAGCGATGGACTCGCCTTGGGTGACTTGAAGGATCGCCTACGACCTCAAGATGCTGTTGAAACTACACCCGGAGGAGATGAGTACGTCGTGACTGACACCAACGCCCCCATACCTCCCTGCCATGTACCTGTTCCTGATGGAGTCTCTGAGTGTGGACTATCTGAGCTACCTAGCTCTATCCACTCAAACGACGAAACTGAGCACGACGCCTTCTTCGTGCAGACCGCGGTGGAGGAAGTGGAGAACGCCGAGTACGTCGCCTCACTAAAACCCCTACTCTCCATGAGGGTGGAAGACCCCGTGGATGAGGAGCTGGACCCCCGATCCAGGCTCAGGGAGTATGTGGATTCCAAGAGGAAGATGGTGGCGAAAAAGCTATGCTACGCGAAGCCTACCCGCAGCTCATGGCCATTGAAGCAAGGACGTATGGGAGACCTATCCCAATTGAAGGAGGACCTCGAACAGAAGATCACCACCTGGCAAAGGGAGGTAGATCTTAAGCTCATGAAGAGCGTGTGGGGCGCCCATGTGAGGACCCCCGAGGAGGACGACCTCTCGGAGGAATGTGTATGTGAACCCCCTCGAGCTTGCCTATGTTGCCATCGTCCACCGGAGATGGTTGAACAAGACCTTCTGTATGCCTACCAAGGGCTGAAGGATACTACCACGGGCGAAGAGTCGGTGGAGGACCACCTCCCGACGTCTATTACTCAGGGGGCAAGCAACTTACACTCCGACGAGGACATGGAGGACAAGATCAAGGTCTTGGACCCGCGGGTACAGAAGCTGATAAGGACCTATCTGGAGGTGTTCGGAGAACTACCCCCTCCAGCCTCATGTGACAAGCTGGTACAGATGGACCTCAAGCTGAAACCCGAGTTCGTGGGTCACAAGATCCGGAGGAGACCCTATCCAGCTCCTAAAGAGCAGGCCGACGAGATCGAGCGACAAATACAAGAATGTATCGACGCTGGCCTAGTCCTGGAGTACAAGGACGGGGACTACCCCCTACACTGCAGCCCCTGTTTCCTGGTGGCTAAACCTGGGTCTACAGCCAAACGGCTGGTATTGGACTATGGAGAGCTGAACAAGAAGACGTTGAACCACTCAGGGTCCATTCCCAATATGGAGTCTACCCTGGAGAAGATAGCCTCCTGTCGCTACAAGACCAAGATGGACAAGCGAAGTGGATTCTGGCAAGTGGACCTGACGCCCAACGCGCAGGAACTACTGGCCTTCATCACCCCTGAGGGGAGGGTATTCAAGTGGAAGGTCATGCCATTTGGCGTGGCTAACGCACCCGCTCTGTTCCAAGAGCTGATGAACAAGATCTTGTCCATCCTACGAAGGAGACCTAAGGTGCAGGAGCTCATATCCCGTGGTGCCCAGATGGAGGATCACATCGACGATGTATGCCTCGGGACCAATACCCAGGAGGATCACCTAATCCTCTTGGGTGAGTTCTTTGCGGTCTGCCAGGAGAACCACACACGACTCAAGCTGGAAAAGTGTGAGTTCATGCAGGAGACCATGCAGTACTTGGGGTTTGACGTTGGCTATGGGTGGTGGACCCCAGCGGCCTCTAAGGCCAAACCCCTGATGGATGCCAAGGTACGACACGAAGACCCCAAGAAAGGACTTCATGATGTACGCAGTTTCATTGGGGCGTGCAACTTCTATCGCCGCCACATCAAGAAGTTCACCTATACCAGCGCCGTACTAACGGACTTGATCAAGAAGAGTACTACTTGGCGCTGGGGCCCACAAGAGCAACAAGCGTTTGACAAGCCCAAAGACAAGGTAGCCAACGCTAAATGCTTGGGCGTGCCTAGGGCACAAGGGGAGATTATCCTGGTGACCGACGCCAGCAATGTGGGCGGTGGTGGAACGTTGTTCCAATGGCAAGCACCGGAGAAGGAGGAGTTCGACTCGGCCATTTCCCAATGGGGGACGGAAGGTCTCAACCGAGATGGAACCCTCAAGCACAGCTACCCTGACGACAAGTGGGTCCTAGTACCTCTGGGCCACTGGAACTGGAAGTGGAACCAGGCCAGGGGGAACTACTCCACCTATGAGCAGGAATTGCTCGCGGGTATGCTGGTGCTATCCTCACAAGCACGACTGTTGGGGAGTAACCCTGTGGTCTGGCTGTGCGACCAAGAACCGGTCCGCAGTTTCCAGAAGGGTCCCCCACCTGAGAAGGCCAAGCTACGGCGCTGGTGGACCTACCTCAGTCAACTACGGCTGACGGTACACCATATCCAGGGAGTGAAGAACGAGTGTGCCGGCTACATCAGCCGCAACAACTTCGACGCCCTGATTGGTGCCCGGTCTGAAGCGCTGGCTAAGGAGGCGTTCAGCCGTATGGACGTACACCTGGACCTGAACATGACCATGATACGCCCCCTGGATGGACTCCAACAATCGGAGTACCTACAGGAGTTTGGGGATATCTACCGGCGCCTGGAGAAACGCCTTGAACCCCTCCTGGTCAACCAAGACCAGTGGAAGCGGGACAATAGCTACCTCTGGCACGAGGACCGCATCGTGGTGCCTAGTGACCGAGTCCCAGCGCTGCTGAAGTGGACCCATGAGTCCAGTGGTCATGTGGGTGCTGACCGTACCCTGAGGCTGTTCAAGCAGTGGTTCCACACTACGTGGACTGACGACCAGCTGCGGAAAACCCTCCAGCCTATCGTGGACAAGTGCCCGTGCAGGTCCTGTAAACCAGGGGATATCAGGGACAGAGGTCTCTACTCGACCCTGCCCATCCCACACTGTGCCAACAGTGTTCTATACGTGGACTACACGGAGATGCCGAAGTTCGGGGGCTATGACTTCGCCCTCGTGGTAACCTGTGGGTTGACCAGGTTTACCAGGGTGTTCCCATGTACCAAGCACATTACCGGGGAGGAGACTATCAAGATACTCCTGGAGGAGTGGTTTTGTGTCTATGGGGCGCCCAAGGAGATCAACTCCGATGAGGACGTACGAGTACGCTCAGATACTGGCTGGTACAAGAGGGTCCTGAGATCCCTCAATGTCCAGGTGTCTACGGGGATTCCCTACTCTCACACGAGCAACCCCCTATGTGAGCGACAGATTCGTGTCCTGAAGGAGAACGTCAGGATATGGTGCAAAACTGAACGCACCAGAGACTGGGTGAGACTACTCCCCGTCATATCCTTGATGATGAACTCCCAAGAGAGTTCAGCTACTGGCTACTCGCCACATGAGCTATTCATGGGGCGCCCGGCATGGTTCCTACATGCCCCCTATCCAGAGGACACCCATTCTTCTGTGGGTGAATGGTTCCAAGAGCAACAAGCGAAGGTGGACAAGGCCAAGGCTATGCTCCAGAGAGTGAGGGAGCGTCAGTGGAACAAGGAGAACAAGCACCGTGTACCGGCCACCTACCAAGAGGGGGACTGGGTGCTGGTGCACCATAGTCGACTACCCGCCTGGCCACGCTCTACCAGCGATGACCCATACTTCGGGCCGTACAAGATCCTATCTGTGGATGGACACCGTATCACCGTGCGGTGTTCTCCCCGTCTAGGGGGGACCCTGGTGTGCGCTGCTCAACACCTGAAGGGCTACCATGATCCTGAAGACCTCTGTGGGGAGGAGTGGGAGCTGAACGACGAGGAAATCGCCGCTCTGGACCTACAAGGGGCTGCCAGCCCTATGGAAGTTGAAGGTGAACTCCCCGACATGAACGCCGAGGAGATGGCTAAGGAGGGCTTCTACTTGGTGAAGTCTGTCCTACGCCACCGCTATCGCCAGGGTTGGCGCTTCCTCACCCTCTGGGAAGGGTTTGGAGTCGAAGAGGCCACCTGGGAGCCCTTCTCTGCATTTGTTCTACCTGAGGGACGCCTAAACTCAGTTCTGGTTGACTACTTGTCCCAGAACAACCTTGGTGAGTTGCTGAGGCTCGCTGAGACGCTTGCCTCCAAGACTAAAGCTAGGGACTGAACCTTACCCTTACCTGCCAAAGCGTATGTGTGAGTGTGCTATTCCTAAGGTCCTGAGAGCAAGCCACAGAAGTGGTGTCCTAATTATACCCAAGTCTGCGCCCTTGCTAAACCTGGAGAAATGGCTTATTGATGCCACGGGGTACGCCCCGGGTCTCCCCTCCCCTATGCGCCCAATTTCTGTGCTGGCGCAAAACCTTGGGGGAATACCCAGCGTGCTAATCCAGGTATTGTTTTCCCTACCTATCTGTCTACTACAGGGAGGGGTGGCCAAAAGCTATGAAGGCATGAAAACGCCTTTTTGCTATGTGGCCAAAACACTGACCTAACCACTGCCACAGCCCACCAACCCTGCTAAAATTGCAGGAAACGGGTGGGACAGTGACACACGCACTACAGGTCCTACACACCCTACAGTGGCACCATCCTGGTGGGCGAGCACTGGGGCAACTGGCTCAAGTCCCCACGCAGGACTACCACTCCTACACGCACACTCTACTGGGCGTTGCGAAGGTGAAGGTCTCATGGGTCCTAGCGACCCTCCTGTGAAATGACAAGAGAACACAGCGCTACTAAGCAACTGTGGCCTAACAGGGGACGCCACAACGCGTTTCCCCTGCAAGGGCTTGGAGGGAAGAGGTGCTCTCGCGTGCAAGGCGCAGATGTCCATGAAGTCGGACTCCCTGCGCTGCCACAGGCGGAGCGGAGTTACTTGTTTGTGTGATCTGCGCCCTTGTTTAGCAGGGCATAAAAAAAGGCTGCTGCACCAATCACCCTACCTGCCCACCTGTAGACAAAGGCAAATGAAAGGGCGTTTGCGGCGGAGGAACCAAGCCACACTCCAGGTATTATACCCTTCTCAGTGTGACCTATAATACACTGTCCGCAAACACGCTGCAGAAGCAGCTACCCTTGTCAAGCAAGCAAGCGTTAAGGGACTCCTCAGGTTCTCTTAAAGAACGTACCGAGGAGCCCCTGGGTAGCCCAAACAAGGTTTACCGTGCGCACTTCGCGTGGTCTACCCTTTAATGCGTGTGTGCATGCACGAGTATGCGCGAGAGCGTAGGGCAAACCTGCCCATCAGAACCCAAATCACGACTCCACCAGGGGGTGGCCCCGCCTGGGCTTACTCACCTTACCTACCGCTGGAGAGTGAGAGCAAGAGAGGGGCGCACGCGAAGAACGTTGCAATGCACTTGTGTGTATGTCTAATCACCCTGATCTGACCGCTAATCATCTGCAATCTTTCTAATCAATCCCTCTATCGCGTTCTATCTTTGTTAGCGCTGCTACAAGGCTCGTTCACGGAGACACGAGACGAGCAATGTGTATGCGGCATACGAGAAGAGCATACCTGTAGTTTATACCTGATTCATTGAAGCCTTTTCCATTGATTTTCGAATTCTTGAATTTTTGAAGCTTCTATTAGTGTGGGTGGAATCTGTATGTTTATTTATTAATGTGTGTCTCGTCATTTTCAAGACTACGTGAGACATACATTTATAATTCCATTATTTCTCCATTTTCCGGCGCTTCGCTAGGAGCCGCTCCTGCGCGCCGCCATTTTATGCGTATGAATTTCTGGATTTAAAAAATCCAGAGATGACTATAATTTCTATAAAAATGTGCTTCTGATGCACAATTGGATTCTGCTCAGGTGTGTCGTTTCAGAAAAATTCTAGGCCGTCATTTGACGGATTTTGGTGTCGTTGCTTCGTTTTTGTGTGGATTCGTCCATAAATCTCCCATTCCTGCCTCTGCAGATACCCACGCGCAGCCTCGCTGAGTAGGCCGTGTTCGGGCCGAAACGCAGGTGCCTGGAGAGACTGAGCAGAAGCAAGACCCCACCAAGGGGCAAATTAATTTCTTTTTCGACTCCCTTCGCCCTAAGACAGGTCACAGGTCGCCAGCAGGTTTACGAGAACCCATGCGAGTGTGTATAATGTGTCTTGCGTTTGGGTTGTGTCGACGCTGCGTCTTGGAGGGAGGGTGCATATGCACATGTTGGGCATGCTCCCAATCTAACCCAACCAAGCCACAGGAGCCCCGGCAGCGCCATGAGCGCTGAGTCTTCTGGAGGAAATGATACAATCAGAGCAGCAAAAGGACGCCAGCCATGGTGAGCGCCCATTTTTCAGTGTGAGGGAGACTGTAGGTATTTTAAAGTAGATGTGGAAACCAAGGAAAGGCCAAGAAAAATTCCCTTTTTCCTAAAATGCGACAGTGGTGGCCACCACAGCACAAGGGGGGAGTAAGAAAAAGTGCTTTTCCATTGCTTTGAGGCATACTCTAGTTGTATTAGAGATGCACTGAGCATCCATGCATTTTTATCTTAGTATTGGTCCAACCAAAAGTGGTGATAACACATTTTGACCTATGGAACCAAACACCCAATCAGGATATGGAGTGGACCCCTTAATCCCCTTTCAATGTGAAGTAAAACATCTTTTCCTGAGTTGACTGAGCACTGACATACCTAAAGTAGAGCCTATGAATTTATCTATGTTTTTCCATGAATTCTTAGCTATCCTAGTGGTATGCACCCTAGGGGGCTGGGCACCTCTTTTTGAGAGGTCCTGGGTTCAATTCCTGGTCAGCCTAGCTAAGTAGGAAGATCCCATGTGACATGGCAGTGACCTCATCGCCACATACCATGCCACCTCAGCACATATGGGACCCAAAACAAAGAGTGCACATCTCCTAAGATGGCACTATGGAGAGAGAGTGATCGTGAGGCAGTTTTCTAACTCTTTTCCTAAAACATTTCAGCTACCTTTGTGAATATGCATTCATATGTGACCTGAGTTGCAGCTTCTGTGAATATCCAATCATCTTTCACTGTTTACACTGCAGCCCTTCATGCTTTGATCCTGAATTACCTTCTCCTTGCACACCTCTGGCTTGGGCTATCCTGGATTGACTTGGACTTACTGTATTTCAATAAACAAAAGCTTTTCATCTACCAAAACAAGCAGCAGGACACCCTACAGCAACAGCAAGCAGCAGGAGAAGCAAAAACACAGTGCTGAAAACACTATAAACTTTTCTATGGGTAACGCAATGAAGTTGGGGGGTGCTGAGGCTCCGTGCCGAAGCTCAGCAAAGAGTGCAAGACATCCGTTCCAAACGATCATGGACATGTTGGGAGCTCATAAAAGGCGAAGGTGGGGGGGTAGGTGCACAACAAGGGATGTTTTGCATGGCTGCAACCTAGGGACCGGTCCCTGTTGCACGTACCACGATCAGCTTGAACCAGGAGTGTGATGTCGCAACACCCAAACGATGCCATGAATGCGATAGCGGCGGTCCCTGTTGCAGGTTCCACGATGACCTTGAACGAGAAGTGTCATGTAGCAACACCAAAGCGATGGCATGAATGCGATAGCGGCAAATGAAAATGCCAAGTGCCGCAACTTGCCCTCGCCCAGCCATGACCGTGGAGCAGCAATGCCACCTTCCATGGAAAGAGCCTAACCAACTAATCCTAACGCTAACAGCGTGAGTTGTGTTACACGGGTACCACGTCTTTACTGGGCTGTTGTCTGGGCAACCTAATGACACACAAGGGGAGGGCACGAAGGGGGCAAGATGTAGGAGGAGTTCGCAGGGGAGAGCAATGTTGCCTACGATTGCCACCATGCATTGCGTGTATGTTCGTTATCCGGGGCTGAGGAAGAGTGACTCCGACAGCGGAAATTGTTGTCTATACAACATACCGCATTGCAAAACACACAGCAGCTCTTAGCGTACACTGTTACCTACGACCTAGAGCAACGTGCCATCACTGGCATGGTTGTGCGGTATCACCGTGCTAGGGCCGTGGGTGCAAATACATGGCAGATTGGCGGTGATGTATCAATCAGACATCATGCCACTACCACAACAATGCGTGACACGCCAAGAAATTGTGGCCTACTCTAGTTGGTTGCATTGCACAGTGCATCACCACAAAGGGGACCTTGTATACAGCCAAACCCACCGAGTTGACAAGCATTAGCACGACAAAAAAAAATCCCGGTCAGTCAACACCATCTACGAAAGGTGTATGATGTGCTTGGACGCGCATGGCAAAGCCTCTACGCAAATTGGTTGGAGTTAACCATGCGGCCCTTATGCACTTGTATGGCATAAATTGTGGTTATGCATCATATAAGTGTTGCACATGGCACAAGGCTCCAAGTGCCAAACGGCCAGAAGCTGCCTCAAAAAGCAGTAGCAATCCAATTGCAATTTTCACGAGGTGTTAACCATAAAAGGTGTGGGTGCTCCCAGGAGTCGAGTGGTAGGAGCGGTCATAGAGGGCCCACCTACATGGTTGATATATACGTTCCTGGTTGCATGGTCTATGATGCGTGTACAGTACGCCTCTAGTTGCAAGTGTTGTAGCCCGTAGAAGATTTCAGCGGGGGCACCACGCCCCGACCCTAGAGGCAATTGGAGGATGTGTGAAAAACATTGCCCAATACAGTTGCGATTTGCGAAAGAGCGTAAAGCACGTGACAGGCACGGCTGGGTGACTCATGAACCCAACACATACACTTGTGGGGTAGCGAGTGGTCTTGCGGAGCATGTGTTGCGAGCCCTGTTGCAAAATAACTGTGGAAATTCTTTTTGGCGCGAGAATTCGTTATTGAGCCTCACTCAGCTTCCATACCTTCAAAGACCACTCGAACGCAGGGCGCGCAATATGATTGCTATACAAAGGGGATGCTGTTTGGGGTGGGACTGTGGGGGAAGTAGCCCACTCAGCCCATATATACATATGCTAATGTAGCATGGGGCATGTGATGCAAGAGCGCTCATGACTTACGCCCGCTGCTATCGGGGAGCATACGCAACGGGGAAAGGAGAAAGGCTTCTATTGGAATAGGCCACACCAAAAATGGCCCAAGGGAAACTTCATAAAGCAGTGGTCGTGTCTGACCGCGTCTCACACCCAACCAGAACAACCAAATCACTGGGGAATCCAGCCGTGTCGTCACTTACCCTCTGCACGAACCTGTCGTTGCACTTAAAGATTGCCCCGTTGTACCGCACGTACACGAAGAAGTGCCGTGCGCCCTCCTGGACAACGACAACTGCTGGTACACACACACAGCCGCCAAAGTTCAACTGCAATGGCACTGTGACAGGATGGCCTCCCTCCGGCTGCTGCAGAGCAATCACCATCCACGTCCCCACTGTGTACTGTAATTGAACAGGGCCTGCAGTTTCAGCGTTGGCTTGAACACCGCACCCGTTACATGTGAAGGGCTCCGCAAAAGTTCGCGGTTCTGTTTCAACTTGCTGAAGGAGTCGTTCCAAAGTGCATGGCCCTTGCGGGTGGACGATGAGTTGCGGCTCTGGTACTTCAGGAACATTGAGGACTTCAGTACACCCAGAACAACGCCGCGGCCAACTCCGCACTACACAGGCATACGCCAGGTTCAAAGAGTGCACAAGCAACCCCCAATAGGTTTGGGGGTTGCCGTCCCGAGAATCCAGTGCTAATTGAGCGCGCAAGGCACGTTGCAACCCCAAAATGGCTGGAAGAGCCGGGGTGCGACCTGCAATGATGGTTTGCATTGTGGTTAGCAACTGCAAGCGCCATGGCGGCAGCGAAGTACCTGGCAGGAGGTCCCGCATGACGTGTGCGTCCAAATTGGGAACGTAGCACAGGAAATTCATTAGGACGTTGATTCCACAAACATTTGCATACGTGTTGTTTAGCAACGGAGTGGGTTGAGCGACACGTGAAGCTGCTTGTCCTTGTGGGGGCAGTGGACCTTCACGTGTGGGTGAAGAAGGACGTCCTGTCGGGATGGGCGTAGTGCGGCCTGAAGGATCAAAGTCCACGGTCCGTCGCGCAGGAGGCTTGGGGCTTGCAGGTGGCTCCTGTGAATCACTGCCTTGAAATACAGTAACGTTCCGTAGCGGGACATCTTCTGCCAGTGCGACCTCGGGCGAATCGTTCTCCTCACTGAACTTGTACCAGTAGCAATGAAGCCGCCCTCCTTGGATACCCGGGATCCCAAGCTCGTCGGCGTTCACGCGCTTCCAACATTTGATGTCCAGGTTCCGGTCCAAAAAGGTGTCCTTGATGCACTCCAACACTTGAACGATGTTTGGCTTGTTCCGTCCCAAACCACCAAGCGCAGGTGCCACATGCTGCAGGAACCTCTTGCCGTCGAAAACGACATAGTGGTCCTTGCCTGCATGGTTGGTGGGCACCGCAGTGGCCTCCAACCTGTACTCCCACCCATGGGCGGTGCCCTGGTGGATAATGCATGGTTGGCGTCCATCACCAAGGTCTTGGCGGCCGTCACAATTTGGTTCAGCACAAACCCTTGGGAACCGCACGCTGTTCCCTACAAATTGGTCACAACGCAGACCCTGTATGTACGCCCAATGGAAACCAACGTTCTCCATAGCGGGGACCACGCCCGGGGGATGAGCCAGATGCTCCATGTACTGCCATGGGTTAAACCCAACTACAATATTCTTTAGTGGCACAATGTCGTCCGTAGGCTCTGGGGCAGCGACGCTCATCTCACCGGCCTTCCAGTTGCCACCATACCTCATGGGGTTGTTGAGCTGTGACGATCCAGGCTGAAGGTGCTCCGCATTGGCGCGCGCAAAGGCAGTAAAGTCAAATGCAGGTTCTGCAGGGAAGCACTGCAAGAATTGTTTGCCAGCGTAGTCAACGCAGATCATGCGGCCGCCCTTGTACGTCCGTCGTGCCCCGGACTCCACCATCTGTCGTTTTACCCCCGGTTGACGGGTACGGAACTCCACACTGCGTGTCTTAATTTCATCACTCGCAGGAATTATGTGAACAATCTCGTAATCGATGTCCACAAGATCCCCCTCGACCTTGCTATCCTCCAACACGGACATCACACCCCACTTCAAGGAGCATAGGCTTGCGTTTTGTTGGTCTAAGGAGACCGAGTTGAGATCAAAGCGGTTCATGGTGGAGGACACACCTTAGTAGTAAAGGTGGGCGCGGCAGGAAATTGTTTGGCGCCAACAGGGGGAGCTAGGTAGCCTTGATATTTATCCGGGAGGTGCAACTTAGGGGCCATCCTGGTGGTACAACGATTCACAGGCATTCTCAATGAGAATCCATGAAATTTGGACCATAGTGTATTGGCTACATCATATTTCCTCCAAGAGTGGCCACCCTCTAGCAAGGAACCGCCTACCTTTGGTGGCGATGGGTGTTTGTGTACCTGGGTTCCACTTCTTGCCCTAAGCGGGTCATTTAGTTGCCCGTTTCCATGAGTTGTAGTGTTGTGCACCTTCGATGAAGCTGGCCGGCTTTAGCAGCCTTTAGGCCTTTTGGTGATATGCTGCTTGGATATGCTGCCCAACACTAACTAACCCTACCCTAGATTGTAAAATGGACTCTGCTTGAATTGAAGTGGAGACCGGGAGGGATGTGTAATTCTTTCCTTACGGTTGATTCGTGTGGCAACCTGGTATTTGTGGCACTGCCCCATGGGCTGCTGTGATGCCCGGAGTCGATTTGGTGGGTTTCATTTTGCAGGGGTGAATGCATGCAGGTTCATATGGAGATTGTCACTTTGGTTTTGCATGTGCATGCTTGCCTGCAATCCGCGCCCTGCTTGGTTGGTTCGCTGGAGCTTGCTTGTGTGTGCCCCGTTTGAGTTTGGTTTCGCATTAAAGTGCACCGACACACAAATCACACAAAAACGGCGCACTGACACTCAAGTGGCATAGTTGAGACACTCATTGCGCGCTGCCACACACATGACACACACACAGCGCGCGCTGGGCAAACAAGTTAAACACACATTCCGCACATCGAACCCACAAAAAACGCAGGGTTCCAGACACTGACCGAAACTGAGTGGGTATCATGAGGCACGTGGAATTCTTTCCTTAGGTTCATTTGGTGCTGCAACTTGTTTGTTGTGGCACTTGTTTGTTGACGGGTACGAACTCTACACTGCAGGTCTTAATTTCATCGCTCGTAGGAATTATGTGAACAATCTCGTAATCGATGTCCACAAGATCCCCCTCAACCTTTGCTATCCTCCAACACGGACATCACACCCCACTTTGTGGAGCATAGGCTTGCGTTTTGTTGGTCCAAGGAGACCAAGTTGAGATCGCAGCGGTTCGTGGTGGAGGACACGCCTTAGTAGTAAAGGTGGGCGCAGCAGGAAAATATTTGGCCTTCAGCAGCCTTCAGGCCTTTTGGTGATACGCTGCTTGGATATGCTGCCAAACACTAACTAACCCTACCCTAGATTGTTGAAGTGGACTCTGATTCAATCGGACTGGAGACCGGGAGGGATGTGTAATTCTTTCGTTACGTCTGATTCGTGCGGCAACCTGGTATTGTGACACCCTAACCGTATCCCTGATAACCAATCATTTGTACGTCCTGCAAACAAGAAAGCGGGCACCAGCCAACCAAGCATTTCACACATCGACCCCATAGAAAACCATCGCAAGCAATGCAAATATGCACAAACGGACCTCCAACCAAGTAGCCACATGACACAAGCATCCGCAAAGCAATGGGAAGGCAAGGGTATTCTTCAAGAAAATTGTCGCGGCACATGGTGCGAAAGGTGAAGAATCAACCAAAGTATCCAATTACACGCGAACAGCCCACGGAGGTGGAGAAGTATCAAACCACAGGGCCAGAGGCAACGAGGCCCCAATTGCAAAGTTGTATTCAAATGACACGAATTAGGAGGGTATTCTTCAGACAGTCCACAGAAGTGGAGAAGTATCAAACCACAGGGTCAGAGGCAACAAGGCCCTAATTGCAAAGTTGTATTCAAAGGACACCAATTAAGAGAAAAATTCGCGAAGCCATCCACGTAAAATTATACGGACACAGGCCAAAAAGCACCGGGCCAAAAGGTTACAAACAATGGGGCAAAAAACGCAAGGTGGTATCTAATTTACAACACCTAGGGGCACAGACGTCACACAAGGCGCTTGTAGCATGTGCATCACCTTATTCGTCGCCTCCACCTCAACGCGCGAGTTCAGTGCACTTGACCACACAAAAAAAACGTGCCCACCCAGCCAAGATTATAGCAGCAATGCAGCACTCTAGTCCCCCTACCCCAACCCGGAGTTGCAATGTAGCCACCCACACACAGAAGAAAATGGCCACCTAGCGAATAGTATACCGGCAATGCAACACCCTGGTCCGCAATTGCACCCCAACCTGCCGCTGCACTGCAACCATTGTCACAAAGAAAAACCCAGCCACGCAGCCAACGCCATAACACCTAAAAAGGAAAACCATAACTGGTAAGGTCAGCGGCAGGGTTAAAATGTAATAAGTCAGGGCATTGGGGCCTGTCAGAAGCTTTCTGGAGGATCTATACTAGACCTCTCCAAGCTTCAAGATCCTAGAACACTAGGACATTTGCTCATATTTGGCTTATATTCCAAGCCTATAGCTTACTGCTAGACTCTACTGCTCTTAGGTACACTACAGAGAGCGGAGATCTAGGATACATTAGTAGCCATACATGAATAATCACATCCCATATGCTCATAATGTGATTTAATCATGTTTTTTAGCATTTTAGAAGGTTCTAATGTATTAGAAGCTATTTTGAAGCTGTTTCGAAGCTTCAGATGGCCTGTCGCGACTGTCGCCGTCTTTTGCCGCCGACAGCAATTTACGTAATGTTGACAAGGCCTGTGATAAGATAGACTACTCAGAAAGTTGATAAAATATAGGTTTTATTGCCTTTTTAATGAGAATTTATTGTTATATCAATTTTCTTGTTATTTAGGCATGTGAACCCGTATTACTGGACCAGCCAGTTGGTCCAGCTCAATGTTCGTTCACGACTTCGTCTTCTTGCTGTTGCCTGTGTCCTGTACTTGCCAACAAGATCAATTGTAATGGAGAACATTGGAAACAATTTGATTTTAAAGTGCAAGACAAGGAAAATGGGTTTTCTATATGCACCCAAGCACAAGCATATGACAGTCCAGTAATCTGAAGTTCCAGCAGGTCGACGACGACGAGGACGACGAGCAGCAGCTGGGCCAGCGTACGCTGTTCAAGTAAAGTGAGTTCCTTGCTTGAATTTATCACAAAGTTCAAGAAACTTTGAAGTTTTGAAGGTATACTTCCTCCTATGGTCAAAGAACCTTCAAATTAATTCGAAGACTGGAGGAGCGTAGCGTGAAGCGACCTTTACGCAAATACGACGACGCCCGAGGCTTCAGAAGAGTTCGAAAAGGCGTCCAGTGGGCTTATTTCATTGAGTTTGGTGAAGATTTTGAAGGATTTTAACTTAACAAGAAGTTTCAAAAATGTGGTGACCTTCTACAACACAAGTCGACTTCCCAGCGCTTCAGCGACGACGACAACGACTTCTACGACGACGACGTGCTGCAGGAGCGCTGCGAGCGAGCTTCCAGAGGCTCTCTTGAGGCTCTTTGAGGCCTAGAGCCATTGATTGTGTGGCTTTTGTTTGCTACATTTTGCATGCTTGTTGTTTTGATTCTCAAGGCTTTACTTCTCCTTGCTTACGGTCCCTCTGGTTGACCCTATGTCAAGGGAAGGGGCAACAGCGACGGTCCGTGACTATAAATCCCCACCCCAGTCACTGTGCACCCTCCTTGGAGCCCAAAAGCTTTGATTTCTTCATGATTTCTTCCATCTCTTTCATCTATCAAAAGGCCAAATATGTCGAAAATGGCCTACTTTATTTTACGCATAACTACGCGCCAGTGCGTCGAATCGCGGCAACTAAAGCGCTGTTGTAAAGTAGAGAGTGCTAGCTTTCAAATGCGACTCTCACTTTGTTTCAATTTCCCAAGGGTTTTTTTCTGTGATTTTTTCAGAATGACCCATGAATCACTTTTTGCCCAACCCTCTAAAACACTCAAAAATGACATTTGGTGTTTTACGCATATCTTCGCGCCACTGCGCTGAAAAAATATGAACCAAGTATTTTTCGAAAGTAGACAGTGGTACGCTTCTATGCCCCACTTCACTTTCTTGGAATCAATTTTTCTGCTATTTTTATCATCCCCAACAATGTCTCTCATAAAACACACCTCAAAAAACCCTCAAAAGTGCCTTTTGTGCTTCCTTCATATCTCCCTGAGAAAGAAGGTTTGAGGTTCGACATTATTTTTCTGAACAACACTGAAGTATGCGCTTTCTAACCCTGAGTTATTTTTATTTTCAGAAAATTAGAATGGCTATGGTTAAGATGCCACAAGTTACTACCCAAACCACTTGGTGAACAATCATGAAAAATGATTTTGGAGGTTTATTCACTTCTCTGAGACCATGGTGAGTTCGAACCTGAACCAAGGTGTTTTGTTAATCCTGGAGCATGGAGTTTCGAAAACATATTTACTTTGAATTTCTGTGGTCAAGAATGGGTTTTTCCCATGGTGGTTTACTTAGTGCATGAGAGCATGTTTTCAATTTTTGTGTTCATGAATCTGCAAGAAAAAGATCTTTCTCAGAGCTTATGGTGAGTTGAACAGCCATCAAAGCTGTTTTGGAAAGGTAATGGTGTCTAGTTTGCAGATATCTAATCATTGGTTTTTATTGAAAATGGGATGACAGTGAAAAAGTTCGGTTTCCTTATGCTTTTTTGATGGTTTTTCAGCATGTGTGGCATGTGAGATTCATGTGTCTCCCCCCAACTTCTATTTCTCTGAGCCTATGATAAGTTGGGGCAATATCAAATATGTTTCGAAAACCTGAGGACATGTCCTACACAGTGCGGATAGTCTTTTTCTGACATGTCAGCAACATAGTGCAGAGAAAAGGTCCAGAAGTTGCACATTTTCAAGGAAAAACATGGTTTTTGGTCATTGTTTTGCAAAACCATTCGCGATTTCTGTGGTCTTCTAACCTTGAATCATTGTATGATATTGCAGTCTGTGATTGTTTGCATCAGTTTTGATTCATTCTGACTAGGCTTAGCCTAGGTAGAAAGGTAGATACCTTAGAATTACTTTAGACAGGCAATAAATAGTGAAACATTTTGTTGTCTTTTTGGGCTACAAAACAAACTTGGCCACAACCATTAACAGACCGCTTGCGACCGCCACATTTACCGTCCAAGCCTTTCCCTTCGATTCCCCAGGCTGAGTGGCTCAGTTCGGCTGGCCCGTTGTCATGGGGACAAAGAAGGCGTGGGGCTTGTTGCCACCAGGGAGTAGGGAGGCGAAAGACGGGTGTGAGCGGAAGGCGGAAGAGAAGACTCAATGCAGGAGCACCCAAGTGAAACATTAAAAGACCGCATTGGACCAAACCATTGGCATTGACCGCTCTCGGGGTCCTTGTGACCATTCTCTGATGAGAGAGGTTGGTGGTGGTAACCGGTCGCGGAAGAAGCTTGCAAAACTTACTTACTTACTCTAGCTAACTAGCTAGCTAACTAGCTAGTGTAGGAGGTGCATTGATTTTATGGTATTACCCGAATGCTAACGGTTGTGTAAGCAACTTAATGTCTCTGGTCCTCCCCCTGTAGGGCAGGGTGGTGAGGAGAAGTGCCGCAAGGCGCTGGTACTGTAATAGAGGTAACCATTCCAGTAGGTGCAGGCCGGAATGTTAGCGTGCCATGCCATTTCACTGATTTTCATCTCATTACTCAACTACCTGACACAGTTCAATGTAGTTCTGAGCACGGTGCGTGCCCTCTCATGGGTTGCCGAGACTCTGCATAGACTACATGACTTCTGGTCACGGTCCGCCACTCATGCGGGTGCTGAGACCCTTTCTGGAAGCCTGAATTTGTCAAGCTATTTCATTTGAGCACCATTGCAGTTGAGCTAGGAAGTGATTTGTCCTCATTTCACTCTGCCATGCATCTCATCCTTCACTGCATGGCCGTCAAGGCAAGCGTTTGACTAGTGACGTATTCTACTCTCCTTTCGGATTGCATTTCATTCATTTGAACAGAAAGGTCACTCATTCATTGCATTTCACTTTGCAAATGTTACATTTCATACTTATTGCATTACTTCCTTATTGCAAGGGCTTGCCCATACCGCTCAACATGCAATATGGTTCGTAATCGATCTGCCCTACGTAGTTCTATGAGCACCTTTTGCTCAATAGACCCCGAGTTTTGGATCGCAGCGACGAAGAATCAATTCGTATCCACTCAACTTTTGTTGATTAACTGCAAGTTGTGAGGAATGAATCTCTTTTCCAACCCTCGCGATCATTGACCTAGGTCATTTGGTCTAAAGAGCTAGTTTATCCTCAAATTTGCTACCGAACCACTACGGGTACGTTCCGCTTCGTTAACTTACGCTAGATCGCCTGGTACAGCCTCAATTACCCGGTTTGAGAGTGTTCAATTGAGTGTCCGTAGTCTACAACATTACATTCTCTATCCCCCCGACCAGACCATAAGCATGACAGACTTACTTGGATGTTTCACACATTCCCTCCCTCATCACACTACACATACAACACACACACAAACACATACCATGAGTCATTTGATTATTCCATTTGTTCTCTTTGGATATCACACTCTGAGGAATTGCTGTAGTACCACGTCCATCAAATTTTCGCCTACGAGCCAATTTCTAAGTCATTTCCTTCGTGTAGACAGTCAGTGTCCGCTTACAGGAGCCGGCATTGGTCGCACCCCGCCACGTCTTTGTTGTGTAACACAAGTGAACAGGTTTAAGCTTGGTCACTTAGCCTGTGACTTGGCTAATGCATTCCGCGATGTGTTAATGAAGAGCCCTACGGTGGTAGCCACCGAGACCAGTGGTGTACTACGGTAGGCTCATTGAAAAGGATTATCGAAAGGTATCGAAAGCCTACAGTAATGGGCTTCTACCCTCGCGCGGGTAGATAAGTACTTTCCCTGCAGTGGGATAGACCCCTTCTCTTGCGGTAGAGATAGATGACGGAGTCAAGCTCCAAGAGGATAGCCTGAATCCTGCAATTCAGTTGAGCGTAATTCACTCTTCATGTAGGAAGACAGGCCCCCGCACGGATGGCTTTTTACAACCATCTGCTGGGCAAGGGGCTCGCCATAATTGGTCTTCCGGTAAGGTACAGAACACACTTTAACTACAATAGCATTTTTCGGAGATTTACTACTTCCACTTGTTTGAGACAACCTGACAGTGATACATTTCGCGTATGAGGCAGTGGCGACCCTCTAGTCGTGTAGGATATCCGTTGGCTCGCACTAGAGCTGAACGGCGTTCCATGAAAGATCCGACCTTTCAACTTTTTTTCACTTATCACTTACCTACTTCATTTCCAACCAACCCCAGGGGACCAACCCACCCCTACCCGTGAACCCAACCCCTACATGCACACGTACAATTCATTGGTTTTGTCATCTTTAGCACTTGCCACAACCCATACATCTTGTTTCTCTGAATTTACATGATGAACACACCTCTACATTTTCACTTCTTCGTGCAAATTATTTGCTTTGGTAATTTAAGTTATTTGGGACATGTCTACACAAATCAGTATTCCCGCCAGCTTCATATCTCATTAGATTCCTGTTGGCTATGTCCTATTGAGGAACATGGTTCATATGCTCTGCGGCCCAGAGCATTTTTCCGTGATGGGATATTGATTCTTTTGTACATGATTGCTAAGCTTGTTAGGTAACTGACGTTTCAGCTTTGTTTTTAGAGATAGCTAGAAAGTATGAGTAAAAGGTTGGTAATGACAGACTATATCTTTCAACGTTTTTTTGGTTGAAGTATTAGTATAAATCACCATACCCCTAGACGGATCAATCCCCACGGCCGGGATAAGAAAGAGCAGATCCGGCTCAGATGGTGTCTACTCATCGTGACTGCCACCCCCCCCCCCACACACTATGAGTTATCCCTGGGCGCTAAACTAATCAAGAGTTAGTCATTACTGATGCTGCCTCGCTTTCTCTGTCCATGTAATGCAGGCCACGAAACCCATTGCATCAAATAGGTACCAATGCATCCATTGCATTAGGTAGCCACATGTAACGCGTCCGTTGAGTAAGGTGGTATATCCTCTCTTTGGATGACGAAGACAAGGCTGTCAATAGACAGCTTGGGCAGAGCTTGAATTTCCAGTTTAACCCCACATGTTGCATTTCATTCTCAATTGTGATTGATTTTCCGTATAGCTCATTGTAATTTATACGTCTACATCCAGGTGTATTACCCTTACCCTCATTGTTTGCCTGAAGATTTAGGTTATCATTGTTCATACTTTGTATGCTAGCTTTTTGCTTAGTGTTTCTCATGTTTCATTTTGAGCCCTACCATACCCAAGACTTAGGAACTTTACCCTCTTAGGTAGAGATACATCTTTACCTCTAGGAAGGGGGTAGTAAGACACTACATTAGACACTCAGAACATTCAATATGAGCGTGCCTTATGCCCATACCCCTCCTTATCTTAGATTATCAGCTTGTCATGAACATTCTTAGCGGATGTACATGAAGCTTAGGAAGGGGGTGTAATAAGTCAGGGCATTGGGGCCTGTCAGAAGCTTTCTGGAGGATCTATACTAGACCTCTCCAAGCTTCAAGATCCTAGAACACTAGGATATTTGCTCATATTTGGCTTATATTCCAAGCCTATAGCTTACTGCTAGACTCTACTGCTCTTAGGTACACTACAGAGAGCGGAGATCTAGGATACATTAGTAGCCATACATGAATAATCACATCCCATATGCTTATAATGCGATTTAATCATGTTTTTTAGCATTTTAGAAGGTTCTAATGTATTAGAAGCTATTTTGAAGCTGTTTCGAAGCTTCAGATGGCCTGTCGCGACTGTCGCCGTCTTTTGCCGCCGACAGCAATTTACGTAATGTTGACAAGGCCTGTGATAAGATAGACTACTCAGAAAGTTGATAAAATATAGGTTTTATTGCCTTTTTAATGAGAATTTATTGTTATATCAATTTTCTTGTTATTTAGGCATGTGAACCCGTATTACTGGACTAGCCAGTTGGTCCAGCTCAATGTTCGTTCACGACTTCGTCTTCTTGCTGTTGCCTGTGTCCTGTACTTGCCAACAAGATCAAATGTAATGGAGAACATTGGAAACAATTTGATTTTTAAGTGCAAGACAAGGAAAATGGGTTTTCTATATGCACCCAAGCACAAGCATATGACATAAAACCAACCAACTAAATGGGAGGGTCAGAAGGTTGCCGCCTCCGTCAACATCACGGGCTATGTGGAAGATGAGTGTCGTGGAGCCACATTGAAGACCTCCATGTACAGATTCCAACCAGTTTGCAAGCGCACCTCGTCAATGAGGTGCCGCAACAACAAACCCAAATCGTTCAAATCATGCCGGTGAGCATGCGAATGTTGAACACGCCCCTCAAACTTCCTTGCCTGGCGAAGCCCGGTCCACCCTGCTTCGAAACCCGTAACGACAAATACGTAATGCCAATCCGACGCGCCGCTCGTACGTGCAAATCCACCGCTGTTGTGCAAGTGGAGGCCGTATCGCATGTTGTTTGTGAACCCCACATACATGGCATCGGTCCTTAGCGACTTCACAACATAAACCACAGTTATTCCTGGAGGGTGCATGGGAACTGTGTCACGAAGCGTGAAAGCATAATTTTGCGGGATCTCAATATCTCGGGGCAACGGTGCACGGAGAACGTCATTCTGTCTCAACCACACTTCCACCTCTGCATGCCAGGCAGTACGGTGCTGCAACACACGGAGCATTTCATTGCGGTCGTAGTTGACCAACCAAATGCCGCGTAGACGCTCCGCGTGTGTGAAGAGCGTGAACGCCATCATCCGTGACCACATGGCGTGGCGGGAGTCGGCATCCAAGTGGGTGGCAAGGTGTGGAAGTGTCATTCCTTGGGCATCGTGAATGCTAGACGCCACCGCAAGCTCCAGAGGAAATGGGCGACGAAGAAGTTGCTTTCCCCCCCAATGCACTGCACAGGAGAATACACACGGTGCACGGGTACATGCCATCCGTTGTCGAGCTCCACTCTAACCGTGATATCATTGAAGTGCGTCACCATGCCAGCCATGCCATTTGCCACCAAGCGATCTATCCCACGATCATCCCACCTAAAATTTTAGGTGACGGTCACGCGCTTGCCCACCATTGCATAGCACTTCTTGCCCAACGCACAGGTACCATCCAAAGGCGTCACCAGGCGATCATTTGAAGCCGGCCGCCAGTTGCCCGCCTGCAGGTGCTCGTCTTCCGCCATGTACTTACGCTTGAACCGGTCCATCGGCACATCAGGGTCATCGGGCCTCGCCACCTCAAAGGCATCATCGCGTGCATCACTGACAGCTCTCCGCTTTGAGAGGAGCCACACAGCGTCCGAGTTGACCTCATCAGGGGAGACAACCCGATTGCAGCCCAAAAAGGCATCCTCGATAAGGTGCAACACCTCTTGAATACCCTCCGCTGACATCTCGGGGACCCGCATTAGGTTGATGATTCGTTGCAACCCTTGGTCACCACGGCTGCGGAACAATCTACGAAGACTAATGACTTCGAAGTTACACCGAAATATGTATGAAGTCAACGGGGGCCGCATTCGGATTGGTTCAGTCTGATAGTGATCTCCGGCTGCTACTAACAATAGGCCACCGAACGGGTGCTCAGTACCCCAAACCTTGCGTAAGACAAGATCCATGGCGACCAGCAACTCCGCCCCACACTGACCGAATTCATCCACAACCAAGACAATCAATTCCTGCAAGCGCCGCATTTTCTCCGGATTCTTCCGTAAGCGGCGGAGCGCGACGGCAGCGAGGCTTTGCGGAGTGGCCCGTAGGTTTGAGTTGCCTGGTAAGAAACCAAACAACTCGTGGATGTGTACGCCACCAAGAACGGATGCACGGTATGCAGACACACATGTGATCTCCACCTGATTGGAAGTTATACCGCGTTCAAACAACTTCCGAACAAATTGTAGAGCAACGAAAGTTTTGCCACATCCAGGAGGGCCTTCAATGTACAAGGGGCGGATGTGTGGCAATCCCTCGGCGGCAATGTCATCAGCGGCCACGATTTGCTCCATGCAGTACAGAAGGCGATCAAACCGGTCAAGCAACAATTGCATGCCGTCTTGTTGCTCTTGCCAACTTGCAGCCTCTGTATCAGCAGCCCCTTGCCATGGGGAAAGGCGGCGTAGCATCTCCATGTGTCGTTCATATGCCGATTGCAGGTGAGCTTCATACTTTGAGGTATGTTTTTCATCCAATTCAGCATCCGTGAAAGCCAACCCTGAGGTCATGTTATAAGTTCCCATGCCGTGTAGTTGCTCATAGACAGGTTCAATGATGCGAAACATGGTACCAACCCCATTGGGCCAGAAGCTCAACTCCTCCAACACCCAACGCTGCAAGGAGAGGTTGCCAAGTAGGTTGTGAGTTGCGGCATGCCAATCACCGTTCTGGTCTGTCCTGCAATTGGTGCACATCCATTCGTCCACCATGCTCTTTTCGTGAGTAAAAGGTGGTGCATGGCATAGAACAACACTACTCATCCAGTTGCCGTTGAGCGAAGGCGCATACTGTGGGTATACGACAACAACGGGTTTAGCCGCAAAGTCGACCAATTTGTGCATCCAGGGCTCGCGGAAGCCGGCTAGACTTTGCACAGCACGAGCGATTGCCTCGCCGGCTTGTGAATCACCCAAGCGTTCGAAAATTCCACGATACAGTCCCGGGCGTGTGAAGATTCCCGGATTCAACAGCACTCGCTTATAGCGAACATCAAACATCCCATTTTCCCTCCAATTCATGATGCGCTCACGTC
This sequence comes from Eutreptiella sp. 'Long Island Sound 2002', assembly GCA_964036045.1. Lineage (NCBI taxonomy): Eukaryota > Euglenozoa > Euglenophyceae > Eutreptiales > Eutreptiaceae > Eutreptiella > Eutreptiella sp. 'Long Island Sound 2002'. The sequence goes on from OZ038384.1 coordinate 74,287,397, forward strand.
GCTGAACCCAGTCAAGCTTCCACAAGGAGTGGCCCTTGCACACATCGTCAATAGACGTGAACATAGAGTACTCCTCCAACGTCATGTCCAACATCTCCGGCGGACGCAAACAATACAATAGCACCTTGTCTTGGGTGTACCGGGAGGTTGCCCATTGGTGATACGAGGCTCGTTGCCCGCGATCAGGTTCACGCAGTGGATGGAGAAAATCAGCAGTGGGATGGGCACCAAATGGGCCAAGATGTCGCCCACATCTTGAATCGTTGGGTCTTGGTGCGTGCGGTCTGTACCCGTTTCGATCCAGGAAGGGGTCAGGCCCAAAGATGGGGCTTGCCTGACGTTCCGGTGACCAACGCGGACGAAGGACAACAAAGCGCGATTCCGAGGAACCGATGTTCACTCGGTTGGCAGTAAATGTGCAAAAGACGGTCTTGTATTGAAGGACCAAGAACATGATCTCGCTTAAGCCAATGAGTCGGGCATGTGACGGCTTTACTTGTTGTCTCGTTGTGCGCTTTCGCTGTTGCTCATCTTGGACTCGGGCCTGCATAATCGTGGCCCCTTGTTTTGTTATGCGCACCAAACAACGCTCCTCCTCACTGCTCAAATATTTAACCAAGTAGGCGAGCAAGAAGCGGCGTCCATGAACAACCTGCCAATTTTGATGACAACCCCCAGAGGCGACGAAAAACCTTGGCGAGAATTGGCTAGTCCCACTATTAGACCACCCTTCCCGCGCGGCCTCGTACACCTTGCCAATCATAGAGTCGTGCAACTCCACCTTGTTCGTCTTCGCCTTACGATGGGCAAGTCCATGATTGAGCAACAATGATTTTAGCTCCTCAGGCACCTTGGTCTGAATTGTACGGGCACGTGCTTCGCTGTGAGGTTGCGTGGGAATACCATCCTTACACACCTTGCCACCATGCCCGTCATCAATGAGGCATTTTGGGCCACAAGTGTGCTTCTGCACTTTTGCAGCCCGTGCCTCCCACACACGAATTTCCTCCTCATCCTGCAAGAATTCAAAGGCACGCTCTATGGTGGCGGTGAGCCGTGCAAGAGCGGCATGGTTGGCCGCCTCCGCCACAGAAGGATCAGGGTCGTCCACCCTGTCGTCCGTCCAGACTCCAATGTGCCAATGATTGAAGTTGGCAACAGCATCCACACCCTTGTCTTGCCACTCAGCATGTGCAAACATGTGGCGAGCGTTTCCCAACGGGCGGTCAGGGGACTCCATGATGTACCGAAGGAAGAGGGTGCTTTCGCGATACCATGCCCGAGTCATGTGCACAGCAAAATCTTCCACGGGGATGGCACCTGTGTCCAACTGCTCGTACAGCTCCCGCATCCCAGGAAAGCGGCGCATGTCCACCGTTACTGTACCAAAGTACGTCATGGAGCCGAACTTCCGATCCGCTGCAACCAACATATCAACATTGCGCTTGGCATCCTCAGCATCATACGTCAATCCCGGGAGGATGGTATCTCCAAATCGCTCGGCATACTCCCGATTGCTCCCGTAATCCTGAAGCGATGCACCTAGGCCACGCTTCACGCACCCCACGCCCGGTCCGCACTCCAAAAGTCGCATCAACATAACGTTGAAATAGTATGCAGCTACCGATGAGTCGTATTGTCGGGTACCATGCACATCTGTCAATGCCTCATATGCATATCGCTCAAAATCAACAAACCGAGCATCAACAGCCTGCATGGTGTGCTTCGAGTACATCCGCAAAGGCATGCACCCGGGGTATTGGACATTGATGCCGTCAGCCTGTGCATGGACCACTGGGAAATGGGACACATATGCATGTGCCTCAACATATTCAGTGATGCCATGTAGCGAGGGCATCCTGCCCAGGATGCTTGTTACAAACGACTTCACCCATTCAGTGGCCATGTTCCACTTCGTGTTCAGCTCTGCCAGTGTGGCAAGCAAAATGTGCAGCCCCCCAACACGGCTTGAGTCGCCGTTTAGGAACTCCATTGCAGGATCCACACCACTTGCCGGAGTAGGATCTACACCAGGTGAGGCCTCTTCGTCGTCGTCATCTGTCCCGTATTCAAGACCAGGCATCAAATTCTCAAAGAACTCAGTGGTGTTGCGGACATCATCAATATACAAAACCTCTTGATCTCCAAAGTCTTCAACCCCGCAAGCCTCATCATTGTCATCCGAGTCTTCCTCCAAAAGGGCTGGTGCATCATCATACTCACCAATCCAACAATCAGGCATATGCTCATCACTGTCCACGGCCCCTCCCATCTCAATATCGTGCGCAAGCACGCCTTGGAGTTGTTCATCACCTTCAATGTCCATGAACTCATCTTCGTAAGGTTGCGTGTCCTCTGCCATATCGTCCACCGACAACTCATTTGCAGTATCCATACTAATGGTGTCATCTTCGGAACCGACGTCTTGTTCACCACCATGTCCACGACTGGGTACCATAGCTTGGTCAAGCTCAAACAATAGCAAGGCCGAATTCTCAACATGTATTGATTGTAAGCCCTCGTGAGGTACCACATCAAAGGCCAAGCACTCAAACCAACCAAAGTTCCTGTTTAGGCAGCGCCCCGGCACCCAAGCGTGCCATTCCTGCCCGCATTGCATTAATACGCAACGCAACCGGTATCTACCCAGTAGGCGCACCAACACATCAAGTGCCACAGGTCCGGCCACCAGACCGCCATCCACATGTACACAAAGCAATTGACCAGTGAACTGAACTCTCGCCTGGTTCCAAACATCGTCAAGGTGTCGCAAGATGTTGTCCTGAACAGGAGCCGTGAGCACATACCGGAGGGCCATCTCCAATGAACCCCGAGGCGGAATCCAACCAGCATCCGGAGTATATTGATACAAGAAAGCATCCAACCCATCCACACCAACGGCGATCAATTTGTTCATAAGGCGATCAACAAGCACTTGAAACACAATTGGTGCCTCCATGCAAGCCAAACGACTAAGGCACTCCCGGAGGACAAGGTCTTGACGCAACACATTGAAGCTTTTTGTAGTAGCCCTCTTGCCACGGAGTAACTCCCCAAGAATCGTACAAAGAGTATCAACAGTTGCATCAATCTCCACTGTTGGGCCCTCAACCCACAAAGACAGCCGGCTTAACATGCGTTTTACCGACGGCAGAGCCAGAAGGGCATGTAGTGCCATAGTTATGCCGCCGCTGGGTGTACGAGGCAGCACACGTGGTTGTGTCCATCCTGCTGGCCCGGGATGGAGGACGGCCTTTTGATGACGACGCTCCCATGACTCCGGGTTTGGCTCCTTGCGACGCACCGTCAGAACCATTTCGCACTGCTTGGTATCATAAGGGAAATGGCAACCGATTGCCCAATCGGTCAGTGGCAGAGGGGACAACTTATCCCATTGCCAGTCCATGTCCCAACGGGAGCGGAACAAAGCCCCAACCCAATCACGCACGTGGTTGGCATTTGCAAGCACATGCCGGTGGGCAAAATCCGGATTGGGCTTTGCGGACACGCTCTGTGTAGAAATACCCCCGGGATTTCCAGAGGGAGCAAGTACTTGGTATCATCACGGTGATACACACACCGTTGGCCTTCTGCCTGAACAATAGCCCTACATTGTCAACCCCTGTGCGTAGGAGCATTACATCGATAGCAAATGTCCGCAAATAAGACAACGGGCTGCAAACCTCTAGCTTGAGATTGACTCCGAGTAAGCGCGGGTTCTTCCCGTCCCTCGTCAACACGCACTCCGCGGGCAACCAAATGGGCACGGATGGGGCATCGGGCAACGGGCCGCGGACACCGTGAGCCATCGCATTGCTGCGCCCCGCAGGCCCCGGGCGGTACGGCGATGTGTTCAAAGCAAAAGCGCTGCCGGCCCACACGGACATTACCGCAAAATCCATCGCCCGCCGGCTTCAAACACGGGAGACGAGCGCTTTTAATTTGTTTATGGTGCCACCACGTGCATGCAGCAAACTTATGCATTGGGGTGCATTCAACCTCATCATCGCACAAACCAGTACGGCAGATTGCGCACTTTGTGCCAACGGAGCCCATCAAGCTTGCCACGCGATGATATGTGGAGAGAGTGAAATCATCACTAGCACAATGAATTGTATCCAACAACAACGGTAAGGCCGCCCAACTGGGGTGAAGCAACCCTCGCCACTGCATCCGCACTGTCGCAGGCAGGACTCGCCATACATCGCATGCAACATTCGTCCCGCGCAGGTATGCTGTCACAGATGGCCAGCTATGTGCCTAAAGGGAAAGATACGTTTTCCGAACACTATCCCTACCAAACCATGCCAAGCAATCCCGACAATAGGCTGTCTTGGACAAACGGTATCTTTCATGTACATCAAAGCCCGCCAAATGGGCAGCCCTAATGGCACACGGCAGAAGGTTTAGCGACCCACATGGCAACAATTGGCCATCGGTCACTAGCACCGGTGCAACCATACGGACCCAGGGCCCCTGTATATGCATTGGACATGATGGTTCCAACAACTCCTCGTCAGCCCGACCGAACCCACGACAAAGGACAGCTTCGGTTTCCAACACAGGGTTGCCGTGATATGCATGCATGAATCGGTTCCACACCAATGCCAGGGCCTCATCTGCGCCGCTGTGGTCCAAAGAAATGCCTCCACTGTCTGCATCACCGTTGCCAAATGTGGCATGTTGAAGTGCATTCCAACAAGCCTGCAAGACCACGTCCCAACCACCCACATTGGCCCACAACAACAACAAGACGATGACCATAGCCGGATGACCCGCCGCATACCGCCGCCGGAACCCACGATGGCCAGCATGTAGACAACAACACGCAAAATGTGTAAAAGTGCCAATCAATAGCCAATTGCACGCCCAATAGAGTACTAATGCATAAGGCAAAGAACAACCAATCCATCGCCAGCCCAATATTGCGCCACCAAACAAACGGGCCCGCTGAACCCACGTTGCACGGGTCCAATGCCCTACTGCACAGTCCAATGCCATCTTGCCCACCGCCAAGATTCCGAACCACGTGAAAGCATCGTGCAATACGGCCTTTGCTCCAGCCCGATGGAGGACGCGGACAATGGCAAAGGCAACAACCACCAGCAATGCAACAGCTTGTGAACGCTCCATCCGTAGAACCTTTCTATCTTGCCCACAACGCCCTATGGTCTCAGTAGATGCTGATACGGCATCCCAAGTGGCTAATTTGCGTACCAAGGCCAACAAGACCAGTGTACCTAGAACTAGCAACATGTCACGACAAGCCACATTGACCATACTACAAGTGGTATTGGACCACAGGCCCTGCGTCACTTGGCAAAACGGTAAACTTGCATACCACAAGTCACCGCCGTTCCTCTGCGTCACCCACATATGCGCTACGACGTGAAATGCTATGCGAAAGCTGCCACTCCCCAAAACCCGAACCCTAAAATGCCTAAAGGTACCCACACCCCCCTGTGGGCAGCACCGCTTGGTCCTCATCCATTGTTGTCTCTGCTTGCGTCAAATCTGAGTTCCGGAGAGCCTCCGTTCACGTGTTTGAGCCCTCCAAAAGAACCGGAAAAACCGTGCCCGACGGCTTCTCCGCCCACGATAAAACAAGCGGGAAGGCGAGCAACGCCTCCGATATGCGGGTCTTCCACGCCGCGAAGGACAACGTTGTCCTAATAGCCAACACTCATGCCCAAACAGGAGAACCCATCCAATAGTGAGCAAAACATGAAGCATCGTTGTGAAAAGACAAAGGCACTGCCCACGTAACCCAGGCCCAGGTGGAAGGAAGCAACAAAGTCGACCCACAAGGTTAAGATTAGGGTTAGGGTTAGGGTTGGGATTAGGGTTAGGGTTGGAGTTAGGGTTAGGGCTAGGGTTAGGGTTAGGGTTCGGGTTCGGGTTCGGTTCAGGTCAAACACATAACCAGCCGCACACCACCCGCGCGTACTACCACAAAAACTCCTTTATTACAGATCCAACAACTCACCCTGTAACCTGCACACAATGGCAACAACAAAACAGCCAAAAATATAAAAAGCTTCCGGTACCACAATACCATCCCTCACCCTGGTCCACGGTCCACACCCAAGTAGAAATTACACAACGACACGTGAGTGGGGAGGGGGGGGGGGTTTCTTGTGTTTAGCTTTGTGAGGGCGTTTGCACACAGTTGTAGAATGTGGGCCCTATTGTGGTTAGGTACCGGACCAGCAAACCATCACCGAAACCCAATAAGCAAGCGTGCGAAGATGCAGGTAGAATGCGGCTAAAATGGGGTGAAATGGGGTTCTTAGTGGGTCAAATGTATGTGAGCTGAATTCTTTTTGCTGCTATATTTCAACTGGGTTTGATAATATTGTCTGATACGTAGGCCCTCCCTTGGGACAATGTCCGAAGCCTTGTCTTCCATGATCTTTAGCTACGCATGGTGAGGGAGCTGTTCTTCATATCACAGACCAAGTACCCCCAATGAAAGTAATCTCTAAAAACCGGCAAGCCTTTCAGTCGTTCCCTTCAGTTCGAAACGTGGCCAAAATCTTCAGAAGACAGAAGGGATTTTTGCATTTCGCCCAACAGTGCTTAATTTGCACACAGCTATAGGATTGTGGGCCCCGTTGCGGTACAGATACCTCACATGCAAAACTTCACCAGTGGGCGTGCCTAAAAAGGCAAGCCAAAAACCTTGGTTCCAAATATTAGGAGGCAAAGGCTCTTAAAGGGACATTGTCCGAAGCTGTGCTTTCCATGATCTTTTGTTGCGCATGGTGAGGGACTTGTTCTTCAAATCACCGTAGAAGTCCCCGCAAGGAACATCATCTCGAGAAATCAGCAAGCCCGTCACCCGTGCCCATCGCTTCAAAGGAGCAGGAGGCGGATCCTCATGAACCATGTGGCGAACATATTCGAAGGCAAAGGCAACTAACAGTTAATTGAATGACTTCCAATAGGCCCATACTTCTCAAACTTATGCAAAGCCTTGAAATTCCTTCGCACAATGGTTGCATTTCGCTATTAAAAAGGGTGGTGAAAATGGCAACCTACATTTTGACTCGCGCCGTGTGGCTTTACATTAATTCAAATGAAGGGTTGCTTTTGTAGCTGGCCTACCTCCGCTTGTTGTGCCATGGTTTATCGCGCCCACAAGAGCCTATGCAGCTAATACGTCTTCCTTTTGAGTTCAGCTTCTCTCCTCCCGAAACGTCAATAACGTCCTGCTCAAAATGCCCAATACCATGGAATTCCCTTGTCCGCAAAGCAACAACAATCAGCAAGCAAGTCAGATCAATCAAGCAAGCAAGCGTACCTACCCGTGCATGCATTGCAACGTGTCAAGCCAAAAACCTCCCTTCAAGTGATTAGAAGGTAAACACTCCTTAAACGTGCCACATACCTTTGCACACGTGTGCTGGTTGCGCACGCTTGGAGGAAGGTGGAGGTGCATTGCACTGATCAATTAGCTTCATAGTATGCAAAATGTTGGTCAAGAGATTAGTCACATGCAAGGGATCCAAAGACAAGTGCAGAGGTAAAGCTTCGCAAAACTTGGCATACATTAACAAGGGCGAAGGTAAAGGATCACAAAGTTGGGCATAACCTTTCTTGCAGCCACACCCAAAAATGGTGTGCATTTGATACATTGTGAAATGGGTAGGGCAAACTACATAACATCCCATCACCATATTGACAATTCAAAAATGCCGACCTACCGGGTCGACGAGTGGCATGATTAACATATTGCGAGGGCACATGGGAGAATGACCTTATCTGGTCGCGAATGCAAACCACCTTCGCAAGGGGAAAAATAATGCGGAAGATACACAACCAACACAACCACCACCCGTTCCCAAGCAGCGTGCACGGCGCCCACGAAGCAGTGATCCAACGGTAGAAACATACCATTGCACCTCCCAAAATTAACACTCACTATGACTAAGAAAGTTGTGACGGATGTGCAGACGGCCAACGACAACGCTAATCGCTAATAGCGAAAGCAAGCACACGTGGGTGACCTTCCATTCCCGACTCAAATGCAACAAATTGTCCCATATCAAATGGGGTTGAAGACGTAGCAAATTGGTGCAAGAGGAATTGCAAAACTAAGCCCGCAAAGGTAATCACGCGTGCACAGCTAACATGACACTAATACTAAACCATGCAACGCGGTGAGGATTATAACAGGAAATAGCCCATAGCCACGAGTTAGCCACCGCAGTGATCGTACCATGTTGTTCACTCAGCCACCACATAGCGTACTGCACACCATGGCACTCGCAAATGACCACGCCGGGAACGTTACGATAAGGACTACAAAAAATGCGATACAAATAGTATGGTAGTCCAAACACAAATGTGATTACAACAAACACAAATTAAACAATGCACAAAAAACAAACCTTCGTAACCTTGTAAATGCGAACCGCAGACCTATGCAAAAAAGGTCTGAAGTAGAGTCAACATATCCCGTGACGTGCGATCATTGTTACGACAAAAGCAAAAAGGCTTTGCCACGCACATACCGCATAAACTCCTGCACCAACAATTTTACTGGTGCCCTATTGTAGTTTGGCCAACCAAGGGCGTGCACCTAAAAGAGGGCAAAGTTCAACGCTTGCACAAAGCAAACACCAATGAATTCCTTTGTGGCCGGCAACAACATACGATAGTCAACACAGGAAACAAAACCAAAGCAACACAACAAACTTGAGAAATTTGGTGCACATTTTTGCGCATGCTATCAGCCCCCGCATGTGTGGGCCAAAAGCCCGCACCCAACTGTCCACCAGTCAGCTGAGCAGGCCAAAACAAGCCCAACACCAAAAACCAAAGCGCGTACACACCACACGCATTCGTGTAGTGCTCCGCCTTCTGGCCCTTGGGGGGGGCACGGTACTGCGTGACAGGCACCGAAAACCTGTAACAAGGAGGTGCCATACCACGAGACAACAACATTCTATCCACATAACATCACACAACACAGAGCACACATGCACAGACATACAAGACAGGCTCAAATGTGTCCAAATTTGCAATTTTCAGCATACCCATTCTCAATCCCTGGCACTCCGCCTTATCCAACTGCCTCGAGAGGCTGTCGCAGTAATAAATCCTGCCCACAACACAACGGACGCTTGTGCACCACCCATTCACACACTGTCACCACCCCCCAAAACGACAAGTGAAACATTGACATACGATCTTCCATCTTTCCAAAGAAGTTTTCACGGCCATGTTGGGGGCGATTGGCCTGCACAGCAAAGAACCAATGTTGCCATTTGGCATTGGTTATACCGCGCTCAATGTTGAAGATGGAGTACACAAATTGTGCCTCCTCTTGTTGACACATTGCGTCTACACAAAGAAACACAAACATTTTGAAATAGCCAAACGTGGGGACACAGAAACGAATTTAAATTGCCACGCACACCTGGGCAAGGGATGAACTTGCGTACAGTTCCAACCGGCTGCCACAACAGGCCAGTGCCCAAAAAGACACGAGGACCATTTGGCCCCAAAACCTCCCGCGCTTCGTTCACAATGTGATGGGCTAAAAAAAAGGTACAGAACAAAGGAAAGAACCAACACCCGTTGACAAGTCGAAATGCTCCAGCAACATCAGCAACACGATAAAGAACAAACAACACAAACATACCTACGAACGCAATGGTTTTTCCACCCAAATAAGCGTTTAACCGGACTGTAGGTTCCAACGGGCCGTTGAGCTGCACGGAAAAAAAAGCGTCAAGGTTAAATGGGGGGGGGGGGGTGCCAAAGTAACACATGGCACACGGGTACATTTTTTTGAATACCGCGTAATATTGCTCACGCCATGCTTTTTGTAGCCCATTGCGCTCCAAAGCCTCCTCCGCCGCCACACGGCGAGCGCCAAACGGCTCGCCCTGCAATGCTGTCATCCTACCCCAAGCATCGCAGGCCTTTGCGTTTAGGGCCTTGTGCAGCAGCCCTAGGCGCTTGTACCCCACCTCCATGTGCAGGCACAACTCTGCATGCGCCTCCGACTCAAGACAAGCCACTGAGTGGCACTCAGCAGCTTGTATGCGGTGAGCTTCCTCAATGAGCTCACGCAGCTCCATATCCATGTAGGGTGAGCCGATGCTCGCCCTAACACGTGACTTCAATGCCATGTAGCCCCGCAAGTTGTCCAAGGCTTTTACCGTACGGTCTTGGAACCGCCTTTTGAACTGCATTGCGCTTTTGGGCATTGCCTGAAAAAATACAAATTTCTGGAAAAGCAAACCGTACGGTTCAAGCACCACATACACCTTGAAGGTGTAGTGCAGTGAAAACTTTTTTGGTCCTAGTAGTAGCAAACTTGGGGGGCAATATAAAATTTGAGGAGCGTTGAAAAAGTCGAGAAAAATCTGTGTTGTAATGGAAACCCACATGGCGTCGAAAATTTTGATTTACACAGGTCGAAAAGAAACCGCAAACCAAGAAGTAAAACCGCAAAAAAATAGTACAATTAACAACACTACGTGCAAAATGTCCCTTGGCGCAAACAAGCACCACAAAAGAACCCAACATTCAGCCACACACCGACACATGAAGCCAAAACCACCTACTCCCTCACCCCCTCCCCAGCAACAACGGCAATAAGACCCAGTTTCAAAAGACACCCCCTCACCCACTGAGACAAATATCGTGCCACACAAAGAATGAAGCAAACGTCTCCTCAACCTCAAACCCAACCCAAACAAAAAAATAAAAAAGACTCAAGCACGGCCGCAAAAATATGAAAATCAAAAATTAGGTAACCACTACCAACACCACCAATGCATGTGTACTTACTGGCTTACCAGGTGGCTACCACCTTCCACACCTCTCTACTCCGGGGTTGCCGACTTTCACCGCACGCGCGGCTACCGGGACGAAGTCCACTCAAAGGCCACATGCGCGCTACACTCACCCGAAAACAGGGCCCGTGGCTTAGCGGAGTGGAACAAGAGATGTAGACAATAGGATAGCCGCCGGGCTAGCCATGTATGCCACGAACCCGGGTAACAGGGTCCATATTACCGCAAGCAAACATCCCATAACCGCATCCCGATGCACAATGTGACTAATTAACCTAGGGAACCAATTCACAGCCTTACCTAACCTTCACCCAATTGGTATCAACCCGTCCATATTGTTAGCCACATCATCATCAGACCTTGTGAGCAAAGGCAAAGCGAACGGCATCGGCTTTGATTTGCCATCGACGTTATTACATATCCGTGACAGACCTACCTGGTTGGCCATACTCCTCCTGCCCAACCCAATTACTTACTTTTACTACTTTAAAAACCCCGAGAGATATCCAAACCTCCCATAAGCACATCCCAATGCACAATGAGGGCAACTGACGTAGGTATCCCCCAGACCACCTAATTACCTACTCACCCACCTCCAAAGAACAACGAAGACTACCAGCCCCCTCATATCAACGGGCAAGGCAAAACATGCAAGCGGAGGGAGATAATTAGGTGTCAAAATGCAAATCATAGAGCCTACCTAGCTGGCCATATTCGTGCTGCCCACCCCGATTGCTTGGTCCAATTTTAAAAACCCCGAGGAATATCCAAACCGCCCATAATCACATCCCAATGCACAATGAGGCAAACTGTATTGGCAAAGGGCAAGGCAACACATGCAGGTGGAGGGATTCCTCATCTATCTACTAACGCACAAAGAAAGGCATGGACAAACCTACCATTGAAATTAGCCGAACCCCAGCCCTAACCTCATCTTCCATAGGTCCCACTACGGGCCGGGCTAACACGGTCTTTCTAGGGGAAAACAAAGCAAGACCACGTGTCCATACCCCACAACAACCTATTTGGAACCCTTTCACGACCTTTAGTGGCCTACATTGGCGTGCCGAATTTACAGATGCAAGGTACATCTACGTGAGGATCATGCCAGACGAGCTTTCATAGGTCCCGCTACGGGCCGTGGTAACACGGTCTTTCTAGGCGAAAACAAAGGGAGCCCACGTGTCCATACCCCACAACAACCTTTTTGGAACCTGTTCACAACCCTTAGCAGCCAACATTGGCATGCCGAATTTGCAGATGCAAGGTAAATCCACATAAGGATCACTCCCACAAATGAGCAAACCCCTGAAGCACTGAGACTTCCGACCCTACGTGCTCATTTGGATCAGGTACCCTTGAATTACCCAAGTGAAACCGTGGTTCAACCGAGTTCAACCGCGCACTTTTATTACGGCTTCCCCACGGTTGAACCCCTATCGAGGTACAGCAACAAATTGCTAAGTAGCAACCTGAAAACCGCTATTTTTCAGCCCTGCAAGAGATGCCACACCCCCTAAAAAGAATGTTTTTGAAAACCTTCTTACCTCATTGCTGCAAAACACTGGAGACATATTTCTCTTGGATCATATTTCACGGCGGTGGTGTTGTAGGTGCCAGTGGCGGCGGCTGTATTGGTGAAACCGCACGGCTTCACCATCAACTTTTCGTTAGGCGTGGTGACATACACCCCTGCGCCTTGTTTGGATTCCCCTTAGGACTTTGGACCCTTTTTAGTGAACAACAATTACATGCAAGCCTACACTTGATTGTCAGAAGCTTGTTTCCTCATAGATTGCACTAAAATGTAACCGGCTTTCGAGGTGGTTCAACCGCTGGACAGGCGCGCGGTTGCACCGGCTTCACCGGTTCAACCGCTGTTGCACGAAGCGCTACACAAAAAACACATCTTCACCTTGGGAAGCCAAACGTGACCAGTTCGTTCTGCATCGCCACAGGCAGACGTCCCCATGCAATGCCTGTGTACGGTACGAGCACAATGCGCTGTCCAGACCACGCCAGAGGCACGTGGGGCCTAAGAGCGTTAAACATGACCCCATATCGAGGATCCACAATGTGTCCCCATAATAAATCACGCCCCCAACGTATCCATGCAGGACGAGGAGGCCCATTTGCACAAAGTAGGACACTGGTAAACAGTCCCCCCCCCACAAAATCACCCAGGGCTATTTCCCCCGTAAGGGGACTGTCATCCTTTGGATGCGTATGTACAAGCATGGGATGATCGCCCACCCCATGGACCACTGCGAGCGCAGTGTAGGTTAGTTGGGGGAGTACACTTCGGATGTGTGCGTTCACGCGCCCGTCCAGTTCCGGATCTCTCCTCGTTTGCACTGCAACTTGCACGGGGTGATGCCCCTGCACCATTACGGCCCCCCACAACTGCCTACGGTACCGTGCTCCTGAAAGTGCTGCCCTAGGTCGTGGATGGTGCCGGAGGGCTCAGGGCCGGCAAGACCGAGGGGGCAGGCACGCGAGGAGTCGACCTGAACGCTGCTGTTGGGGGCAGAACCGGATACACGGACACCAACGGAGGCAAGAGCGGCGACAACGGAGGCAAGATCCATGCTGATTGTTATCGGGCAAAAAATCCCAGTCTATGAAGAAAATTGATGCGGATAATCCTAAGTACATCTGAGTGTCCATATCTATCTGGAAAAATTTATATAAATCCGATTGTGAAAAAATATTTGGCCGATCTGGCTCGGGCGCGCGCGTCAGCGGCAAATGGCGATTCCGGGTAAATGATCGGAACGCGGCGGATTTACGATGAATGGACCGCGGAATCAGATCCGGCACATCAGAAATATATAGGTCTGATTCTGAGACTGAGCTGCGGGGCGGCGATTCCGCCGAAGCAGAGAAAATGACCAAAATGTAGCCAATCTGGGGCAGATCTACGAAAATCTGAGCAGATGGGGGTTAGCCGCACTTACACTCCCCCTCCAAAAACACACTGGGGTGTGCCTCTACGTCAACGAAGAACGTAGTGCGGGTAAGTCCCAGAAGAAAAATAGAAATGTAGCCTCGATGGGGCGAAATCTGCTTGATCTGACCTGATTTGGGCTGAATTGGCACTGAATCAGGATGGATGAACCTGAAATGAGACAGAATGAGGAGTGACGAACAGTCCTCCGGGCAGTAAAACATTAGGTTAAGGGCTAAAAAGCATGTAAACGTATCGAGAATCGATACCAAACCATGCCCTGGTTGAGAATGAAGTAGATTATTGGTGGATTGAGTGGGAGAATCAAGAAATGGAGTGACATCTCGGCGCTCTGGCACAGTTTAGCTGTCGCGGGCACGCTACGGTGTCCTCCACGTACTCTACATCGTGTTACTCCCGCTTTTCTCGTTCTGAAAAGTGCAGCATGTGCCTCAGATTTGGCGCATCTGGTGGATGATCACAAGATTCAGCAAGATTGAGAATCAATTTGAGCAGAGATGAAGGAGATGAAACAATCACAGAGAGGGAAAACAAATACAATTGTAGTCTGCAGGCCCTAAGTGAACAGAAAAACATCAGCGTCAACGAAGTTAGGCAAAGCCGTAAACAGATCTTCGAGGAATGAGAGGAGATGACAAGGAAATCAACCTAAACTGTCCTAAAGTGAGGGAATTTGCTCATTTTCCTAAGATGAAGGTGAAATGAAGCGGAATGTCTAGAACTGAAACTACTAACACCTTCGTTTAGACTAGAGTTAATATATATTGTCGTTTATTCAGCTGAATTGTGCTTTCCGACACGTTGGTTCGCGAGAATCCAACAGATTCCATGAAAATGTGGATCATGTGATGATGCATCATGATGGGACATGATAGCCCTGGATCCTTGGCATGTAACGCGCCGAAGGTTCGCTGAAGGCGCTTTACTGACAGTATGTAACTGAGAGACACCGAATAGTCCTTTATTTACAGTGGCGGCGGTGTCAATCGACTTGGACAAGGGCCATCTTTCGATTGAGTCCCACAAGACACTTGGATTCACCATTTTCGACAGTTTCAGGTCGGATTGAGCTCACATTGGCGTGTGCCAAAAATACACCGAAGCTTACGGAAGCTCTGAGGTCCGAGAGGTTGCTGTTAGAAGTCCCTGGAGCTCCTATATGAAGGTTGTCTGAACAATTGACGTCGGGGTTTTGCGCAACAGTGGCAGAATGATGGACAAACCTGAGGAATTCAAGGTAAATTCAAGGAATCTGGATCTGAATCTGGACTTTGGCTTCAGCATCACGGCAAATGAAGGTAAGATCTGTGTTCCTGGCGTCGCATCTAGTGCAGCCAGTACTACAGGGGGTGCTTGTAGGGGTAAATGTCGCTGCGCAGCGTTTTTACTATGTACATTTGCTTCCATCTGCACGAGTAGCCAAATTCCAAAGATGCACAGGCCAACAGAGACAAGATTACCCCGAATCTGCCTGAATTAAGCCTGAGTTTGGTTTTTTCTGGACACGGCAGCACACTCCGTGGCTTTCGGCAGCGTATCTACGCCTTGTCTGCCGAACGGAGACCAAAGAAAAGTTGATTGACGTCAAATTATCAAACATTCGCAGTTCTCCACATCATGTCGTAATCAGGAAGAATGAACAGTGGATTGAGCAGAATGTGGTTTTTTCAAGTCGTCAGAACACTCACATTGGAATAAGTGGTCGACGGGGCGAGGCTGAAGTCGGCCAAGCACGAATACATGTGACCACCAACCTGTCTGGTGGGGCCCTCGTACGGCTTGGGCGCTGTAAATCAGCGGCCGAACTCGAAGCTTGGTCTTCATTTGGCTCCTGGGCTGGCCTGACCGCAGGAGGGGGGATCGACGGATCAGCCCTGGAATGTGGCTGCTGAGGGCCGTAAAAGGCTGGATCTCGATTAACCACAGGTCTTTTTCCGTCGCTCTCCACCTGCCTGTCGGGTTTCGACAGACAGTCTGTCAGGAGTACGACAATTTCGGGGTGCTTCTTGAGGAAGTCGATGAACCCCTTGGTGTACCCATGGACAAAAGAATCGGCTGGTTCCCAGTTGTTGTGACTGGAATCAAAGCCCCTCCACTCACATAGAAATTCCCATTCGCCCTTTTCGTCACGTCTTGCTTCTAAAATCCTCTTGAGTTCGTACTTCCCCCCTTCGATGACCCGATCGGACAAAAATTTCGAAGTCCCAAAAAGGGGTTTAACCCGATCCTTGGGGGAGGGGATCTCTCTCTTGAGGCGATCGCCCGAAACTTCAATTTCCCTGCTGACATCCACACGAATCCTCCACCTGTTCTCACCTAGACGCGCTGTAACAGCGAATGGCCCCTCCCACAAGGGAAGAAGCTTATCATCTCCGTCCAGGGTGGTTTCGGATTTTCGAAGCCAAACTCGATCATCGACTTCAAAATTGTGGGGGTTTTTTCGGCCTTGATTCTGGACCCAAAGCCAGTCAGCTTGATGCTTATCGATTAATTTCGAGACAGTTTTTTCTGCTCGTTGGATTTCGTCCAAAAACAACGAAGCATCTTTACAAGGGCGAGGATTATTCAACGGCATGTTCCACCAACACTTCTTTCGTCCAAAGACAATTTCATTTGGAGAAAGGCCATGGTACAATGGCGTGTTGTGGTACCGGCGAAGCAATGCGAAGAGAGCTTCAAGCCAATGGAAGTCTTTCTCACTGGCGAGCTCCTTACGAAGCATATTTATAATAGAGCGGCCGGCTCTTTCGCCAGGCAGCGCTCGATGTGAGTGGATTTCACACCTCAGGTGGTGGATTCCAAGGCGAGCACATAATTCCTTCCACCATTCGGAGGTGTACTCTTTGCCTGAGTCCGTAACCACCTCGGATGGGACGTCCCAACCTCCCATCCAGGTCTGCGCGCACCATTTGGCGGCAGCCTTGCCAGTCATTGACTCGATGTTGCAAGGCAACACCTGAATGTAGCCAGAATGACGGCATTGTATAAGGAGCACTCCATTGACCTTTTTGTTGGTCCAATGGCACTCTTCGTCGTCGAGTTCACCAAGATGGAAAAAATCACTGGTGACTCTGTTAAAGAGGCGCTCCGGAATAGGATGTGGCCTCAGATGGCCGTGCTTCTTCGCGCTGGGGGGCGTCGAGACAGCACATTGGGCACATCCGGCGGCTACTTTCATACAATGAGTATATAGCCTTGACCCGAACAACCTATGTTTAATCATCGACCATAATCTACGGCCATGTGCGTGGGGGGACTCCCATTTGTGCCACCAGTTTAACACTCGGGGGGCCAGGGCGTCTGGTACGCACAATTTACCCTCCATCCACAGCTTTCCCCCATCCAACGAATATTCCGAATAAATTCCATCCTTGTGAGCATCTTTGGATTTGAGATTCTCAAAGACCTCTTTAAACATGGAATCTTGCAGATAATCGTTCGTCCAGTCACGGATGATAAGGGAATCTTTCGGCAGGGGTGGAGTTTTGGCCGGATCTCGACGCTTAATGCCCTGAATAAACCGAAATCCACTTACTGGTCGGGTATACTCGAACCGTTTCACACTCCCTGAGGAGGGATCGGTGACTTTCTCCACGACTTTCAGTGATTTGGTGACAATTTCATGAGCATGCGCCGGATCTGAGAAGGCCGTGATGTCATGACACGGTAATGCATGCCGTTTAACAGAGCATTGCATGCATTCACGTCGAATGAGCTTTTTTTCTTCCTGATCCCACTCGATTACGACGTGGCGGTCCTGCTCCGTACCATGGATGTTGGTACTTTGCAGCCCCTCTGAAGCGGGGTAAGCCCATCGGCTCAGAGCATCCGCTACCGTGTTGTGTTTTCCAGGCAAATACGACACATGGAGGTGAAACAGACTGAGAAATTCATGCCATCTGGCCCGTCGACCAGCTGGGCTCGCGACAGTATCAATGTGTTCGGTGGCCCAATACTCCAGAGATCGATGATGCGTTAGGACCTCGACTCGATTGGTGCCAACCCACGATTGGTACTTCTCCAGAGCGCAGATTATGGCATACGTCTCTTGCTCACGCGGTGACCATTGCATCTGGCGTGGAGCTAGCTTCCGAGACCAAAATGCAAGAGGGTAATGATCACCTGTGGCTTCATCAACCTGTTCAAGAACAGCTCCGATCGCGTACCTAGAAGCGTCGGTTCTTATGTAGAAGGGTCGGTCGAATTTCGGCACACGCAACGTGGCGACTTCGCAGAGGGCCGCCTTCAAGTGATGGAAGGCCTCCTCGCACTCGTCAGTCCACTTGACACGAACCTTTGAACCTGCCTTGCCCGCATCTCTCCCTACCTTCAATAGTTCAGTGAGGGGGGCAGCAAATTTGGCATAATTCGGCACAAAAGTGTGGTAAAAATTGCAACAACCCAGGAATCCTCTCAATTCCGTGATCGTCTCAGGGCGCTTCCACTTCTGAATAGCGACGAGCTTCCCTGGACTGGGTCGTCGGGTGCCATTCTCAAGGAGAGAACCACAAAATTCAACTGATTTTAGAAATAGTTTTCCCTTCTTTGGCCCACAAATCAGCTGATTGGCATCAAGAATGTCCAAAACCTGGTTCAGCTGCTTTTCATGTAGGGCCACCAGCTCGGCTTCGGTCAGTCCCTCCCCCTCTGTCGCGATGATTATGTCATCTATGTACACACTCACGAAGGCACGAAGCTCAGGATGAGCTGTAAAAAGCACATCCTCCATCATTGTTTGAAAAAATGAAGGGGCGTTCTTCGGGCCCATGGGCATGACCGTCCACTGGACTGGGCCACATGGCGTGCACATACAGGTGAGAGGTCGGCTGTCCTTCCTCAACGGCATTTGGTGAAAGCCGTGACGGAGATCCAGCACAGAAAACAAACGACCTCTTGCCCTCTTGGCGATTTCCTCCTCAATGAGGGGCAGGGGGTGTGAATCCGCCTTGGTTTCGGCGTTGAGGTTGCGAAAATCAACAACCATTCGCCAACCATCAATAGTGTTCTGGTCTGCAGGCGGCGGCTTCGGGACTGTGAAGGGTGCACAGCACCACTCGCTGGTCATACAACCCTCAAGCCAACCAAATTCCCTGAGATTTCTCTCGATTATTTTTCTGAGTATCTCATGTTTCTGTCCATGGTTCTCATAAGGACGCTGTTTCTTCGCCTTGTACCCTTCACGAAGCTCGATGAAGGCTTCACCGAACTGCCCACGGACAGGGGGGTTTTTGATCAACTTCCCCGAAAGGGTTGTGTCCTTCCGTTCCTCAAAAATTATGTCTCTTTTCTTGGAACACAACTCAGTGTCCACCTGATCGCCAGGAATTACTGTCGAAAGAACTTTGGCGATTTCTTCGGCCTTGGCAGGAAGAATCTTCTTCCGGATGTCCCTAAAAAGGTCTGTATCAACTGCCTCTTGAAGATAGGTGGGTCGAGTGTCGACATTCCAGAGATTCCCTTCGTGATCCAGCTCCTCGAAAGGATCTATGAAAGCTTCCACACGGGGTTTTTCATAAAAAACTCTGAATTTGCGGCGCGAAGAAAATTTTTTTGTCGTCCGTGCGCCGTAGATTCTTTTGGATGTAGATCGTATTGGGGAAGAGGGAGACGAGGCGGATCCATTTGACGTTGGATCACCTTGGGCATCTGACGGACAAAAATCAGAAAAAATAGATTCATCATCAGTACCACGCTCAACCTCAGATTCAGACCCAACACAGGAATCAGTACTCGAATCAGCAGAATCAGAGTCAGAAAGCTTTCCATCCACCAGGAATGCAAGCGAACTCCAGGGCCGCTGTGGCAGGGGACCTGTGTCGTCCCTGGCATACAGCTTAATCTTCCTGGGAAGTTCGATGTAATCTACACAAATGTCTTGCAATTCCTGAAACCAAGGCTTGTCGTCCCACAAGGGCACAACTAAAATCGCCTGGGTTTTATCTTGCTTGATTTTGTGGATGACCTGCTGGATTAAGTGAAACGGAGGATTAATCCATAACTTCTTGTCCCATTTATGGGTCCAAGCGTCGCGAAAGTGCTTGTCAAAGCGCTTGTTCTCGCGGTTAGCAAAGGCATCATACTGTGGCCAAAAGGAATGGTGTTCATAAAAATATTCACAAATTGTATCGCGCCATTTGTCGACAACTCTGTAGGATGAAGAGTGCCAGCGCGAAGGGCGTCGTGGCTCGGAGTCCCTACGAAGACATTCTAACTCTCGGGAGTAATCGGCACTCCCATTCACCTCTGCAATGGTGACATCTTCGCCAAACTTTGGTGTAACCTTTTGCTTCAAAAATTCTTCTGCACTTTTAAACCCTGCGTGCAAAAAACGAAATTCAGGACGCTCCAAGGGACCTGACTCCAGCAAAAAAAAACGCCGATGACCTACGGGCGCCACCCTGTTCTTGCGAAGCCAAGGATGGCCCAAGTAAAGGTCATACTTTATATCGGCACGATAGAAGTAGTCATCCTTAAGGATAACTTCCTCCACATTACCTTCTTCCCAAAGGTCTTGAGCGACCAAATGAGTTGATATATAACAACCGCGTTGCCCACCTGCGAGAGAATGTCCAGAAACTCCCTCGAGGGTAACAGGATGAGGCGAATCAAACACGCAGTCGTCAGGCAAAAAAGAATTGGATTGGAGATTTACCTCCGATCCATTGTCACACAAACAAGTGGCGAGGTGGAAATTGCCCTTGCAATCAGAGACCCACAGCTTTGTGACAAACTGACGGGCCCTGTGCTTGGACTGTACACCAACCTCGTCCACTACAACAGAAGGATCCGCTGCCGGATCCAGGGGAGAGGAGACAAGCGACCCTACATCAAGTAGTGGTCGGGAAGGAATCTGGGGATCATGCCTGAAATAGCCAGGGGAGGGTCGATTTTCGTGGCTCCCCTAGGCGTTCTGACCTCCAGTGGCTGCGTTAACATTATGGACACACCCTGATTCGTCGACCCACTCATCTTGGAGCGGATCATCTGCTGGATTCAAGGCATTTTCAACGTAATCTCGGTCCGCATCGGACACCTGATCTGCACCTGAGACTTGATCCACACGATGGTTGCCCTTTCCACGTCCACGGCCACGGCCGCCGGATGATGGACCTCCACCCTCGCCACGCCCTCTGCCCTTACCAGAGGAAGGGGTTCCCGAAGGATTTCCCTTACCTTTACCCTGGAATCCTAGAGCATTTCCCTTGTTTGCACCGGATTGAGGGGTTTGGCCTGGATTTCGATTTCCGCCTCCGGCGTTGCTATTGGGATTTTTCTGGCCGTTCGGCTGCCCACCGGAGCCGGATGGAGTCCGATTTCCTGTGCCTTGGGACCCGCCAGGGCCTCCAGAATTTTTGTTTCCACCGGAGGGGGTCGGATTCCCTTTTCCAGCCTTCCCACCGTGCACCTGTCTGTCATTCCTGTCTGAATTCTGCGAATTACTGATATTTTCACCAATCACCTTGTGATCGTAAGGAGACCATCGGTGATTATCAGTAGAATGCGTCTTAGCTCGGTTCGTAGAACCTAAAAGAAGGCAGATGCTACAGTGCTGCTGAACATTCCGGGTGTCATTCACCTTTTTGTTGCCCTTTTGGGCCCCATTTTGGGTGTTTTGCTGGGTATTCTTGTTTCCCCCAAGACCCTCATGGAAATTCTGGTTGGCGGCGTCGGCGAGCCGCTCAACCTCCTCCCAGAGTTCTTTCGGGGTGTACGAAAACACCCAGTTCTTGGCCCTCAGGCGGTGGCCATGGAAGCTGACTCCCCTGTTGAGGACTTGGACAAACAAGTCCCGATCCTCGTTTTCATGAAACTTGATTTTCCACGTCTCCTCAGTGAATTTCACCTTGGAAAAGGACGTGGGGGAGCACTTTTGAAGTGCCTCCCTGACGGAAAACTTGTTGGCAGAGGCATCGAAGCCTTCCACCTCCGCCCAGCAGGTCTTGACCTTTTCTTCGGACTGTTTGTTCCGAAGGGTGGCGGCAGTTTCTGAGGGGATCTTGTCAAAAATCAGACTTTTCAGCTCGGCACTAGAAAATTGTTCGCCTGAATGTTCAGCTTCTTCCACTAAATTCCAGAAGCGCTGTTTTTTGTCTTGCACTTCGTGCAAAATTAATCGCGAGAATGAAGGAAAATTCTTCAACATTTGGTGGTAGTGGTCCTCTGGCAGCCGGGATCCACGTACCTCCAACTGTTCCCACACATCATCAAAGGTAAGGGGGGAACTTGTATCCTCGCGATCACTCCAAGTCCTGAGCCAAGTGTTGGCCGGCGCTCCCTCAAGGCAATCCAAGAGGGCCATCAGGAACTGATCATCTTGGAGTTTTTGAGTCTTAACCCACAGTTTAAATTCCCGTTGGAACTGAGGCCAACGTCGGGGGTTCCCATTATACTTCGGTTGCTTGGCAACCTGACGAAGTCGCAAGGAAGTAGGGTTAAGAAGCTAATCCAGCCCAACACCGGCGGTAATGGCAGACACCTTGGCGGCATCATTCGCCACACCAGCTCCGGCGAGGGTCTGGGCGAGCAACAGCTGGGCTAAGGTATTGGAATCAGCAGCAGGAGGGGCAGTACGGGAGGCAGTTCGCTTGGCATTCTGAGCCTCAGTCCTAGCCTTCGCCGTCCTACTCTCAGAACGAGAGATTTTAACCCTTTCCTTTAGCTTGGTCCTGCTGATCCTTGCATCGGTGGTCCTGGAGTCCACCGAAGGAGCAATTGAAAAAATTTCTGTCGCCTCCTCCGATGGCTCTGTTGCTTGTCCCACCGATGAGGCGCCCTCAGACCGCATGTGCGTCTTGAAAAGATCTTTTATTCCCAGCGTTTGAATGATGAGGTGCATTTGATCTTTGAGCAATTGGAGCTCAGCATCTCGCTGGAATCTGCAGGAGCAGTCGGCAGGACAGTACATGCCGTGTCCTGAAGGGCCTGAGCAGGCTGTCGGACCGCTGATCTCGGTGGTCCGCAGCCAGGAGTCCACTTGGGGAGCTCCTTCAGCCCTGATTTCCAGGCTTGCCTGCCTGGCCGCCTCTAAATATCCTTCCTCAACCGCGGCGGCTAGATCGTCGCGGATGGAAACAGGGGGATGAGGGGCGGAGGGCCCGGGAACAGGTGCCCGGACCTTCTCCTTCGGGAAGGGGCTTGCCTCCCAGATCTGCAAAAAAATGGCAAAAGAGTCATCTTCTTGAGAACGCCACCACATCCTGGTATGAATTTCGTTCTGAAGGAGGAAAAAATATTCCGTTAAAAAATCAGAGGCGATTCTTTCTTGTTCGATCAGCTTAGACGTGGCTAAGTAACAAAGGGCCTCAAGGGCCTCAAGGTTACGGGTCACTTCTGGAGACAAATGGTCGTCCCAGTGTGCCCAAGAGGCTGGTCGATTATAGCTAGGTACCTCACCTGGACCGCCCATTTCAATGTCGTTCAGATCGGCGTCCGTAGTCTCAAATGTTGGACCCCCGTAAGGAATGTTGGTACCTGTCAGCTCCGTAAGCTCCACCGGAGCATTGCCATCGTCGTAGGCCGGCGGATTCCAGCTGCTCGATGGCCAGTTTCGACTGGGATTATGGTAATCTGGGTCCCCACAGCTGCTGATGTGCGCCCTTCTTGGGCAGCTTGGACTTGCGCAAGGCATTCCTCTCAAGGCCTCGTTCGCACAGGCCCAAGGCAGTGTAATCGTTACTTCTCCAGAAGCGGCGGGGTCTACGGGGCCGTACTGGGGAGCGAGCTGTGTATGGGGTGCCACTGAAGCAACATTCAGGTAGCCTCTGCTACCATGAAAGTGCTGCCCTAGGTCGTGGATGGTGCCGGAGGGCTCAGGGCCGGCAAGACCGAGGGGGCAGGCACGCGAGGAGTCGACCTGAACGCTGCTGTTGGGGGCAGAACCGGATACACGGACACCAACGGAGGCAAGAGCGGCGACAACGGAGGCAAGATCCATGCTGATTGTTATCCGGCAAAAAATCCCAGTCTATGAAGAAAATTGATGCGGATAATCCTAAGTACATCTGAGTGTCCATATCTATCTGAAAAGATTTATATAAATCCGATTGTGAAAAAATATTTGGCCGATCTGGCTCGCGCGCGCGCGTCAGCGGCAAATGGCGATTCCGGGTAAATGATCGAAACGCGGCGGATTTACGATGAATGGACCGCGGAATCAGATCCGGCACATCAGAAATATATAGGTCTGATCCTGAGACTGAGCTGCGGGGCGGCGATTCCGCCGACGCAGAGAAAATGACCAAAATGTAGCCAATCTGGGGCAGATCTACGAAAATCTGAGCAGATGGGGGTTAGCCGCACTTACAGCTCCATGTCCTTCCCGCCACTGCCACCCCCTCATTCCCTTGAGGCACGTAAAAAGTCAGTCGTTTGGGAGTGGCTCTTCCTTCACGTGAGGCACTGGTGCACCAACCTCTGGGGCTGCCTCTTCGTTATCTTCCTGCTTACATGCAGGCATTTCCTCGTCCTTCGGCGCTTCACCAACCTCCTCAATCTCCTCTTGCCCAACCGGGGCTGCAGGCGAGTCCTCCCCACTGTGCTGGTGCTCCTGCACCCCTGGACCAGCAGACTCCACCTTTTCCTCTTTGACCACCTGTTCTTCACTCTCCTTTGGCTCTGGCACCTCCGGCGGACTAGGCACAGGAATGTGCTTCTCAGTGTCCTTTGGCTCTGGAATCACGGGCGGCGTCGGCACAGGAACCCCATTGTCACTGTCCTCTTCCGCTTCAGCTTCCGGCGCGGGAGTGACCTCCTTCTCCTCGAGTGGACTGTACGAGGGGGAGTCCTCCATTGTCTTCTTGCCCTCCGCATCGATCGCTTCCTGTTTCTGCGCGCGGCGCTCTTTCAACGCATCCTCGGCAGCGTGGGGGTTAATGAAGCTTGTGCTGTCCTTGACTGCAATAACTGGCCACGTTGTCCGAGCTGCATCGCCCTCCTCCTCCCACTGTGGGGGAAGGAAGACCAATTCTTCCCCCTTTTTGGGCCGGGGGGTCCCCTTCGTGGCTTTCCCCGGGGTACCCACGGCCAGACGTGGCTCGCCATCAGGACCGTCCACAATGACCCATCGAATCGGCGTGTTGGCCGCCCATCCGAACCGCTGTCGCAGCTGTTTGCGCGTGTCCTCAACCGCCAGTCGTCGTTGTTGGGCTTGATCCAGGCTCTGCAAAAAGGAAAAAATAGTGAAACCGTGGTTCAGGCGGTTCAAGCGTGCGGTTGAACTACACTTCACCGGTTCAACCGCGCACACCTGCAGAGCTGACGCATGCGCCGATTCTGCCCTGATCGCTTTCTCCTCGTCGCCATCCTTCGATCCCGCAGCCAACTCTGTTGCCAGGGCCTTTACATCCTGCGCCGTGTCGCTGGGGAGCTTGCCGGAGTCACTGTCGGAACTGGGGGCCGGAACTACCTTCTTCTTCTTCTTCTTTGGGATATGCTTTGCGGCTGGGACCCATTCGTGCTCTTCAAAAAGGGGGTCTGACTCGTCCGTCTCACTGCTGTCCGGGGCGATTTTCCGCTTTTTCGAGGAAGCACCGCTGCCAGTTTTGGCTTTCTTTTTCGGCTTCTTGTCGCCAGAGACTTGGGCCTTCGCGGGCGGTGCTTCAGCCTTTGCACTTGTCCGCTTCTCCTTCCGGAGCTCCTTCCGGGCGGACTGAAACAGGGACTTCGGAACCACTTTGCTGCCAGGGGTGCTCGTCTCTTCGGGTGGCGGTGGTGCTGGAAGACGTGGAGGCTTGGGGGCCTTTCCACTGCTCTCGGATGCTGCACCTGCTCCAAGTGGGCGGTCCCACACACTCTTGTAGAACTCCTCAAAGCTCTCTCCCACAGGACTTGGTTGGGGCGCGGTGGTGACAGCTGGACTGGACTCAAGAGGCGTTGACCTCTGCCGTTCTGGCGCAGGACTGCCTTGCCCGGCATTGCCCAATTCCCGCAAGCCCCGCTGCACGCCACGACTCATGCGGTCGACCACTTGAGCGGCGCCAGGGATCTGCTGATACCACACGTCCCACCACTCCACGATGGGCATGGGTGGCCATCGCCCGCGGACGACAATGCCAGGGCCACGCCGATCCACCACGAACATGTGCTCAGGCACATCACTGGCGGTCAACTGCAGAGAAAGCAAGGAGGCCGGTGAACCGCAGAAGTCGGGGAACGCGATTCAGTGTGTAGGAAGGTGACGCTCAAAAGTGCACGGTTGAAGACGGTGAAGGCGGTTCAGCCGCACGGTTGAACCCGCTGAAACGACGGTTGAACTACTGCACACCTGTTGCACGCCTTGGATCGCTTGAACCACACTTGGCTGCACGAATGGCGATGGTGCCATTGCCGGTGGCGCCGCTGCTGCCGTCGCGGCGCTTGCCTTGGCCTTCTTGTGCTTTCCCCCACCTGAGATGGTGGCGCCCATAGCCAGCATGCGGCTCGGAGTCGCCGTGTACCGCTGGACCTCAGATTCGTCGAACCAGCCTGGTGGCAACTCCACCGGGGCCTTGAAGAACAAGCGCGGACCGTGTCCTGCGCTGTGACCACCGCCGCGGCCCACGGAGTCCGCGCCAAACCAGGACGCGCTCCTGGCAACACCGCACCCCGCGGTGGCCCATATCCTGAACAGGGCATCCAGCCCTGGTTCGTCCAGGGACATGTGGCCCTGGGGGTCGCTCGACAGACCCACACGGAGCACCTACAATCAGAAAAACGCACATCAGAACATTCATAAACAGAAAAACACACAGCAACGAAACGCAGCATGCGCCATATCAAAACATCTACCAAAAGACCGAAAAACACCAGCACAATCAACTAGCACACAACAAGACAACAGCAGACCTTCCACTCCGAAAACTCCCCGGCGCTCAGGCACTTCGTCTCCCAGGGGTACGACTGTACCCCATCCTTGTCTTCTTGGCGGTGCTTCTTGATCCACAGCGTCATGGCACGGCGGAACACGTACTTCGGCGTCACGTCAGCCAGCCACCACCACTCAGGCGTCTCGGGCGCCAGGGTGGTTTCGGGGTTGCAGGTGTTGTGGACCACCACTTCTTCCTTCAGCGGGAACTTGTCGGCCAGGTGGGGGGCTGGAGGCGCTGCCGCTGCTTGTGGCGCTGGCGCGGCAGGGGGATCGGCGCCTTGGCCCGTACCCAGTGCCCGCAGGCAGTCCTGCAAGGCCTTCCCCAAAGACTCGGGGTCCATGGTGCAAAGGCACCTGAGAGAAGCAGGGGTGAAACCGTGGGGAAGCCGGTTCAACCGCGCGGATGAACCTCCTGAACCACGGTTGAACCACACACACACCTCCTAGTTGCCAACTTCCAATTGAGCGTGCACTACGTGCTCATCTTCCCGTTGCCGCCGCCCGTCCCATCGAGGCATCTCCTTGTAGAGGAAGGTGCGCTCGTGTGCATGGCGGAGCATTGCCTCATCCTTTTCCTCCTTGGTAGCCTTACGACCACCACCCCGGGAACTTGTGGTTAGAAAGTTGTCCTTAAAGACATAGTTAAGCGACTCAACAATGTCGCCACAAAACATGGCCCCCCCCCAAGGTTGCAAATTACCCAATACGATGGCCCCCTCGTTGCGGAGCCACAGCAAGTAGGGGGATCGTTTATGGGGACATATAGTGTTTTGAAACCTCTTTGCAATTTGTGCACACCCTTGGACGAATGGATCATATGTCCACCGATAGATAGCGGTTAGCAATTTCCCCATGTCCTCAACGGTAGTGGTGACATGTGGTGTTAGACGCAAACTCTTTGCAATGGGCAACCAATTGGCAAACAAGTGCCATGTCTCTTCCCCATCGGGGAAGGACCGGGCTTTCAAAGAAACATTGGTCTTAGCGTCCTTTAGGAGGCTTTGAACCTTGGATCGTTGTGGTACCGTCAACATTGTGTCTCGTGTGCGCACAAACGTTGTTAAGTATTCACCACATGGTATCACAAGATGAAGAACACACATGATGACACACCCCATACGGTCATCCACTTTCAATAATGGACTTTCGATGCACCCTTTTGCACCAACACAACTAACTCCTTGTTTCCTATACTTTAGGAATTTTGCTTCAAGTCTTGTACTTCGTCGCCATTCACACCCTACCCATCTTTCTTTCTCCCTAGACCATGTCGCAAAAGAATAAATTGAACCAATTTCATAAAATGTTGATAGACCAAGTATATGACGAAGCCAAGGGCTATCGCCTCCAATAATGACAACGGTTCGCACCCAAAACCCTCGGAGCAACATGTAGCCACGGTCAATAATTTGTTGTATTTTTTTTAGTGTCTCTCCAAAGAGGACACACACAAGATCCGTTTCATGCTCACTTACGAGAGCAAGGTGAAGGGTCCAATTGTAGAGCAAAGTTCGTGCTTTTTGCATGTGGTTTGCAAAACCACATGCAATTTGGCACCATGACCTTGCTCCACATGGAAACCCATCACCACGCACTATAAGTACATAGGGGTGATCATCCCTAAATCTTGGGAAGTGCATTTCTTCTAGCACATCCCTTTGATCACCTATATATTGTATCCAATCATCCACATCCCAACGAACCCCAACTCTTCCATCCTTTATGGTCGTTTTTAGTACTTGTCTCTTACTTAACGCTGACCAAGCTTTATCCATCGTTGCATACGACGGAAAGCAATGTGTCCATGGGACGGTGCTTGCACGGGTTTTCTTCTCTTTGGCATCGGCCCACGAAATAAGCTTCTTGTACCTAGGGACGGTTGAACCGAGAAATTGGGATAAAGTGCGCGGTTGAACCGGCGGTTGAATGGGTTGCCGTCATGGCACCAAAAAGCGTCCAATGGTACAAACCACAAAGTATTCACATTTGTGACCCGGGCAACACGTTGCAACTCATATGTTCATGCTTTGGGCAACATTAAGTGATTATTTTGCCGTGCAAACGTTGTCATGAAGCACAATCACAGGTGTTCATTTGTGATAAGGGTTCAACCGCACCGTTGAACCCCGTTGAACCACTTGTAGGCATGTGTGCATTATGCCACATACCTTCGCTTCGGCATCCCAAGGTCCAAAATGAGGCGCAGAGCGTCGGATCCTGTGAAAGCTTTTTTTGTAGCCCTTTTTGTCTGTTTGGAAGCCCTCTGTGTGTTACCAATTCGGTCAGCAAGTTGTTTCCATAGGCGTTTTGTCGTGCCGTTTGTGCAGAAAAAGGTGAACAAGTCGTCCACCAGCTGTTGGTCCCCCCACCCGCTGTAGTGGTCGTTCACCACTTGCAGCCAGTGGTGGGACATTTTTTAATTTTTTTTAAAAAAGCTTTGTCACGCGTCAGTTTCAGGCGGTTATGCAAATATTTTGTTCAGAAACGCGCGCGCCGCTGGCGCAGCCGCCACCGCCAGCGCTGGCGGTGGTTCAACCGCCGTTCAATCGCGGTTCAGCGGTTCAACCGCGCCCCTTCCGAGTTCAACCGGGTTAAACCGGGTAAAACCACTGTGTGAAGTACCTGATCCAAATGAGCACGTAGGGGATGCAAGTTCCTCCGTATATCTACATGAGAATCATGTCACACGAGCAAAGGGACTCACCTTAGGAAGGCCTACCTACCCCAGGTGACACACTGAGAAATCAATGGGAAGTGCAATCGTCATTTTGACCAATCACGACAAGGC
This sequence comes from Eutreptiella sp. 'Long Island Sound 2002', assembly GCA_964036045.1. Classification (NCBI taxonomy): domain Eukaryota; phylum Euglenozoa; class Euglenophyceae; order Eutreptiales; family Eutreptiaceae; genus Eutreptiella; species Eutreptiella sp. 'Long Island Sound 2002'. The sequence goes on from OZ038384.1 coordinate 74,316,808, forward strand.
AAAGAGCAGTCCCTCCGGGGACCAAAAGCAGCAAACACAAGCCACCAAGGATAGACATGTGGATAACATTGCTTGAATCAGCTTTGCCAGCAAGCACCAATTTGAAAACATAACGGGCTTATGACCAAAAAGAGTCAAAGGCTGCCGAAGGCTGCCGAGTGCAACCAAATCGGAATAAACAAACTAGAAAAAAAACCAAACAGACATGTGTTGGCGGGACTGGAACACCAAGCCACAAGGCCACTTCACCACCAGTTAGTTGGTTCCATGTTAGAGTTGACCACCAAAGGGCGGAGCCTTGCCTTGAGGAAAATGCGTGAGCATCCTTACTGCACCCACAGCCCAAATTAAGAATTGATGTGCCAACCCCACAACACTTCTGAACAACAACAGGACCTTCCAAAACGGCCGTCATTTCAACAAAGGCAGTGGATAACACCTCCAAACCCTCGTACCACCATTTAGGGCGGCGACCACCACCAGAGGCGGCAGACTCAGTTTTGGCGACATAACATCCACGGCCTTTGCAAAACCTTCGCATATTTTGTGCACTCACCCCTTCAAGCGAAACTAACATCCGTGCGGCCTGCCAAACAAAGCTCATTCAAGTGCTGTGGGTTCGCGCCGCCGCCAGAAGCGCTGTCGCCAGTGCTACTAAATAATTAACCCCATGATTCGATTTCTTACGATTTCAGCCTTGAGACTCATACAGGAGATCGTTCGACCTATGCATTTCAGTACCGCATCCTCAAAGCCAGTCCCTACACATACAGGAATTCTTGGATCTTTGCTTACAAACTACCAACTACAAGGGCTCCTAACTATTTAAAACGACCATAGATGACGAAAATCAAGATGCACGCCATGATCGCCACGTCGAGGCGGTCATTTTGAGGGGTAAGGGTGTAGGGGTGATAGAACCACTTTACTTAACACATGGGGTTCCCTATCATAGAGGGTTGAGATGTGGCCTGTGACTTGTGCGGAGGTGGCCCCTCCCCCTCTCCGCGCATGTGGCAAGGCGGGCCGGGGGCCCAATTTGAACAAGGGGATGAAGGCGGTGGTCTAGAGGGTGGGCAATCTGCATTGGGGGGGTTGTTTTTGGAGGTGATACATACCACGGACAGCCCTTTGTTTCCTCGTACGTTTGGGGGAAATATTTTCAGAGCAATGTTAAGGATATGTTGTTGAGCCTAACATTAGGGCCAAAGATGGTGAGAGCAATGTAGGGGCCACCTTGTGGCAAGTGATGGCTGTATGGCAAACAAATAGGTGCCATAAATGTTGAAACCTTTGCGTAGCAAAATACTTGTGGCGCGCTTCCCACTCGATGCCCCTTTGGGTAAGCCACCCGGGGGAGGGGAGTGCCTTTGCCTTTTGCCCGAAAAACAACCGTTGTTTGGTCCGCAAAACAACACAAATTGCCCGGCAAACATGTTGGCCCTCATTGTTTGCCCATTTAAAAATGTTGGCAATACATATGCATGCATGTTGTTCACCACATACCTGCACCAAAAGGCCGATTGGATAATTATTCCATTGAGAGTCAACAAATCGGAAAATTGGCACACAAATGTGGCATGCTCTTTCTCTTCCAACCAACCCTGCCCCACAACTTGTGCACCTTGTTGTTCAGCCGAACCCTTACCACCACGTACCCCACTTGACAACAAACAGCATGGCTTTTATCCACCTGTGGTAGCTACCCCACGCACCCCCCTCACGCCCCTCAAAGCATGCAGCCCCCCCCCCCTTCACGCAATTTCCTGAGGTAAGTGAATGAATACCTGAGTGGAACCGATGAGTGAGTGGATACTTGAGTGGATGCGATGGTGCCATGCACCATCGCATCCACCCCCCCTCTCTTTTTGTGTTCCCCCTCCCGGCGAAGGCGGGGGGGGGATTGGTGGACTAACTAGTTTTCCCCTAGCTGGGGCAAAAGTTGCCGGAACGTGAAGTACAAATAAACATGCCATAAAAAGATGGTCGAATTGGCTCTTCATGAGGTTATGCAAAGCAAAACCAGCAATGTGCACGCCACTCCTAAGGTACATGTGGCCTTCCCAATGTAAATCCATTCGGACACCCGACAAACTGGACGAAAACGCACACATTTGGAATAGCGCAGATGGAAATGGCACGGTAGAACAGCATATGCATCTAGCTACCGATGGCCCTAAAAAGTGGCGGGCGCGGTGAGGTGAACTCATCCGGAAAAACAAAAAGAACCCGATAGGGTACCACTAAGTGGTTGATGGAGGTCACGGATCTGCACTGCCCTAACCTAACCCCCAACGGTACACATGGTACCGCAATCCAATGTAAGTTACCCCAAGCCCTCCCAAGATAAGCCATGCCCCTTTTGGGCACTCAACACTCAACACGTTTACCAAAGGCACCAAGGACTATTGTGGCTTGGATGGGATGGTGCGTAGCACCATCCCATCCAAGCCTGTGGCGCTAGCAAACGGGAAATCATGAACTATTATTTTTACATATTTACGTCTTATTGTTTTTGGACATTGCATGTGGGGTGGGTGGGGAGTGGAGTGGATGGAGCGAGAGAAAGTGTCTCATAACCAAATCTTGATTGTTTTTTTGTTTGTAATTTGGAGATGGGCAGCTGCAATACAACATGCATTGGCCCACCCAATGACAATTTTGTGGCAGTGCAGATCCGTGACCTCCATCAACCACTTAGTGGTACCCTATCCGGTTCTTTTTGTTTTTGAGGATGAGTTCACCTCACCGCGCCCGCCACGTTTTAGGGCCATCGGTAGCTAGATGCATATATTGTTCTACCGTGCCATTTCCATCTGCGCTATTCCAAATGTGTGCGTTTGCGTCCAGTTTGTCGGGTGTCCGAATGGATTTACATTGGGAAGGCCACATGTACCTTAGGAGTGGCGTGCGCATTGCTGGTTTTGCTTTGCATATCCTCATGAAGAGCCAATTTGACCATCTTTTTATGGCATGTTTATTTGTACTTCACGTTCCGGCAACTTTTGCCCCAGCTAGGGGAAAACTAACTAGTCCACCAATCCCCCCCCCCCCCGCCTTCGCCGGGAGGGGGATCACAAAAAGAGAGGGGGGGTGGATGCGATGGTGCATGGCACCATCGCATCCACTCAAGTATCCACTCACTCATCGCATCCACTCAGGTATCCATTCACTTACCTCAGGAACTTGCCTGAAGGGGGGGGGGGGGGGGCTGCATGCTTTGAGGGGCGTGAGGGGGGTGCGTGGGGTAGCTACCACAGGTGGATAAAAGCCATGCTGTTTGTTGTCAAGTGGGGTACGTGGTGGTAAGGGCTCGGCTGAACAGCAAGGTGCACAAGTTGTGGGGCAGGGTTGGTTGGAAGAGAAAGAGCATGCCACATTTGTGTGCCAATTTTCCGATTTGTTGACTCTCAATGGAATAATTATCCAATTGGCCTTTTGGTGCAGGTATGCGGTGAACAACATGCATGCATATGTATTGCCAACATTTTTAAATGGGCAAACAATGAGGGCCAACATGTTTGCCGGGCAATTTGTGTTGTTTTGCGGCACCAAACAACGGTTGTTTTTCGGGCAAAAGGCAAAGGCACTCCCCTCCCCCGGGTGGCTTACCCAAAGGGGCATCGAGTGGGAAGCGCGCCAGAAGTATTTTGCTGCGCAAAGTTTTCAACATTTATGGCACCTATTTGTTTGCCATACAGCCATCACTTGCCACAAGGTGGCCCCTACATTGCTCTCACCATCTTTGGCCCTAATGTTAGGCTCAACAACATATCCCTAACATTGCTCTGAAAATATTTCCCCCAAACGTACGAGGAAACAAAGGGCTGTCCGTGGTATGTATCACCTCCAAAAACAACCCCCCCAATGCAGATTGCCCACCCTCTAGACCACCGCCTTCATCCCCTTGTTCAAATCCCCCCCGCAGGGGGCTGGCTTCTGTGGGGGTCGGGGTGTTGGGGGCCCCTGACCCCGCGCCAGAAGCAGTGACCAACTACTACGTTACGCCACCCCCCCCCCCCCCGAAAGACAGCCCTTCTCAAAACCCTGCAATACAGCCCCTTAAAATGATCGCAATCGAATTCTAAGAATGCGACTCTTCTTATTTTTGGCCGATGATAGTCGTTTTGGTGAGTTAGAGGCGTTTGAAGCCGTTTTTCGGGCAATCTCCGGAAATTTGGGTCTGAATTTTGTATTGGCTCATACTTGCGAGGTTACCTTGCATTGCAGCCCCTTCAAATGACCGTCTTGGGCAGAAACCCCCGGAAATCAATCCCATTGGCCAAATTTGGTGCCCTTTTGATGATCCACGGCCAATTTGGGACATTTTTTGGCAGTTTTTTGCCCTATTTTTTGCGGTATTTGGCATGTATACTACCTGCCCATCTTACGAGGCTTTTTCGCCAATGCGGAAGCCATAGTGGGCAAGAGGCATGAGGCACAATCCGCTAGGCTCCGTTTTTGTGGGGCTTGGCCCACAAATGCGGAGGCTAGCGGCTAGCGCTTGCGCCGTTGATCCCGTGTTTTCATGCTTTTCTCCTTCTCTGCCTCTGGATATTGTTTTTGCCTTTGTGTTCTTTGTCCTCCCCGTTATCATCCGAACCGTTGCCGTGCGACCCCACCTCGTACAACTTTCCCCGGCTTATTCAAATCCCCCCCGCAGGGGGCTGGCTTCTGTGGGGGTCGGGGTGTTGGGGGCCCCTGACCCCGCGCCAGAAGCAGTGACCAACTACTACGTTACGCGACCCCCCCCCCCCCTGGAAGACAGCCCTTCTCAAAACCCTCCAATGCAGCCCCTTAAAATGATCACAATGGAATTCTAAGAACGCAACTTTCCTCCTTTTTGGCCGATGATGGTCGTTTTGGTGAATTAGGATCGTTTCAAGCAGTTTTTCGGGCAGTCTCCGGAAATATGGGGCTGATTTTGGTATTGGCTTCTGCTTGCGAAGTTGCAGCATGTTGTAGCCCCTCAAATTGACCGCCTCGGGCCAAAACGTCGGAAAAGCAACCTCGATCGTCAAATTTGTTGCCGCTTTGGTGATTTACGGTCAATTTTGTGCGTTTTTTGGCAGTTTTTTGCCATATTTTTCGCCATATTTGGCATGTATACTTGCTGCCCAGCTGGCAAGCCTTTTCCGCCAATGGGGCAACCACATGGGGCAAGAAGCAGGAGGCAGCACCGGCTAGGCTCCGTTTTTGTGGGGCTTGGACGACAGTAATGGAGCCTAGCGGCCGGCGCTGGCGCCGTTGATCCCGTGTTTTCATGGTTTTCACCTTCTCCGCCTTTGAATGGTCTTTTTGCCTTTGTGTTCTTGTCCTCTCCGGTCTCATCTGAACACCCGTGCGACCCCACCTCGTGCAACTTTCCCCCACTTGTTCAATCCCCCCCCCTGGGGGCTGTTTTCTGGTGGGCGTTGGGGTGTGGGGCCCCTGACGCCCCATCGAAAACAAGGTGCATACCGTACGTTACGCGAACCTCGGGGTAAAATCCAGAGGCCTCCAAAAACTTACCATATTACCCCTTAAAATGTCAGAAATTGAATTCTAAGAACGCGACTTTTCCCCTTTTTCGCCCACGATGGTCGTTTTGGTGAGTGACTAGCGTTTTAAGCGGTTTTTCGGGCAGTCTCAAGACATTTGGGGCTGGATTTTGTACTGGCTGCTGCTTGCAAAATTAGGCAAGGGTTGCAGCCTCTGAAAATGACCGGCTCGTGCCAAAACGACAGAAAAACATTCCCGTTGGCCAAAATTGGTGCCGCTTTGATGATTTACGGTCAATTTTGCACAATTTTTGCAGTTTTTTGCCATATTTTTGCCATATTTGGCATGTATACTTGCTGCCCATCTGACAAGGCTTTTTGGCCCATGGGGCAACCATAGTGGGCAAGAGGCATTAGGCAGAATCCGCTAGGCTCCGCTTTTGTGGGGCTTGGCCCACAAAAACGGAGCCTAGCGGCCGGCGCTTGCGCCGTTGAACCCGTTTTTTCATGGTTTTCTTCTTCTCCGCTTCTGCATGGTTCTTTTTGCCTTTGTGTTCTTTGTCCTCCGTTGTCATGCAAACCGTTGCCGTGCGACCCCACCTCGTGCAACTTTCCCCAGCTTGTTCACCTCCCCCCCCATGGGGGGCTTTTAATTTTGGGGCCGGGGAATGGGGCCCCGCCCCCCTCCAAAAGCAGTCCTTATGCCATTATATACGACTCGCGCGCTGAAACGAAACATACCTCAAAAGTCTACGATGCAGCCCCTCTAAATGACCACCTCGGAGAGCTGATTTGCGCCGTCATATTTGTTTTGATCAATCATGGCTATATTGCAAAGTTAGGACCTTTACAAGGTTTTAACTTCTTTAGCAGCATCCACTAATTCCATAAAAGCTAGGGATGTGAATTAAAGGTGCGCTAGCAAAGTTGAGGTGCCGAACAACACTATATATGAGCCACAGGCCCCAAATCCCAAGAAATCCATTTGCCATATTATTTATTTGCTGTGCACGCGTGCGTTTCGCAGTCGCCGGCATTTGCGATCTTTCATTTTGACTGTCCAAAGTGAAATCGGGCTACAGTGCACAAAATTTGGATCTAAGACCACGTTTATAAATGATTCTAAAAGGTGCGTCTTCCTGATTAATTGAAAAACCGCCGTCATTTTTTTTAGCACTGTCTTTCGATTTGACGGTTCGCAGCGCACGCAGCCGCCTTTTTAAGCTCAATAAGGAAACAAGCACCCCAAAATTTTCCCAAAATTGCCATTAATTTCGTCCAAATCCGATACAATAGGCCCAAGTTATGAATATGTCAATTGTATGCTATTTGCACCCTGTGTCGCTAATCTTGCCCAATGCACCCTCCGTGTCCTTGTGCTGCTAGCTTAAACACAAGGCAAAGGAGTGTTTTTACTCTTGTTTCCCCCGCCCGGCTCCATTTCTATCATAGAAAGGTGACCCGAAAATGGCTAAAAGCGTAATAAGGCTTTTCTTTTGATGGTGCCTAGCACCAGCAAAGGAAAAGCCACACCAAGGACGAAACAGGAAGGATTCATTTAATCTTACTTTTCCACACCCTCCACAACATATCATGTATCATTGCTTCATTAAAATTTCCTCAACATGCTCATCGTTCTTTGTTATGAATACCTGATCATGCACGTGCATATTGTGCAATCTGACTTCCGCGTCCGACAGATACCCTTCCGAGGCGATCGCAGCCCGCACATTGCCCTTCCCCATCTCGTGGAGCCCCCCTCCGCTTGTTCACCCCCCCCCCCCATGGGGGGCTTTTAATTAGGGGGCCGGGGAATGGGGCCCCGCCCCCCTCTAAAAGCAGTCCTTATGCCATTATATACAATCCGCGCGCCGAAACGAAACATACCTCAAAAGTGTACGATGCAGCCCCTCTAAATGACCGCCTCGGAGAGCTGATTGGCGCCGTCATATTTGTTTTGATGAATCATGGCCGTTTTACAAAGTTAGGACCTTTACCAGGTTTTAACTTCTTTACCAGCATCCACTAATTCCATATAAGCTAGGGATGCGATTTAAAGGTGCACTAGCAAAGTTGAGGTGCCGAACAACACTATCAAGAAGCCACAGGCCCCAAAACGCAAGAAATCTATGTGCTATATTTTTTATTTGCTGTGCACGCGTGCATTTCGCAGTCGCCGGCATTTGTGATCTTTCATTTCGACTGTCCGAAGTGAAATCGGGCTACAGTGCACGAAATTTCGATCTAAGACCAATCTAATAAATGATTCTAGAAGCCGCATCTTGCTGTTTAATGGAAAAACCGCCGTCATTTTGTTTTAGCACCGCCTTTCGATTTCACAGTTCTCAGCGCACGCAGACGCCTTTTTGAGCTCAAAAATGAAAACAACACTCCCGAATTGACCAAAATTGCCTGTAATTTTGTCAAAATCCGATACAATGGGCCCGAGTTATGAATATGTCAATTGTATGCTATTTGCACCCTGTGTCGCTAATCTTGCCCAATGCACCCTCCCTGTCCTTGCGCTGCTAGCTTAAACATAAGGCAAAGGAGTATTTTTGCCTTTGTTTGTCACCGCCCGGCTCCATTTCCGACATGGAAAGGCGACCCGAAAATGGCTAGAAATGTAATAAGGCTTTTCTTTTGATGGTTCTTCGCACCAGCAAAGGAAAAGCCAGACCAAGGACGAAACACGAAGGATTCATTTAATCCTACTTTTCCACATCCTCCACAACATATCATGTATCATTGCTTCATTGAAATTTCCTCAAAATGCTCATCGTCCTTTGTTATAAATACTTGATCATCCACGTGCATATCGTGCAATCGGACTTCCACGTCCGACACATACCCTTCAGAGGCATCACAGCCCGCACACCGCCCTTCCCCATCTCATGGAGCCCCCCTCCGCTTGTTGAAACCTATCCAACGGTCCCAAGATAAAGATGTTGGGGATGGAGCTAAGCAGCGCCTTGGCTATGCCCGAAAGATGTGGCACATGCCTGCTAAGAGACCAAAGTTTCTCCTTAGTACAATCGAAGCGCTTGGCCAGAAGTGGGCAATCTGCTGCTTGTGGGACTTCTTTTTCTCTAAAAGCTTGCCCAACGAAACCTTCAACATCTACCGTCGGCAAATGGTCGAGCATGTTACCTAACACGCTCTAGGTCTGTGCCAACGGACTAGACAGATGACACTAGCGCTGCAAAATAGACGTATAAGCCACTATGAACCGACATGACCTGACACTCGTGGAACCCCGTGTCCGTTCGTTCACCGGAAGCGCGTGGCCCACAGTCAGCAAATAGGGAGCTCTTGTCGTGATGATTGTGGCAATGTTCAGAAAGCCCCACAAAGGAGCGCGCAATTTATACAGCGCACCCCGCTGGACGTCCGGTGACACATGAAAAGAATCACATCCACATTTACACTTGTAACTGTCAGTTTTCGATACCAAGCTAAATGTAGCAGAATTCTGTTTGCACTTTGGCCGCCACATCTTCGGTAGAATAGTGGCGCAGTTCAGTTTGCCCTTGTACACACTATATGCCATGAAAAATGCCAAAAGCGTGTTGTAAAACGTTTTCTCAATAGTGGTCTTTACATCGTCAGACACGCCCAGAAACAACACCATGTGGGTGTCTGATTGGTCGAACAGTCCGTGCATGAATTGTACCTCCGCATAATTGCAGCTTGCAACTTGTAACAGGTCATTTGCATGATTCGTGGAGACAGAAATCGCCCGCAGCTCCTCAACGACTCTCGTCAACAACAAGAGCCGCGCGGCCTCTGTACTACGGTGCAGCAGACATCAAAAAGATACCACCGCCTTGTGCTGTGGGGCCTACGGCGTGTGCGCCCGCGTGCGGCGCAAAATGCCTCACATTGAAGTGCACCTTATCTGTGCCCGAGAACGGCTACCTCAATGTTTGCACGTCAATCCAACCACAGGAAAGTGTGTCTTTCAAAAGTGCCGCTGCCTCATGCAGGCCGCAAAACGGGGAACCGAGAACCACAATCAAGATGATATTGAGTTCAACGGAGTTTTAAACTTTGTATGCGGCAACTTGCAGTGCCAGTAGATCAGCATTACGGGCAACAAATGCCATATTGATCGCCTCAAACTTCCTAACCGTAACTTGGTGTAGAGGCCCGGGGGAACGGGCTAGCTCCCCACAAAATAGCAATGTTCCAGGTTTGCAGCAGCCAAAGACGATCCACAAACACATAGTGCACCTTCTCAAATACTACCTCGGTTGCAATAGACAGCTGCGTTGGCCCATGCGCCATGGTTGGAGCCGGCTTTGTTACTTGCTGTTCCGTCATTAATTTGGTACGCACTGCATAGATAGCGGCAACCCCGTGGTGAAGGCCGAGTGGGGCGTTGACCAACGCAGGGTGCGGCTGCGCCGGTGGGCACTGCCATTGATGCAACCTCCAAGCTGGGCTTTCTCACCATGAATTTTGCCAAAGCGTCGACTCCGAGGACATGGATGAATCTAACGGGGCTCAACAGGAAGCCGAAGAATGGGCCCAATGGCAGGCTTAGCAGGTTCGCACGGCCCAAGCTCAAGGGGTGCAATAGCAGCCGGATCCGTGTGTGGCCTAGCCGCTGTCCCACCACCTTGGAGCCACCACTTGTGGGCGGGGCCACTGTGTCAAAGGCCGCTGCACGCGCTTGGGAGAAAGAATTCACGAAATTGGCAGTTGTCGCCAATAGGGATCTGTCGGTAACCACAAAGAAAATCGGTTACACGCAAGCTTGTAGTACAGCAGGCAGTGGAGGCCTAGGCGTAGAGCCCGAACCTAATGATGAAAACATTGCATACGAAAGATATTATTCCCACCTCTATGTGTATGACGCACAAAACCATTAAATCATGCTCACAATGCGAAATTCAACAGTCTAACAAAGAATCCTTGCAATGCGCACTACTTTTAGACTATGTTCCCCCCGCAGAGCCCCTAGGGACACCCCTTGGAAACATCCTTCGAAGTAGGCGACCCAAGCTGGATTGGAGGGGACCTTGAGGGGGATCTTCCTAGTTCTTGTGGTAGTGGTGAAAAACTACGGGCCTTTGGCGCAAGCAGGTCGCAGGTTACTTGGCCAGGGAGTGCCAGCACACGCAAGGTGAGTGGGGAGTCGGATGGCAGCAACAGGGCGACTTTTCTTGTTTTGTAGCATATAAACACTCCCGTGTTGACAAAACAAAGGCCATCAGGTGCACACAATTGTATGGTAGCACACGTGTATCATACCAGTGATCATGCGGAACTGCCGGACATTGCTGCATATGCATACCAGGACCTGCATGTGCAGAGCGCTTTGGACTAAGACTTCGCTTCGGGAAGAGCGTGGGGGTGTGGGTAAGTACAAACTAGGCTTGTGAGCTTCGAGGTGATAGGACTGTGTGTGAGGGGGGCGTAGGCCCAGCCTCTGTGTAACCTGTATCCGGACAATGATGATGTGAAGTGCTTGACTGTAGCTTGCTGAAAGCTAGATGACCATAAGATAAGTTTTTGGCCTCGCACTGCAGCAGCTGTGCAGCCGGCTGCTGCCCTGAAGACGCCGGTTCGAATCCCCCGAGGGGAATACGAAGGGGAGATGCGGCTCCCGTCGGCCGGTGGTGCTGGTGGCGGGGGGCACTGCTACAGGTATGTTGTGCCTGGTGCCTTGTTTTTCCTAAGTGCTATGATATCTGGACATAAAAAAAAACCACGAAGACGAGACACGCCACCCATCCACCGGCGGTACCGATGGTGGAGGGCGATGCTGAAGGGGCCATTGGGGGGGGACTTGACTGTGTGTTGGGCGGCGGAGATGGAGGGCAGTCAAGTGGCGAGTCTGAACTTGGGATGGATAAACAGATGGACTCCATCTTGCATTGCCGATTTACCACTCTCAAACCATCTTGGTAGTATTCCAAGTGGAGGAGTCCGTCTTCAGCCGTCCCAACCACCGTGGCAGCAGGTCACAGGCCATTGGAGCGGGTGTAGAACACCCTATCCCCAATACTGAGATCCATGGATAAAATGGGCCTCAGAAATATGGAGGGAAGTATGATGTGCTGTAGCAGGCACTCTCAAAGTGTATCACCCTATCAATCAACCGAGAAAAAGAGTAGGTGTGACGGAAATGGGTAAAAAATGTGTGCAAAAAAGAAGAAATGGGTGAAATAGGCTGAACATCCAAAAATGCCTGATCCCCAATGCATCAAAACCAACTACCAAACAACAATGATGCCCAAAGTACCACAAAGTATGGGTTCCTACTACGGCCAGACACCAAAATAGTTGCACTGCGCGTGCACTGCGCTTAAGGTGCCCCCTAAGCCCCACTGCTAAGAGACCGAACCATGAGTTCCGATGTTCTGATGCCCCGTCGTCAGGCTGCTGGCTTCAGGCGGCTGGGTTGTGTGTGTGTGTGTGTGCCAAGACAGTGATTCTAGTCAAGCTCAAAATGCAAGGTTCAAAAATCTACTCTCCTACCATCCCGGAGGGTACACAGGCAATGGTTTCACGATTGAGCGTGGCGAACCAATCTACCATGGGAACATTGTTGCAATACTTGCACATGCGTGCATGATTGGAGATCCCACCAGAAATGCAGTATTCCAATACATAACAAATCTACCATGTTGCAATTCCGCCCACACGATGCTGTAGATTGGGTCAGGCTGGTGGTGTGAGCTCTCCTATCCTCATACATGCACTGGCAGGGGTATCAGCATTTCTTGGGGATTGTGGGAAAGGTCCAACACCAGCGGTGTGTGTGCACAAACAGCATTCCCCACAGTGCACAGTGGGCACACAAACCATCTGCATTTCAAGCATGGACATGCCCCACAGTGGTCTAAGGCGAGTGCAACTGGGCCTATCAATGTACTCTGAATCGTCAGAACCCATAGAGAGGCCTGATGGGGGGAAAATGCTAATTGTGTAGCAGGAGGATGAACACGACTGTGCTTATGTACAGAAAAGAAAACAATCATAACCCTGTTATAAGAAGAATATAGTCTGGGTGGTGAGTGCAAAGCAGTGCCTTGGTTGTTCAGTGACATCAGAGAGAGAGCCCTGTTCAGGACAGAGCTAAACTCCTCTCAGTAATCCACGAAAAGCTTTGCAAAACACAGTGGTTGGTTATTGGAAATGGCCCTCTTGACAACGTGTTGCACACAGAAACAATATGCAACCTCTGCACAAATTGGTTGATCCACAGGAGAAGATGTGCAGTCAATTGCCTAGTTCATTCCCCACCAGACGACAGGGGGGATGCTGCCCACATTCATTAATAACCATAGAACACGGTGGAAGGAATGGTGCACACATGATGGACCGTTGCAGCATATCACATGGGACCTCCAAGCACCAAACACATTTCCCATTTGTACAGCGCTGTCTTGGCAAGCGAAATGTCGGTGCAGAATGGTCTTGTGTTGAAATTTATGACCAAAATCAGACATCAAACCAATCAAGATGGACAGAGAATCCACAGGAATCGGGTCTGCCACTACCCCTGTGGAGAGCCCCTCTCTCCGAGAGTCATCCCCATCGCTAGACACCACAGCCCATCATACACCACATAGCCATCCGATTGGTATTCCCGCAGACGTGTGAGCAGCCCTGACAGAGGCACAATCTCGACTTCAATGTCCTCTTCATCATCCAGCTTCTGCTGTGGATCCTGGTTCCCAGGGTCATCCAGGTCAACATCCACCACAACCAAGCGGGTGCTCTCATTTGTAAGCCCTGGGCTTAAAGCGAGTGGCTGTGATACACTGGCAACCGTACCCACACGGTATCCAGTCTCCTCTTGCAGCTCACGCAGCGCGGCTGCCTCTGCAGTCTCCCCCTCGTCAATGAGGCCAGCAGGGACTTCAATTGTTGCTGTGCCAAGGGGCGGACGGAATTGCTTCACAAGAATGGTCTGGGCAGGTTCACCTTATGGAGAGGAACGGGGTGTGAGCAGACACAGCTCGGCGCAAGGATCGGAGTAAAGGACAAGGTTCATGGATTAATCAATGATTGATTCAAAACCCTGTTCTTTGGAAACTGCAGGCAGTGTTCTCCGCCTGATCAACTCACTCGCGGGTGTGCTGCTGCTGGTTGTTTAGACGCCCCATGCTCTCAGTTTGTAGGTATGACAGTGGCAAGGGCTAGAAAACAAAGACAGTCTTCCCCCAAGAGAAGGCTGGTTGACATACCCCATTTCTACCTGCCTGAACGTACCCAACGCTGAAACTAATGAACGCACACCCTGCAGCACTGGGGGGGTCGTGTGAGATACACGGAGAAGGTCCAGCAATCGGAAAGAACCACTGTTGAGGCCTGTTACCAGGCACAGGGCTGTGGGACTGAGGGCACGGGGCTGTGGGGCTGAGGGTGGGTTCAGGGCAGGTTCACACACGACCTTCTCGCCAAAGTCGCGGGAAAATGCTCACCGCATCTGCCTCGACCTGAGGCCCAGGGGGGAGGTACCCATTTCGGGACACCATATCCCACGACCGGACACGGCCGCGGGGGTCTTTGTACTGCAACGCCTGGAACTTGATCCATCGGGTGGAGGCCAGGTCGTCTATCCGCAGGATCTGCCCATTCTTGAGACGGCCGGTATCCGGACACGGATGCCACATCAGCATTGACTTCTTTGCAGTTTCATGCCGAGGGGCGCTGGAAGAGATTGCGGCCTGACATGTGCCAAGCCTCACGGAGGGCCCAGGCCGTAGAGAGTTTCCCCGGGGCATCGCGGCTGCACACCCCCGTCGTCAAAAAGACTGGGGGGACATGGCTGTGGAAAAGAACCAAAGATTTGGGCACGGGATGCAGCTGTTACCCTGCCAACAGGACCCCACATCTTCTCGCACTTTGGGCTCTGGTAGTACACAAAAGTAAACCACAGCCATCACGAAAGGGCGTGGGGAGTCCCAAAGACATCCCCCCCGTGAAATCGTGTCAGATGGAGAATTGTTGTTAATGTGTTACATATTTTCTGGTGCAGTGGTCACGCACTTGTCACGCACTTGTCACGCAGTTGTCACGCAGTTGTACCCTCACGTACCCTTCCCCCTTCCCCTGCAAGATATACCGCATTATACCAGAGAGCATGCACCTACACATGCTGTTTGACTCTCAAGGTGTGCACGTTGGGGAGCCTTCGGCCGACACATATTTCTCCCAGGCGAAGGCCGTGATCTCCGACACAAATCGGCATTGACCCTCTGGTCTACTGTAGGACACGGTCTCGTGGTCCACTGCTTGGTTGAGTCCTTGGCCCTGCAAGACTACGAACAGGCCATATGAAACAATGGCCTACAACGGCTGCCATCCCTTGCCTCACATCGTCAGAGCTTTGCCATATCACATGTGATGCCAGCACAAAAGAGTTAAATGCGATTGCATTTGCAGCCAAAGCTCCCGAAGATGAACAGCATCCAACGACACCACAGCACTCGCCAGTGGTTGATTGTCTGGGGACGGCAAATCACCATGGCCGGTGGACCGCCAACAGCCGTCGGTTGATCCCTCCGGGCCCCTTTGAGATCCCCGCAACATGAGGCAGGCAGTCCTGCCAGGCCTATGGAGTTGGCTTCAAGCAACAACACAAAATTGGCGAAGATGAACAAGAGTGTGGACGGGTAAATGAAGGCACAGCGCGTGCACAGCACGTGGAGGGCCCTCATGAGGCCTGAATGGCCGTGGCTGCCCTGTGCAATGACGGTGTCTTGCCCCGCTTGTGTGTGCACTGCGCCTTGCACTTGGGGCACAGTCCGGAACGCTGTGCAGCAGACAGAGCCATGTGATCTTGATCTTGGGGCATCTATTTGGCGGGGCCACTCAGTGGCAAGTGACATGACCTTCGGCTGCATCCTTCCCCTGCGTCCCCTGTCCTCCTTCCCCCAGTGAAGGGTGCTCTCCACTTCTGACTTGAATCTGCTGCAGTGTTTTCTTGTCCGCACTGTCTGGGACGTTTGGGAGCTGTCTTTGATGCCAACCAAAACAAGGGCCAACCTTGACCGAGCACTTGCCGACCAGCAACTGCTGTTGGTTTCTTGCAGCGTCAATAAACCATCCAGTATGATCGCAATCCTGTGCCCCAGGGCCTCTCACTCAGCATTACATTGCTCCACTTTCTCATACATATACCCTCAACCCTGGAACAAGAAATCACAAGAGAATACATGGACAACAGAACACACAGTGATCGCGTCATTCGATGATACATTTGCAAGGGAGAAGAATTGCAAAGCGAACACATGGGGGCATCCTTGCACAGCGCGCATATCACAGGAAGAAATTGGGAGTTTTTGCTATAATTGGCACTATTCTTGCCTACAGACCATACTATACCCCCACCCTGTGCAGGTCTTGCTCGTCATCATTTTGCGTTCGGGGGCCTTGGGGCATATGTCATGCTTGTTGCATTGAGGATGGAATGCTGTTTTGCCCTGTAGGCAAGCCATTTGGCAGCCCTTCTTTTCGCAAAATGTAGCAAGGGCCGCCCATCAACTTCTTGAGCTCCGGGCTCTTCTTGGATTTCTTTGGAGTCGTCTAAGAAACAAAGTTGAAAGGGATGGTGGAGGCACAAAAAAGAGGTGGAAGACGAGACACAACAAGCAGCTTTACAACTACGCTTTGTGCACAACCCGACAGTGCCTAATCACGTTGAGCTGCGGCAAATGCTTTCCTTGGTGCCTACTCCCATTATACAGCCATTACATCCGTTGCACTAGAAATGAGGGCAGAGAATGCAAGCAACTCATGCAAACACAGAACAAGGCTCATTGTTACTGGTACTAGGCACTGCTATGCAGCTTGGGGATGCTCCTGTACCAACTTTGTGCACAGCGCGCGCACAGCGCACAACACAACCCCCATGTGCGAGCGAGGGAAACCGTCCACATCGCCGAATGGTGCGGTCTCAGGGAGAGCGTCAGCCACTGCGTTGGAGGGATGGGAATGATAGCCAGGCACAAATGCATGAAACTGCCGCTCTGATGCAGCATTTCCATCGACATTGGGCATCCATCGTCAGTTGCAGGGCAGTGTCAAAAGTTGGAGCCCTGCATCGTTGGGCTACACTATATCTGCATCCTTTGCCCCTGATGTCAGCAGATTTACACACTGGGGGGGTAGCGGGGTCGCTGAAAGTGCACGTTGCACTTCCAGCACGGGCCTGGGTCCCTGCTCTCCTCACTTGGGACGGCCCCTTCTTGATCACCACTGGCACAATGGACAACACGCTTCTGCGTTCCGCTGAAACTCGCGTCCGGCGTCATGAGACTGCCACTGAATCAGACCAATGTATGTACAGATATCATATCCCATGATGCTGAGCTCAAATCAGCGGCAGGAATGGGCCCTGGGACTTCTGCCTGCATCTCCAACCATGTCTTCTGCCACAAATACCCCCTCTGTTGGAACAGGGCCTGTGGACTGAACAATAGCGCACCGGGGCCGGGGGTCGAAGAGAGAGCACTGAGAGAAACTGAGAGAGAAACTGAGAGAGACTGCCCTTGTTTGCTGAACAGTCCGAAGAGCCAGACTCTTGCGTGCTCCACACGCTCTTGCAGTTGCACTCTCTGCTCTGCCACCCAGGGACCCCGCTGCTTGCCCAGAATAGCTACTAGGCTCTATATTACGCCCCTGCCCCTCCCCAGAGACCAGCCAGAATTGCGCTGTGCGAAATTCACTGCCTCTCAGTGCCGGTGGCCCTCGCCGGCCCCACCAGTGCACCGGAGAAGCCTCACAGTATGCGAATCCGCCGCACACCATTGGCCGGTTGTGTAAGTGCGCCAGGGGCCATGCATGGTGGCATACCAAGAGGCGATGGGGGGGGGGGCAGATGGCCAGTGTCATGGGGGGGGCAGAAAATCAAAGGCAGCCTCAGCCACACCTCTCGTCTCCACCTCCGACGAGTTTGCTCCCATGGCACAGTGCACACTTGTCCCTAGACTGCAGATGCACCGTCCGAGTGCTAATGAGTCGGCCGCAGCTCCTTGTCTCGAAGGCGCATGCACTATCCCTGGCCGTGTCTCCCTACACAGTACCGCACGGGTCGCCACCGCTCTGGTACCTGTGGTTGTCGGGAGGAGGAGTGTTGAGTGTGGCTGGGCTCATGAAAGATGTGCTGTTTCCCTACCACAGTACCGCACGGGCTGTCACCGCTCTGGTGCCTGTGGGCGCCGGGATGAGCAGTGAGTGAAGTTGAGTTCGATCCAACGACCTCCGGCATGTAAGCAGAGCTCCATGACCACTGAATCACTGGCGCCTCTATCGCGGGGGGCAGAACGTCAAAGGCAAAGGGGGGGTTGCCCACTAAGTCACAGGGGTTTGGGGTTTGAGGTGCATGCAGCATGAGTCCCAAAGGGGGGGGGGGTGTTCACCCTTTAGAGGGGGGGGGGGGGGGGTGCACTTTCCCAGGTACATGGCCCCCTGGCAGGGCGCACAAAACATCGATCTCTTAGCGCATGATGCCAACCCCACAATTTGTGATGCGGGGCCCAAAGGTGATCACGCACTGTTCAAAAAGTGCTGTGGACTTGATGCCCTTTGCCATCCCCATCCTTTGCCCCCCTTGCCCCCCCCCCCCCCCCCGGTGCTGGGCCCCTGTGGGCCTGTCACTGCTGATCGTTAGGTCAGTGGGCAGGGTCTTGACTCTGGGTATTTTGGATTTCGGTGACGTTGCACAGGGGCCCCACCGAATGGGGCAGTGCACTTCACATCTCTTGACCCACAACAAATGCCTGTCGGACGTGCAGCATTCAACTTCTGTGCTCTTGCCACCAAAGAAGTGATTTCAATGCTGGATCTCAGTCCAAAGTACTGATGGGGCCCATTCAATTGGGTCACTTATGATTCGGACCCCCCATATCCGCTGATCGGGATCAGGGGAGGAAGGTGACGGTATACACATCTGGAGTGGGGGTTGTGATGCGATGGGATTGCCTTGAAGCAGCTGTGGAAACAAAGCCAAATGAATGCTGGTTTGCTTGGGGGGGGGGGGGGGGGGGTTCCACTTAAGAGGGGGGGGGGTCCGAGGGGGTGGGTGGGTGGTGCACCCAATCGGCAATAGGCAATAGAAAATGTCCTCATTGCTGCAGTATGAAGCGCAGCAAGAGGACAGGAAACAATGGACACTAGCAGCATACACAGGGTACAAGTAGCCACACCGCTTAGGCCGCGTAAAATTGCGCCGCAGGCGCAGAGCAAAATTTGGCGCCATCATTTCAAGGGGGGGGGGTCTGAGGGAGGGGGATCTGGAACCCCCCCACCCCCCGACTACTGCTGCTGAGTTGGTAAGTGGAACTCGGGGGGGGGGGGTGCGTCCAAAAAGGGGTGGCTGGGGGGGGGGGGGGCATAAAGCCTGAAAGAGTATGCCGGTTGGTACTTCCGGGTGAACATGTGTGGTTGCCTTTTGAGCAGGGACTCCTCCAGTTGTGGACAGGTGGGTTGGTTGTCCACCCGGGCAGGGGGGGGGGGGGTTGGTGGTGTCGAGGCGCGTGCGCAAGGAAGTCGCAGTTCCAGTGGCATGGTTGGATCTGGGTGCCAAACAGCGGGGACTTATGGGGGGGGGGTCTCTTGGCTGGTGACGTGCTGCTCACAGTGGCTGACCGCGAAGCGGGTTGGCACCCCCAAACGACAGGTTAGACCAGCTTTGCATCCACTTGAGCTGCGGTCCACGGGCGAGGGGGCACTGATGCGGGATGCACGGACTCGTTTCCCGGTCCCTTAGAGTACCACCGACATCGGGGCCTGCGGGGCTTTGTCCCCCATTGGCCATGTGCCGCATGTACGTCAGCCGGCTACTCGTGCACACGTACTCAGCCGGTATGGCAACCCAACCTGAGTTGGTTGCGACCCCGGACCGTTCTGTTCTAATTTGGGGAGTTTGTATTCGCATGGGCCGCCCATCGCAACCTGCGGCCTCTATGACACATCCATTACTCACCCCCGTGCGCACTGACGCGTGTGACACGTGTGACGGGTGTGACGGGTGTGACGGGTGTGACACGTGTGACGGGTGTGACGGGTGTGACGGGTGTGACAGGTGTGACGTATGTGACGCGTGTCACGGGTGTGACAGGTGTGACGCGTGTGACGCGTGTGACGGTTGTCCACACAAAACCTGCTGCACCCCCCCCTCGTCCACCACCACCTGCCGGGGATTTGTAACAGGCGAGGGAAAACGTTTGTTTTGGCTTTTCACAAGACGTGGCTGTTTTTGCCCACAAAATGGGGATTATAGACAGGGGTCGGGGGTCATACAACTGCACACACCTGCAGAGTGGTGCCCACAAGTGCTGCAGCACCCCATCTGTATGGTAGCATTTCGTGCACCCCCACCAACCCCCACCAAGGGCCAAGGATCTACCCCAACACCATGCGCTTTTGATCTGAAGGTAAAGCTCTGCCGAAGCCAGCTGTCCGATAGGGTTAGAGCACAGCGACCGGGCGGCAAAAATTTTGAAGCTTTGGCGGGGATGACCGGTCAGAAAAGATTTGGTTGGTCAGTCGGTCGGTTGATTGGTAGGCACACTGGTCTGGCGGGTCCACATGGCATCCGCAGGGGCTTTGGCGCTGCACAGCTATCCATTTCGATGCCGACCCTGAACAGAAAACCCCTTCCATGTCCGCCTCCCACAGCACGCCCCCCCCAATTAGACCCTAACAGAAAACCCCTTCAGGCGAAATCATCCTCCATCGCCTTCAGCTCCCGCACAATATCTTTGAATGTGGGACGGTCCTCTGGCAGCATTTCCCAACATTTCTCCATCAGCCCAATCATGGCCGGCGGACAGCGGTTGGGATCGCATGCTGGACACGTCCCTGTGCACACAAGGCCCGTCAGGTTCTCCTCAAAATTTTCATCCGGGCCATTGAATGGCAGCTCCTTCCCGAATGGGATGGTACTGCAGCAGTGGACGGAGGATGGGGAACGGAGGAGGGAAGTGAGTGTTGGGGGCACAGAGCCTGCAACACCCAGGGCCTGATCCACTGCATGGCACCTCAACCGCTTCATGTTGCACAGTGGACACACTCAGATGGTCTACATGCGTGGGGATCTGATGGCACCTCTGCATTGGATGGCCCACTCCTGCCCCTGCACCGCCCTGGCCTGTGCCCCTGCCCCTGCCCCTACCCCTACCCACAGTTACCTCCACGCCTTCAGCTTCTCAGCTCTACACTATAGTCTCCATCCCCGTCCTAATCCTTGGGGCAGCTATGGCTGTCCTAATCCCTGGGGCAGCTATGGCTGCTCCAGCAGGCCAGGGAAGCAGAGGGGGTGGCCTGCTGGTGCTAACCTTCACTAGCAACAACAGGCCGGGGATGGGTGGGGGTCTGCAAAAGTGAATACCATGCTTAAGAGCCCAACCCCCCCAGTCGTGGACGCGAATTTAAAAGGGGGGGGGGGGCTTATGGGGGTTTGCACTGCACTGGGGCATTGTCGGCGCCGTGGGTGCCCACTACATATAAACCTCCCTCTTTATATCTAAACCACAAATACATATGTAGAAGGCCCTTGAGATCTACCCATATCTAGAACACCTGCTTGACATCTAGACCCCATATCCAACCACCCCCTGCCTACTCAAAGCCCCCCCCCCCACATGGTACCTTGTAACCACCCTCTACTGCATCTATGCACCGATGTCGTGATTTGCATCACTCTAGTCGGCAGCTTTGCAATGACTTGCGATCACTTTGTATTGCAGTTGGGCAACGATATATTCTCTTGCACCCACTCTCTTCTGCAACTATGCAGCAACATGTTGCCTTGCCATCACTTTGCTCTACATATTGCTGCTACCTATCATCAACTCTCTGCCACATACATGCATTGACTATGCATGTGCACTAACGTGGCACTTTGCCAGTTGTGCAACAACATGATGCCTTGCCAGTAACTGTGTAGCGGTATATTGCCTCAAACTCTTTGTATTGCAATTGTGCGATGACATGTTGTCTTTTAGTTGTTGTGTACTTTGGCTGTGTAGCAACATGCTACCTGGCAACCGCCGTTTACTACAGCCGCGGCTATGCAACAACATATCACCTTACCACCCCTTTGCACAACCGCTTTACACCAGCGTTGCTTCACTCTATCTTGTCGAACCGCACTGACATTTTGCCATGCAATTGCTCTATATTGCAAACGTGTAGCGACATATTGCCCTACAACCATGCTCACCTACATGTGTGTAGCAGCATAGTGCCTTGCCTTTGATCTATGGTGCAACTGTGCAATGACATGCTACCTTGAAATAGCTCAATATAGCTACTATATGCCGCCATGCAATCGCTTCGGTCTCAAGCTGCACGGGAACATGTAGCCCTGCAATCGCTTGATGATGCCACAGTGTGGCACCATGTTGCCTTGTTATTGCTCTGTTCTACAGCTATGTAGTGGCATGCAAGTCACAATTGCTGTGTATTGCGGCTATGCGGCAACATCCTGCATGGTGGCGGTTGTGTCTTGTACGTGAGCAGCGGTATGCTCCCGTGCAAAAACTTCGAAGTACAATTGGGAGTGCTTCTTGTGTGCGGCGGGTGCCGCAGGGTAGGAGTTATTAGCTTTACAATTATTAGCACCACATTAATGTTCCTCAATTCAAGATGAAGGAAGTAAATCCAACGGGCACCATGGCGATGCACAATACTTAAAA
Source organism: Eutreptiella sp. 'Long Island Sound 2002' (assembly GCA_964036045.1). Classification (NCBI taxonomy): domain Eukaryota; phylum Euglenozoa; class Euglenophyceae; order Eutreptiales; family Eutreptiaceae; genus Eutreptiella; species Eutreptiella sp. 'Long Island Sound 2002'. The sequence goes on from OZ038384.1 coordinate 74,338,949, forward strand.
TGGTCGAAAATGTAGCGACAACCACTCTCCTCTCCCTAGTACGGTTCACAAAAGGCACAATTTGCCCTGATCTAGGAAAATTATCCAAATTGCGTGCCACATGTGCCTCAGTATTAGCACTCCAGTGTTCAATTTTGCATTGCCGTGCAACTACAATGTACTGTAAACCGCCATTTTGCCTTGCCAGTCGCTCTTTTATGTTGCTAAGCAACAACATGTCGCCTGCTACAATTCAGTGCTAAACCAATGCGGTGAGATGTGGCCTTGCGGACGCTCCGGATTGCACCCAAAGGGGAGCATGCGGCCTTGCAACTGCTATGTCTATGCCGCGACATGTTGCCTTGCCACTGACGTGTGCCGCACCTCCGCAGTGACATGTTGCTTGCGGCCACTCTATTGCACCTATGCAACACCATTTCGGAGTCGGAGTGGGTTGTGGACGAGTCAACGGTGTCAACGGTGCACGGTTTTGTCCCAAAAATCCCCTTTGAGAAACGGCGCCATGAACCATAGGGTTGGTACTTGACATTGCACTTGTTGATGAACTGTTGGATGTGAATCACAGATGACAGAATGGACAATCCAATGGTGTTGCAGGATATGCTCCTCCTAGTCCATCGCCAACTTTGTGCAAGGGTTGTGGCACACAACCCATCCCAAGGGGCCACACCAAAGGATGGGTGGCATTAACCCCAACTCAAGGGGTCACACTGAAGCGTGGGAGTCGTTAACCCCAATTCAAGGGGCCACACCGAAGCGTGGGAGTCCTTAACCCCAACTTGAGAGGCCTCCAACGTGGAGAAGGAGACCACAAACCGATTATCCTCAATAGCACTAGGAAATTCAACAAATCCGGGGAAGATAGTAAGCAGGACTGCAAAGAGCGGGTATCAAAATCAGAAGTAGCTACCTAACCCTTGCCGTCTCGGGGGCCCAAAGTGGCTACACGACCCCTACCTTCTTGGGGGGTTCCCAACGTCAAGCGCGGGGACCAATCCGAAGTGGCTACTTGACCCGTAGCGTCTTGTGGGCTTATACCCTATTGGGTACAGAATCAAGTGCACCAATTTTTAAAGAAAGAGGCCCCAAAGGGAGAATATAGCAATAAAATAGGAGAAAGAGTGGTGTGTGTGTGGGGGTAAACAGTGTGTGAACCATGTGTGCATGTCTGCGGCACTCTTCCGCCTTCACTCTAGGAGACCAAACTCACGCCGCTGGAAAAGTGTTCCCCTTGCCATTCACTTTGTTTTGTCGCGTAGTAGTGGCAGACTGCCTGACCCAAAGGTGCAGCTATGTAGCAACAAGTTGCCTTGCAGCCACTCCACATTGCACCTGAGTCGCGGCATGTGGCCTTGCAACCAATCCGACTTGTAGGATGGGCGTTTCGATGGAGTCCGCCCACAGGAGGGGGGGGGGTGACAATGTGGGGGATGAGCATGGGGAGGAGAGGGCCCACTTGGTAGGGGAGGACATAGAAAATAAAGGCAAATGGACCGCCTGTGAGACAGGGACATGAGGAAGGAAATAGGGCAGTGCGGCAAGAAACAGTCCACCCAAACACGACACAACCTGTCCACCCAAACACGACACAACCTGTCCACCCAAACACGACACAACCTGTGATAGTCCCGGCCAACTTTCTGAAAAATATGGTTCTGCCCCCCCCCCCCCCCCCCAACCCAACATCTCCAAAAAGCCGTATTCAACACCTTTCCAAAAAGGTAGAACATACCCCACCCTCCGGAACACCATGTTTTGGGGAATCAGCCGACATCGTCCGGCACGCCAAAACAATGCACCACAACCCCACGCGGATGTGCCAAAAAACCCAAAACCGGTGACAGTCCAGGCCAAGCCTTTTTTGTGATACGGGGGGAGGGGGGGGGATGAAATCTTGGAGGAGGCAGGCACTTTTCAAGGGCAGGCACTGCTTTTGTCCTACCCCTACCCTTGGGGGGGGGGGTCCAGTCAAGGAGGCAGGCACCCACTCACCGCCTTGTCCACAGTACCTACCCAATATCAAACCACACACAATGCATCACATCGTGAAGGGCTCACCACTGCTTGCTAAAGACATGTATGTTACTCACTCACTGTCGCTGGAGCTGTAACAATCAGAAATTGAGGAAGAATCACCACTAGACTCTCCCTCAAACACAACCACATCCCTCTTCCTTTTAGCTCACGCATGGCATTTGGGTGGTCATCCACCCTCATACCACATTTGCAAAGTACTTTCATGATGAGTTGTAAAAAAAAACCGACAAATGTTTGGACCATGTTCCAGATATTCAGCCGTTCTGGTCCCTGCTGCCACACCCAGGAACTGAACCAGGGACACAGTACTTGCAAGGGCAGAGTCCTACCACTCAGGTACTCACCACCTCTGACAACATCCAGCTCAGGGGTGGAATAGATATTTCACTTTGAATCTATTCCCCCACAAAATCTTAGTCTGGCCCAGCTTTCTGCATCTGTCGCCTTAAATGCCCTAGCGCCCTGCATTCGAACCCAGGACCTGTGGACCGCAGATGTAACATAGTACCGCTAGGGTACTGACCAGATCTGGCAACCCACTGCTCAGGGGCAAAATGAAAGTTTTGCTTACAAATATTTTCCCCAAAAAATCCCAACCCACTCTTGGCCTACCCCGACCGGAGGGGGGGGGGTGATTCCGCTGAGGGCACCCAGAATTTCCAAAAAGGCAGGCAGGCACCCCCACCCCCCCTGGGGGAGGGTATCCAAGCCACTAAAAAAAGGCTTGGTCCAGGCCAGATTTCTCAAAAATAAGCCCCCCACACCCCACACCCCGTAACCCATATATCTCCGAAAAGCCCTTGTCAAAGGCTTTCCGAAAAGGTACAACATAGCCGCCCCTCAAGAACACCATATTCCGGGAAATCACCCGACACCGGAAAAAACTCTGGGAATTCACCGGAATCCCCCCCCCCCCCCGTAAAACAAACCGATATGTGTGTGTGTGTGTGTGTGTGTGTGTGTGTGTGTGTGTGTGTGTGTGTGTGTGTGTGCGTGCGTGTGTGTGTGTGTGTGTAGCAACATAGAATAGGACAAAGAGTGCAAAGTGGTGTGTGTGTGCGGGGGGGGGGGGGTGTATATGTGTGTATATGTAGGTGACACTACTCCGCCTGTATTCTGGGATAATTAACCAAACTGCGCGCCTTAGGTTGCGCTGTGGGGCGCGCCGCGGGCGCAGCAGGATGTGCGTGTTCCCAACCGCTCTACATTGCAGCCGTGCAGCCTGACTGTCCATTTCCAAGGCTGAGCGCTATAGACAGCCCGCATGGACCTCAATGTTGCACCGAAGGGCTGAGAGACGCCGTTGAGCCTGTGTGTGTCCAAGGAAGGGAGAACCATCCTTCTGCAGGGCACCGACGGGTCCTGCTCCCCATTCCTGCACCTGTGCATGTCCTTGTGCATGACAAGACGGAGGGGGGGGGGGGTCCAGGGGCAGGGATGGTCCCTCCTCCGATGGTTGTCAGGCGTTCTAATACATCCCTGACTGTGGGCGTTTACGTGAAAACTGTTGGGGTAAGGCAGAGTGAAGCCGCACACCGCAGACCCCGGAATGCCTTGCGCACATCACCCACTGCATTTCGCCCGAACACCACAAAACACCCCAACACCAACCCAATGCCTCGACACCGAAAGCCCCCCACAGTGAACCCAGACGCTACAATGGTCCGTCCGCAGAACCCCTGTGGTGTGCAGTGTAGAAGCGTACTGCATGCTGCAATCCACCCGCAAGGACCGAGCATGCCACCTGGGGGGCGGTTGGGTACCTATGCTTCGGGCATCACCCCTCCCATCGGATTGGTCAGAGGCAGAGAGGTTCATCAGTTGGGAATCTCAGGTGAGTCTCACAGAAACCAGACACCAACCATGTGCCCCTGCCCGTGCCCCTGCCCCTACCCCTGCCTGTGCCTGTGCATGTGCCAATGCCCATGCCCCGTGCCCTCCCTCCGCCTCTGCCTGTGCACATGGACACAGGTATCGGCACGTGCCCCTGCTGCCCCTGCCCTGCCCTCTCCTCCTGCCAGTGCCTCTACCCATGCCTCCAGGCCCTGGACTGGCCCTGCCCATTGCCATGCCGACATGGCAATCGGATAAAATTCTGGTTCAGCATTGATCAGTTAGTTGGGGATGCACCGACAAATCACTGCGTGCCTGCACGCAACTTTGCACAAACCTGTGAGTAATTTCGTACAGCAGCCCTGCGAAGCTGTACACATCACACCGCTTGTCGTACGTGTCCCCCATCATGACCTCCGGTGCCATATACCCCAAAGAGCCAGCGTAAATGTCGGACGTGACCTGTACCATGAGAGTGAGGTCCGCTGAAGGGCCAGGGAACGGCGGCCGGCGAAAATATTTTGGGGCTCCGACGAGTTTCTGGGCGGTTTCAGGTGTGGCAGGCATCACCGGGACTGCTGCCTTTGGGCTGCTCCACATTGGGACCACAGACACCACCGTAAACACCTTGCATGGCCGTCTCCCACCGTTCTGCCTGCTCAGAACTGTACTCTGAACACTTACAGTGGGTCGCTATGGCGCTCTCTCAGCCCGTTCCGACCATGTGGACACAACATCTACAACACAACAGGGCTGGTGATTTGCATGGAGATCAGCACGGTGATTGTTGACGTCCAACTTCACAGACAATCAAACGGAACAAATCCTCAGGTTTGCGGCCAGTGGACATGCAAAATGAATCTGTGCGGGACCAAAACATGTTTTTGGAGCGGAAACGAGCGCAGATCTCCAGCACCACATGGCACCACGGCAGGAAACAGGAATTTCAGGCCGATGGTCCTGAAATTCACCCTAAAAATGGCTGTTTTCAACCATCAAAAGGGTGATTGCTTGGCTCAAACACCCGTTGCGGCGATCCACAGCTCACCTAAAATGGAGGTCCCATGGTTGTGCATGTTCGTTGTTGGTTGTTGCTGCTGCTGCTGCTGCTGCTGCTGCTGTTGTTGTTGTTATTGCTTGTCCCATTTGTGCAATCCATCTGCAGGTAACGTCTGATTTATATATGCCATGAAGGTGTGCTGTATGTCAAGATCAGTTGGGTTTCGGGTACATGATTGTTAATCACCAAGTTTTGCCGATATTGGTGTTCCGATGGGTGAAACCGGTGGGAGGACTGGGAAATACTATTCAGCGATGATGTATGAGCTGCTTTGACAGCTATTGCACAACAAGCAGAAACAACTGCCTTTCGTCATAAGCGGGTATACTCCGAAGGAATGCCTTGCTTCCAGCACTCCACGCCCTCCAATCTCAGCTCTAGAGGCCACGCCTTGCTTCCAGCCTTCTACATCCACCGGCCCCAGCTCGCACACCTCATCAGTGACGCAATCAAAATCGCCGATGGACACGTGGTTGTCTGCGGTCAGCATGACGTTGCTGCCTTTGATATCCCGGTGCATAAGCCCTGCGGCATGCACTGCGAGCAAACCCTCGGCAGCCTCACAAGCCATCCGCCACTGCAGCCGGCGTGGTATGGGATTCTGGCGGTCCAAAACGCTGCGGGGGTACTTCATCCACAGACCTGACGATGCAAACAATTTACATATTGATTGATGGCGTGATTGATGGATGGACGGATGCATGACGCAATCCTTGACCACAGAAGTGTAATGCAAGAAGCTCAATTATGCACACACAAATATACACGCAGCGGAAGGATGCATGTAGTAGGTCGTATTCAGCATATGAATTAGATGGAAAACGCTGTACCAACGGGCAACTCTAAGAGTTCAAGCAGAACACGAGATGATGCAAATGAAAATTATATGACAGCGTTCGGCATTTGGGTGTGGAAATACACAGATATGCAACACCACGGGACGCACAAATGTGTATCATTGACATCTGCGCCGAATGGATACTGCCCCATGCACGGTTGATAGACCCTGTGCCCTGTACACCTTTTTGTAATGACCCTCTTGCGTACTTGAGACCTCATACGAAAAGACCTTTACTAACGCCCTGTGATAGCGCTCCAACATAGCCTGATGGAACAGACCTGTGATGTCCCCTCCGCTGCAGTACTGGAGCAGAATTACCCCAGGATTGTCCTGTGTGAAACCCACTACTTTGCAGACGTTTTTGTGATGCACCTGCAAGGCATGAATGGACACTAAGGCGATGGCAGAGGCAAATGCATAGAAAACGGCGAAGCAGTTGCAGTCTGGGGACTTTGAGTGCAATGACGCCATGGCACAGCAGTGGTCTCCTTGTGCCGTTCAGCTGAATTGGCCATTAAGTTGAGGAAAAAATTCTATTGCCTTCGGCAAGACACCGCGAAGAGGGGCTGACAGTCAACCAATCAGTCAGTCAGGCTAGTGGTCAGTCAGGCAGTCAGTCGGGCAAGCAGGCAGAAACACACAGCTTGGCTTTTTTCAGTGGCGGACTACAGCTACAAACATTAGTCGAGTGGTAGAACAGTTGGTCGATGGTGATCCAGCGTCGGTTCACATCCCGGCCGGTGGACCCCTGGCCGGGATTCCCGCCAACTCTCTTCTATCCAACCCTGGTTCAAATCCTTCTGGGCACAAACCTTTGACCCCCCACCCCAGCCCCCTAAACTGTGATACCCAGTTTCAGGGGGATAGAGGCCTCAAAATCAAAAAAATCCATTGGGGGATCGTTTCGTCGGGCAAAATAATGATCTTACAAGGGGTTAGACATCCAATATCATGCCTTAGGGTATGCTACGTGAACGACCCATATGCCATACACACCCCAAAAGGGGGGTGTATGGCGTTCGCGCCTACGCGTGATCTAACAACCTCTCTTCGAGGTGATTTCCATACAAGGTGGCACCTTTCTAACCGACTTACAAGTCAAACCCTTGGCCAAGCACCCCAACCTCCACCACCTTTGCCTATGTGCTGCCTCTTGCTGTTGCTATCCGGCAATTTCCCCCACTCCTTTGGACCCATTGGAGCCACATTATAAGCTCACCTCTCACCCCAATGAAGGGGAGATTCACGGCTGTTGGGTGCCCTTCCTGCTTTTTCCTTCCCTATTTCCCTCATCTGTGTAGTAGTGGTGTCGGGGCACAATAGCCTGTTGGCTAAGCTGCACAGCGGCAATGGCTCTCCGCCACCTCCTGCTGGTCCGCATCATGTCAAACTTGTTGTGTAAATAGAACTCGTCTGGCTGCGCTTTGTTTGCTGTTGGGAATCCGCACGATTTCATGGCCCATCCCCCTTAATCTGAAGGCCACAGCTAAGGGACAGAGAAAGATGAGAAAAGGGAACAGCGGAAAAGAAGGGGGCAGCAATTAGAAGAGAAGCAGCAGAAGGCAGCAAGGGCAATAAGGGGACGAATGCGATGGGCCGTTAAATTGAGATGAGCGGCCGCGAAACAGGGTAACAAGCAGTCAAAGTGAGGGTGTTTGCCTACTATGGTTGTGCGAGTGCGTGCCTGTGCCCCTCTGCATTGAGGTCTTCAAAGCAGATCACAGAGGGGTGGGTGGCTACGGAAAACCTGCTGCAGTGGGGCCTCCAAAGCGCAGAGGAGGGGCACTTTTCCGGGCACCATGTGCACCATATGCGATGAGAAGAGGCAAAAAGTGGATGCTAAAAGCCCCCATTAAAACCCCCAGCGGAGGTTTCAGCAGTCCAGAATTTCTGGTTTCCACAAGGGGGGGGGGGAATACCCGGGGGGTATGCGGGTTGTCAGGACACTACGTGTTCTGTTGTCTGCATCAGTCACTAGTCACTATCGCAGATTTTGTGTTGCCTAGCATTCAATGTGATGACAATGATGTCCCCAACATGTCAGATGGTTAAAGCATCTCCAATGCAGATGTTGCAGGTAGGGACGTTAGCTTTCAACAAGACTACAAACTGTGTGTGAGCTGGAACAACAATCCCCATCTGGCGCAGTGCATGTTTTGTGCCATGCATGTTCAGTTCCAATGCAGGCATGGGTGGGGGTTACACCCATTGAACATAGCAAAGAAGGGTACAGTTTAGGCAAGAATCCCATTGATGCACATACCGCATACCACTCCACTTTCCCTGTTCTGGAATAATGACGCAAACTGCATGCCGCAGGACGCCCCGCACATCCCCTGCAGGCGTCACAGGCGCCGCTCAAGAAGCGATCCCATGGCCTGTGTGTGCATGCACTGTGAGCAGGGCGCCTCAGCCAAGACCTTACCCGCCGTCTTGAAAGCCAGGTCCACCCATGTTCGCCACAGCCGGTCTGGCAGTGTGACTCATGTGACATCCCCCAACCCAAGTGCTGCCAGTTCATGCGTGACCACGTACGCCATCAGCCGGCTGCGGGCTTGAGGCGTCATCTGGGGGTCTGTGAACGGCAATGTGGTGCCGCCCAGCGCTGGGTATGTTTGTCTTGTGTTTCCTCAGAAGTGCTGCGTTCCGGCGGTCATTGCCTTATCACCATTTCCACACAGTTATTACCATCCCAAAACTCGCCATCCCCCAGTCCAGGAGCAGGCCAGCACACAGCAGTTGTGCTTCAGGCGGGAGGCTGAAGTAATATTCACTCAGTTGATGAGACACAGCCGCAGGGCCCTATGGAGCCCGCCCGACGCAAAATCGAGCAACACAGATATCAAACTAAAGACTGGGCCGTGACAAACCTTCGAATGCAATGCTGTGGCAAAGAACACTCTGTTCAGGATCTCTGCGGGCATGTCCTTCTTAGGGTACTTTGCCACCAACTCCTGAGGAAGGGCACACGGATGGCATCCGAACTCGCACGACACCAGAGAGTCGTAGCAGCTGCTGCTGGGAGTATGGTCGTGTGCAGAATGGACGCTATTTCGTGTGGTGTGACTGCCGGCCGCCACCGGTCATCCGCCCAACTGCTGCAGTTCTGCCATTGGTCAACCTCAATGGACCTGAACGAGTCTTTCTGTACACGATACCACACACAAGAGCACGCAGAAGCAACACTAGCCATCACAATCCATACCTTTCCGCCATAATCCACAAGGAACACAGAACTCTGACCCCCTTCTCCGATCTTCTTCTTCTTCTTGAGCTTCGACATGTCCACATTTGTAAGATCCGACGAGCGCCTCAAGGAGGTTGAGTACCCCAATGATTCCGATGCTGCACGGCGCATTCAGGTCAACAACACTTTTGTGGTCATTGCGTACAAATGAGGGGGTTTCACGCCAGAAAAAACTCCATTGCCCTATGGCCCTCTTGAACAGGTTGGCTTAGGCTAGGCAGCATTGACAGTGGCACACAAATCCCCACTGCAGAACTCAGAGACAAATAAACGCACCAGCCTTGCAGGAGCCTCTAGCACACTGATTCACAGCTTCTGAACCATAGGAAACATACTCCATCCCTTCCTGTGTATGGCTTATGTGATGCCTGCCTCCCCCCCTCCTTCCCTGCCCCCCCCCCCCCCAAGGGTACGGAACCCGGTCTGGCGCCTTTGGCGCCGGCCCCAATAACCTCATTTTAGCACAGGTAAACGCCGTTAGCATCCCGTTTTCCAACCATTGGCACTTCACGTCTACAACAGGCAGGCTGTGTCTACAAGGGGCAGGCAGTGTCTACTTGGGGCAGACAGTGTCTACAAACTACAGACCACTTGGCCCCTATACATGGGTGAACGATGTTGGCGGACCGGTTTTGGGGAAGGGGGCCTTTGGCCCTCTCCCAAATATCGCCTCTTCGCGTCTACAACATGCCGGCAGTGTCTACCGTGGTAGACCGCGTCAAGCAGACAGTGTCTACAAGGGCAGACAATGTCTACAGACTATAGGCCACAATCAACAAGACAATTCCTTTGATCCACAAGTAAACGGGTGGGGTACCCGGGTAAACGGGGTGGCATACGGTGGTAAGGGATCATATTCTTGCACATTGGGGGCCTTCGGCCCCGGGTGGGGCCCGTAGCCCCAAGGTGGGAGGGGGGGGGCAGGGGTCACATATACCATATATATTACTACACCCCTCTCCCCTTAAATCTAGCTAACAAGCAAGCAAGCAAGCAACAAGCAAGCAACAAGCACTTCTCCTTTCCGTTTTGCCTATTGCTTCCCTCACCGCTCCGGGCTCTACTCTACTCTAGCCACCCTAGAGCCTAGGTGGTGCCCTTGCCAAATCCAAGTTTTGAGCCAAAAACCCAGCGGTGGCGCCCCGGGGCGGGGGCGCCAGGTCGGGAGGTCCATCCCACAACTGCGCATTTTGTGGCCCAAAACAGCCTTTTTTGGACCAAAACGGCCCCGCAACTGCGTCAAAACGGCCAAAGGAAGGGAAACCATTTGTACACTGCACGTGCGCCTTGACTTCCTTGTGACAAAGAGCCCTTTGCTCCCCTCTAACTCCGCAATATGTTTGAGAAAAAGCCCAAAAATGGCAAAAAATGGCCCAAATTGCGTGCAGCATTTGTCACATTGCCAAAACCAAGAACGGGCGGTATCTTGGCCTACGTGGCTCAAATCCGAATTCCAAGGGCACCTAGTCCACCCGCAACCCCTTACTTTTTGTGGTTTCCAAGCCTCAGAATCGCCCAATGAGACGTCTACACCCCCGTACCAATAGTCACTTGGTGGAGCCTGGGCCGCACACGGTGGGGGCCAACGGTGGGTCCACCAAGGTCGCTGGGGTGAAAAAAAAAAGATTCTTTCCAAAATTGTTCCCAGACCACCTGGGATGCTCCACCTGGGATCCGTTTTGAGCCCTTGGTGACACGTGTTGCACCATGAGAAATCCCATAATGCCTTCAAACTGGGCCGTTTTGGGAGTCAAAATGGGTTAAAAATGGGTCAAAAATGTGTTTTTCTAAAAGTGATCCTGGGCCAATTGGGACACTCAAACAAGTGTTTTTAGCCCGTTTTGAACTCGTGGTGACGCGATTTGGCCCATGGAAAATCCTGAAATGCCTTGAAAATGGGCCGGTTTGGGGCCAAAAATGGGTCAAAAATGGGTCAAAAACGCATTTTCCAAAAGTGATGCTGGATCGTTTGGGGTGCACAAGCAAGTGAATTGTGCCCATTTTGAGCCCGTTTTGACCCAGTTTAGCCCATTTGGCCACATGTATGCACCAAGTTATACAGTTCGCACTTACCTTATGGCCATATGGTGGAGCCGCGTAGAGTTGGGGAGAACAGGGATTTTGTGTGCACCCACCCCTTGTCCAGGTCAGCCCGCCAAGGATTTGGTGCACACAGTTCCAGAAATTTCGCGCGCGAAATTGACCATGTGTGAAAAATCCTTGGCGGGCTGACTGGAGTCCTGCCGGGCGGGGTTGAGCACAGAGAGACCTCTTCAGCACGGCCCACATCAAAGAGGGTGCCCCACAGGGTGCCCAAGCCTGTGGAGCTGTCGACAAGTTTCGTTCAAACCTCAAAGGGTGCTCATTCCCGTCAGGTGCTCCATAGGGTGCCTCCAAGTGTGCCTCCCCTTGCCGAAGGTGGCGTGTGATCGGAAATTGTTGATCCCGCTGCCCTCCCACAAGCACTACTTATGCTTCCGGGAGAGTGGTATTTACAGCCTGCAGTGACTCAAGGAAAAAATAGTGTATTCATAACATGGCACCAGATACCGTGCGCACCACGCGTTCGCATTTGTTTCTGCCTCAGGCGCCAGCGAACGGAATCCCTGAACCCTGACCCATAACCGCCAGCTGTCGAGACCTAGCGATGCCGAGACCGTGATCATCGGCTCATGAAGTCCAGAGCCCGGTCCACCCAGAAACACTAGGTGCTGGAGTGAGGCGCTTGCCCAATCCGAATAGCAACTTCCCCAGCGCGTGGGATCCACTTACTGACAGCAATCCACAGATATGCTGCGGCCGAACACCGTGGTCCAAACACCACCACCTGCAACATGCTGTGTGACGCTACAATATTCTCTCCAGGTCCCTTCCCTTCACTCATCTGGTTTGGGCACAACAGCATGCCCACGCAGCGATCCCCGTCACTACATCCTGCGAGCATGCTGTACTGCATGTACCAGCACGCTCCACACTGGAAGTCAGATCAAATCTCAGCCCTGTCTGGCCTTATCGTCGTGTTCTTGTGACCACAGCATGCGCCGCGCAAAGTGCAACCAGACCTTGCTCACAGGTGTCGACCATCTGGTCAACACATGCATTGGGCTTCTGCTGGACGTGCTGGACGTACCTGTGATCATGAAGATAGTCGCTGTTGTTGTGGGCACACCTCATCTGCATGCACAACCCCAAGTCCCATAGATTATCCCGCTTCACGGCGTGTGTGCAGGGGGGGGGGGGGGGTGACAAGGGCGAACAGTCCCTCTGCCAGTCACATGTCAAGCTGGTGCCCAGCAAATGGTTGCTGCCAACTTCTGGGCCCATGGTCCAATGGTCTGGTCACACGCTGGACAACCCACTGCAGTGTGTCACTCTTCTATGCAGATATCAGTGTGTGGTGGAGTATTTGTGTTAAGTGGACTGTGTGTGTTGGGGAATTTACCACTTCCAAACCTTGACAGCTTCTCTTCGCTGATCCGAGAGGGTATGAGTCCAACCGCGACCGCCAAAAGTGCACACAAACACCACAGCAGACAGATGGTCTTGCCTACGGCTGCATCAAATGGTCCGAACACCATTTTGGCACCCGTTGCACAGGGGGTACAGCGAGGTTTGGGGGGAACAAGCATTGGGAGAGTTGGATAGTTGCCGATAAAAAGGTTGCTTGGGCCACAAACTGCCGGGGGAGTGCAGGCAGGACAATGCAGCTGTACCAAACGGAATTCAACCAGCGACAGCAACACAGTTGTGCAGGCGGGAAGCCTGAGGGGAGGCAGAGGATGTTGCATACTTCCCGTCCGGTAGCACAACATGGTGTACCACCTGCAGGAATGCCTGGATGTCTATGAGGCCCCCGACTTCTGCAGTCGACACGTTGGCGACGGTTTGCCCCGAGGGGTCTGTGTTCTTGATGTAAGTCGGCTTGGAGCTGCCCAATGCCACTTGGGAGAAGGTCTCTGCCAACTGATGAGGCATGTACGCGAGATACTGTTGGAAGAAGTCCGCCAATTGTGTGTAGGTGATGTGCTTGCCACCACCCGTCAACTGATTGTACTGGGCCGAGAGCATGACAAGGACGTTCTTGACGAGGGCGGGGTCCCGAGAAGTCCCAACCAGGTTCCGATAGTTGACGTGCTGGCACACCACAATGCAGAGGTTGACAAACTCAAAGAAATCCAGATACCCCGACTGACACAGAACGGAACGAGCACTCGGCTGCAGAGCCCTGACCCACTTCTGCACAATCCCTTGTACTAGATTGCCATATTCCCCACAGGGCATTGGCCCAGCAATTGCATTCCAAAATCGCCGATCCAAACGCCCTTTGCCCAGCTTTCACAAGGGACAAGCCTCATTATCAGATCCATTTGACTATACAAGATTTTAGGCCAAAGCAACAGGATTTGCCCCGACCCCGAACATTGACAAACGCTCCAGCCATCTAACCATCCACACAACTGCAAAAGAGCCCAGCGCGATGTTCCTCAACTTTAAACTGGAGCTTGTCGCCATTGCACCATTCGCAAGCTCGCCTTGCACGCGTTCCCCACATGTTCCACTCCCCACGCCATACACCACTGTGTCCAAAATCAAAGCCTCCTCTACGCTGCGCCTGCCCACGCTGCCACTCCCAATCCCGCCCCCTGTGCCCCCTCGTGCCATCCCTAGTGGCCAAGCTGGTCAGACCTGGTCGGAGTCCAGTGTCGCAAAATTTTCGTGAATTAGCTTGCGGATGGCATCCTTCTGACTCTTGGTGCCAAAGCCGATGCGGTCAGCCTCGTGACTCTGCAGGCCCTCCGACCAGCAGAAAGCACAGGCCCAAACATCGCAGCCCTCAGGGCACTGGTACCCCACCTCCGTCTCCTGGACAGTGAGTGGGCAGTCTGAAGGGAAACTGGCATTCCACGTTATGCAGAGAGACTTGCGATGGGGATGGAATTCAGGGTCTTTTGGAGGTGCATTCTCGCTCGTTCTGACCTGTAGAGCTCTCGGACACAGGAGCCCGAGCCGGCAGAAAGGGGTTACTCTGGGTGATTTGAAAAGCTGGCACAAAAAGCGGAGGCTCACCTCGACACTCCACAATCCCAGAATGGCAGCCTCTAGCACACAATAGGTGTTGAGAAACAAGTTTCGGGTCACCCTCATCAATCATACACTGCAAAACATGGAATTTACACGTACTGACCACAATGCTATTCACCTTGACAATGCCAACAATGCAAATTGTGTACACTGATCGAAGTAAAATGTATGCACCGATCGCTGTTAATCTGCCACCGCTTGCAGTTTAGCAAAGACTAAACACTAAACATTAAAAAAAATGAAAAAACTCTCTCGCTACAGTATGCACAATCTTCAGACCGGTCAGAACCCAGAAACAAACCCGACACTTCATATTTTGCTCTGTGGCAGGTCTGCGTGACATTCGTGGCGATCTGTGGGCTGAATGGCAACCGAAATAAATAGCCAGTGGCTGCAGAAGCGGCAGTCGTAACAAACCCACGACAAAAATCGTGTGTTGCCACACGTTCCCCTTGGGCGGCATAGCGTTGCACAGCCGTCTCGTGTGGAATCACAGAGAAGAAATGTTGCATGGTGAACATGGCGCAAAGGGTGCTACGGGAGGAAAGGAGGTTGGAGGTAACCCTGGGGTCCCATGAACCTTTACACAAGACGACATGTAACATAACCCAAAGAGTTAATTTATTTTTTGCGATTTTGTTGAATTCCGCGTCACTGTGTGCTCTTTTTTGATCGTCCGCCTGGAATTAATTTTTTTCCACAATAAATTATTTTCCGCGAACAAGTAACTTTAGACGCACAACTTCCTCAAAATTAATTAGCTTTAAGATTCTTGAAATTTGCGCGGTATCCCAGAAATGTTGGAGGCAGTGTCCCTCCCACAGAAGAGGGTGGGATCCGGGTGATTTAGTGCAGCATGAATCCAAAAAATGCTGAGAAGCTGACTTTACGAGCTTAATTTACGACCTCTGGGTACGAGCTATTGCACTATGCCTATGGCCTGCCTTTCTGGATGAAGTGCAGCGCATTGAATTCAACGCCCAAGGACACAGAGGTCCCACGCTGGCCTTCATTAAAGGGTTTTGTCAAGGCACACCTCGCACTCAGGTTGATCACAGCCTTGACAAATTCGAGCTGCAATCGTTTCGCATCGCACCAGCACATGCTCATCGCGTTTCATCAATTCGGCCAAAGTGATGCATCCCTTCACGCAGTTGTTACTGTCCAGCGCCGCAAAGTCCTCTTCCAAAATCTGATTCGCATGAACCACAGTAGAATTTTCATTTTTAAGATCCAAGGCCATTCTAAAGCACCACATCACTTATGTCTATCCGCACTAGGTTACACCACACCAGCCCTGCCGCACTTGTGTTCCACCGTGTGCCAGCTCTACAAAAACCGCCTGAGACACGTGATCTACATCTGCACTGTACCTATATCATTGCGACTAAGCTGAGCAATGGAGTACAGTCAACAATAGCTGGGTCCATTGCATAGGCCACGTTGTAAATGTCATGTGTGACGGATTGGCTATCGCTTCTGTGGCGTCCTACGCCAGCACTTTGGTCTCAGGATTCCAGCTCATGAGGTCGTGCAAAACATTACACATGCCACGCGTCGATGTTTGATGGAGGGTTTTAGGATCTCAACCAGAGAGTATGCCG
The DNA here is from genome assembly GCA_964036045.1 of Eutreptiella sp. 'Long Island Sound 2002'. Classification (NCBI taxonomy): domain Eukaryota; phylum Euglenozoa; class Euglenophyceae; order Eutreptiales; family Eutreptiaceae; genus Eutreptiella; species Eutreptiella sp. 'Long Island Sound 2002'. The sequence goes on from OZ038384.1 coordinate 74,354,653, forward strand.
ATGACACTTCCAGAATAACATTTTCGCGCAATGCAGACAGTTCGACAAGTGGCATCACAAAGTGAACAAGCCCTCAACAACTCTCAACAACCCCAACTGCCCTTAACTACCCCCATATTGCATCAACCCTAGCTTGTGCTCAATTGGTCAGTAGGCTTCATTTGATAGATATCAGTTAAGACGCATGAAAGTACCTCATTTGATCCGTATCCAATCAATTAAATAATGTATTGCACAAGCTTCCCACCAGCAATACGCCGCAAACCTCAACACAGTGCAAGCGATTACCTCCTCTGCAACCGCTATCAAGAGGGAGGAATAGGCAGCATTCGCACAACGGGCCGGGTAAGGACATCTCCTACGCACAGAGGAACAAGACACACTGAAATGGAGACAAACCATGAACGCCTGCTTCAATTCCTCCGTGCGAGAGCCTCGGCGCCCAAAAGACCGTACGGATGTGGAGGAAAATGTTTTGCGCGGCGTGGATCTGGTTGATGGGGTTTCTGAGAGTACAGCCGGGTCCAGTGGTGCCAAACTCACTTGAGGCTGTGTGGACTTCACGTGGTCCTGAGGTGCCGAAGCAATGGGCCAAACCCAACATCACCATGGCGAAGCAATGCAGTCCATGTTCTGTCAGGAGGGAGGATGGTGGTCTACTAGTGATAGCATGAGTTGACTAACTTGGGGAGCAAAACGGCCCCCCAAGATGACCCCCGGAGGTCCGAGGCACCAACGGCAGTGTATTTATGTACTGCAGTTCAGCTGCTTCGTGTTGCATGACAATCCTTTCGCTCAAATCTTGGCTGTTTTGAACCCCTAAAAGAGCTTCGGAATTGGATTTGATACAGCCGGTGGAGCTGGGGAAGGGGGGGGGGGATGGCCGGTTACTGCTGCATTGTTGCTCTCGGGGTGGGTATTGTGGTCCTCCTTGTTGTTACATGAAGCTCATGCTGACCAGATACGGCAAGTGGGGCAATGGGGGTTATGTGCTCACAACAGTGGGTTTCCCCTCCTCTTGGTTGAGAGACCCCCCCCCTGTCCCAAGCGGAGTGTTCACACCTGGTTGCAGAAGCCCCACCTGGAAGAGGGACCTGCATTTAAACACCAGCCAGCAGATCCAAGTGTGAGCATCAAGTCTTTAATTGGCCATTGGCCATGGGGGCTAGGAGCCACCTGCCCATGGCCACAGTGCAGAGCTGAGGGCATGTACCCTGTCCCCCTTAGTCCAGGCAACATTGGCACCTGATGGAACCACATTTGGTTCCATAAGCAAACCTCTGCTGCAACCAGAGCAGGCATGCCTGTACAGTGTTGTATGGCTGCTCTATGCAGTTGTGCATAAATGGAGTCTACGACGCGACAGTGGACGAGCGTACCCTTTGCCAGTGAAGGTGATCTACAGTGACTATGCCCAGGAGTGTGTTGTGGATCAAGGAGGACAACCCTTTCAGGTGCTATTGAGCTCATACCACATCTTAGTGCAAGAGTCGGAGCTTCCCAATGATCCATTCCTTTGCTAGAGATATGTGCCTGGAGTAGACCCTCCAGAAGTGCCTGTGCCAGGCCCACGTTTGGCCAAAAATGGGCCAGAAGCCATTCAGTAATGCAAGGGGGGGCCGACTCCTTGGGTTTGGACACCAACTAGCCCCCCAACTAACCTTTGGCCGGAGGCCCCCAAGGGGGGGGGGGGGATTGGGGGGTTGTCCGGGAGGGTCGGTTGGGGGGGGGGGATCCAGGTGGGGCGATTTGGGGTGGAGGGTACATGCCCCAAAAGCCAAGTGTTGGTCAATCACAGCCTCCCCTTACCTCCCCTTGCCCTCCCTCTGACCATACCTTCACCCTAAACCTAACCCTAACCGTTGGGGCAAGCTGGTTTGGCCATGCAAGCCATGTTGATTGAATCCCCCCCAATTTTAAAGGCCGGTGCATGCTTTGATTTTGTTGCATGCTTTCATTCTTTGTTGTCTTATATTTTTACGGTCCATTTTGTAGCTTAGTATGGATGCTGCTCTTGCAACTGTTGTTGAAGCTCGAGAATGCATGTGCTTGGTAATCAATTTCGCGGTCTTTCAGCTTTCATTTGAGGGGCAAGGAGGCTGGGATGGTGCTGCGTGCTTTTGTTTTGATGCATTTAATAAACGCCACTGTGCGTGTTTGTATTTTAGCGGCGTGCCTTTAGGGGGGGGGGTTAGGTTGTTCATGGCTGCTTTTTGCCACATCATTGCTCTCCATTTTAGACCCCAACACTGACTGTGACCCTAGCCTAGGGTTAGAGCTAGGGGTGGGGTTAGGGCTATGGTTCGGTGTAGGGCTAGCGCCAGGGCTCGGGTCACCGAGCTGCAACTAGTGGTGGAACCAGTCTTGGTTTTATGACCCTTTATCGTGTCTAGGGTGGACCCATCAAATTTGATAGTAGCAAGCAGCAAGCAAGCAGCAAGCAAGTAGCAGCAAGCACACACGGAATGGGCAAAAATCACAACTCCGTCGTGGTGCTTTGGATTTGGTCGAAATTCTATTGCCTTCGGCAAGGCACCTCGAAGAGAGGCTGACAATCAGCCAATCAATCAGTCAGTGAAGCAGTTGGTTAGGCACTTGGTTGGGCAAACGGGCTGGCAGACAGGCAGGCAGAAACACACAAACACACAGTTTGGCTTTTTTCAGTGGCGAACCCGAACAAGACAGGAACAATCACTGGTCGAGTGGTAGAATACTTGCTCTTCACTTGCATGGCGTTGCTTCGAATCCCGGCCGGCTTTCGCCGGCACGAGTAGAGCGAGCCCTCACCCTTTTTACCCGCCCCTAGTTCAAATCCTTTTTAGCGCAAACTTTTGCCCCCCCACCCCAGCCCCCCTCAAATGTGGTATCCAGTTTCACGGGGATAGAGCCCTCAAAATCAAAAAATCCATTGGGGGATCGTTTCGTTGGGCAAAATAATGATTTTACAAGGGGTTAGACATCCAATATCATGCCTTGGGGTATGCTACGCGAACGACCCCCAAAATGGGGGGAGGGGGTGTACGGTCCTAGACTGCGCTTGATCTAACAACCTCTCTTCGAGGTGGTTTTGGTGGATGATACCTATGGGTGTGAAGAACAATGACACAAAGTATGAGCCAAAAACTCAACGGTGGCGGCCGGGAATAGGTGTCTCGAGTGGCGGATCTCCGCGTCAAAATCTGCGATTTAGGGCCAAAAATAGCCTTTTTTTGCCCAAAATCGCCCTAGAACCTGTTGAAAATGGCGAAACGAAGGGAAATGGTGCCTACACTCCACACGCAACTTGAGTTCCTTGTGTCAAAGAGCCCTCTAGGGCCGGCTAGCTCCATGATATGTCTGAGAACCCCCCCCCGCCCCCCTAAAAAATGGCCCCAAAAAGCCCTAGAACTTGTGCACATTGCCCGTTGCCAGCTTCAAACCAAGAACAAGCCACATCTTGGGCTACGTGGCTCAAAACGCAATTTTGAGGGCACCTAGTCCACCTGCAACCACCCACTTCTTGTGGTTTCCAACCGCGAGAATTGCCCAAACGGACGCCTAGACCCCCGTACCTCGGCCCACTTGGCTACGGCAAGTTGCCAGAAGAATCCCTAAGAGGTGGGTGCCAAAACGGGTCAACCAGATCCACGGGGTGCAAACAAAAAGACATTTTTGAAAATGATCCTGGACCACATGGGGTACCAAAACAAGTGTTTTTGGCAAATTTTAAGCCTGTGGTGGCCTGTTTTGGCCATCCAAAAATCCCAAAGTTGCCTTAAAAATGGGCGATTTTTGGACCAAAAATGGGTCAAAAATGGGTCAAAAATGTGTTTTTCCAAAAATGATCCCGGAGCATTTGGGGTGCCCAAACTAGTGAAATGTGCCCATTTGGAGCCCATTACACACCATTTTGGCCCCTCTAAAGGCACAAAATACCTTGAAAATGGGTTGCTTCGGAACCAAAAATGGGTCAAAAATGGGTCAAAAGTGGGTTTCTCCAAAAACAATCTTGGACCATTTGGGGTGCACAAACAAGCAAAATGAGCCTATTTTGAGCCCATTTGAGCAATTTAGGCCCCTCTCAAATCCGAAAGAGCCTTAAAAATGGGCCATTTTGGGACCACAAGTGGCTCAAAAAACGGGTCAAGGCAAGACCAAAACGTTCATTTTTTTTCACGCTGGGTTCGGGCTAGAAGCAATCATCGGCAAGTTACACAAATGCTTTCGCCTCTTTTGGATGGCACAATGTGGTACTAGGGGTTGTGCGTCTATTGTCTTGGCCCATTTTTGTTGATCAGTATTTCGGTATTGGGCTTTCACGTCACCGTGATCCCATTAATTACCACCAATGTTTGTCACTCTCCAAATCTTTAGTATCCATGGTATTCGGTGTGCCTTTCCACTTCACCGCAATCCAACTCTGAACTCCAAAGTCTCAAACTTTCAATGATTGTGCATTTCACTACCATGCAGGTAAAACCGCACTCAAACCATACAACACGCACCAACTTTCTTGCACTTTCGGCTATTGCTTGCGTGCCCCACTTCCCCACTAGCTTGGTCCCAAACTTCAGTCTTGAGGAGAGCTAGGGGCAGGGGGTAGGGGTAGGGTTAGGACTAGGTTTAGGGTTGGGGTGGGCGTTAGGGTCAAGGCTAGGTTTAAGGATAGTGTTGGGGAACAAATTGGACAAAATTTTCCTTTGAGCACCTTTGGTGCCTTAGGACTCCTAACGGCGGCACTTGGCAACTGGCTATCGGCCTGAGGCCCGTTGGGGGGGGGGGGGGGCGGTGGCCCGTTGGGGCGGGGGGGGGGGGGGTGGAAACCTTAGGACCCGCGGGTTCGGTCCCCCCGGGAGGTAATGGCTACTCACACAAGGGGGGGAGACACAACCTTGTGGATTGAGGTGGGATGCCCACATGGGGGTTTTGATCCGGTCCTTGGTCATTTTGATGGTGCACAACACCCCTTGAGGGAAGCAAAACGAGAGAATGACCCTGTTTGCCTTGCTCATGGCACCGACGGTACCTCACAAACCCACATCAAGCCCCATTAACACATTGACCCTAACCATTGGGCAATGCCGCTAGTAGAGATGCGGTTGTTCCAAGAGAATGCAGCATGCCTTACAGATTAAAAGGGTTCATACACTCCTTCAAAATCAAAGAATGGCAAACAAGGGCATACATACTCCATGCATCATCCCTAGGGTACCCATATATGGGACCAAGAGAGGGCTATCTTGCTACATTGCAGGTCGAACGGTTTGTGCGCCTTGCTGTAGATGCCATGTACAAAGGGTAGCTTGGAGTCTTCAAAGGGGGCAGTTGTGCATAGTGCACGCACAGCACATAGTTTACAGGGCAAAACTGGGGAATTTCTGGGAAATTGGCAGTATTCTTGCCTATCCAACAATACTACACCCCCACAACATTTGAAGGCCCCATCTCGGTCTTCCCTCAAGCGCTCCTTGTACGCGGCCCATGCCTCTCTTGGCTCTTTTGCCGCCACCTCATTGACACCTTCATCTTCAACATCTCTGGACTGAGTGGGGGTGGAACCGACGCTGATGGCATATTTCACTGCCGCAATGGCGAGGGAGCACGCCGCTAGCCTCAAGCGGTACAATGAGGCTGTGGGCGGTGGCAAAGGTGACCACACTGAGTACTCGCTTTCCATTGATCTGGACATGGGGTTCTGAGAGATGGAGGGGTTGTGGAGACCCCCCTGAACAGGTACCCCGAATGTAGCATAATGTCACCCTATCATTTTTCAATAGCATGCACTACAAAGAAGGGCTAAGCACATACGTAACTCATATAAATGCAGCATAAGGATCATACTAGGTGGTGCTATCTAGCTTGGGTTTGTTCTTGTACAACCTTTGTGCACAGGGCATGCATAGCACGCACAGCACGCACTACACCGCCGAAGAGACGGTTCAATGCAGAGCTCCACCACAATGGAGAGGATTGACTACATCGGCTACGGTTAGTGTGCCTTTGAGGGTAGTGGCTTGGTGGTAGGCTCCATGGTGGATAATTTGGATTACACTCCACAGCAACCAAACCTTGGGGAAAACACCATGGCTCTGCCCTTGTACACTCCAGCATGTAAGACCTAGGATGACGGCATTGTCTTGCGCCTCAATGCTCCACCAACATGGATGGGCTGGAGGTGTGTCCCCATGACTGCCATCATACAGTTGCTGGTGGTAGCCAAGAAGTCAAAGCCAAGGTGCACCACTTGCTCCAGCAGCCACCCAGCCCGTCAGGGATCTGGGCCAGTCCCCTTCATGTGTGTGGCCCCCACCTGCCATACCTCAGGGTCGAGAGGGCTTGTTGCAAACTCGGCCCATGCGAGGGAGAAGGCTGCCCAAGGCCATTTGCCTCCCATGGTGCAGAAACCTACTCCCCATACACGGCCTATGCCCACCTCTGTGTACAGACTGAGTACAGGTGCACAACTACATTCTTAGCATAGTCCCATGCATGGCATCACTCACTTCGCTCAGTAGCCGAATCACTCCATACCTTGACATCCTCAGCGACCATGCATAACATGTATAAGAAGATAGACAATGGCAATTGGAAGTCCTCTTCCAAGAACGCGTCGTCAAGCAATTCTGTGAAACCAGGTGCAGGAGATTGTGATAGACCACTGGATTGCCCAGAGGAAGACTGGGTAAGGGCGTTGGGATGTGGATTGCCCAGAGGAAGACTGGGTAAGGGCGTTGGGATGTCGACACCTGACATGTGAAGGGGTGCCAACCGCAATTGGTTTTTACTGTCACAACTTTGGGGACCTGGGCAGTGGGATGCAGTCTGGTGCAGCCATGCAGCTTGTTTAGATGAACGTTTGTACATGCAGATGTGGCGACCTTGTCTACCCTCCATTCAAGTGTAGTGGATAGTATGCACGAAGTCGCGCCTCCCACCCTACCCCCCCCCCCTCCCTTCCCCCAACCCCTACCTGGTAGTGGGAGAGGGGTTGGCTGCAGTGAGCTGCCGCCCACATGCTGCAGCAGCAAAAGGACTACTGCACCTGCAGAGCGAAAGCAGAAGCTAAAATGCTGCTGTATGACAGCTGCAGCCAGAAAGCAGGCGCAGCTACTGCAGCACGGAAGGCTGCTGGTGCTGCACCCCCATAGCCCTTGCATTGGTAATGGGGCGAAGGTTGGCTGCAGAGAGCTGCAGCCTCCATGCTGCAGCAGCAAGGCGGCTGCTGCGCTTGCAGCAGGTATAATGCTACTGCAAGGCAACTGCAGCAGGAAACCTGCCGCCGCCACGGCAGCACGACAGCTAAGTTGCGGCAGCTCTGGTAGGAATGCTACTGGTGTAGCGCCCCTACAGCCTCGTATTGGTATCAGGGCGGGGTTGGCTGCGGTGAGCTGCAGCCCACGTGCTGCTGCTGCAGCAACAGCGGCTGCTGTGCCTGCAGCACGACACCAGTATCGGAAATGATGCTGCATGACAATGGCAGCAGGACGGCTGCTGCAACCACAGCATTAGGACGAATTAGGACGGCTGTAGTCAAAGCAGCCGCAGTAAATGAAAAATTGCTAGTGCAGCACCCCCATGGCCCCTCAATTGGTAACAGGGCGGGGGTTGGCTGCAACGAGCTGTTGCCTACATGCTGCAGCCCCTCAAGAACATGGCCTAGGGGCGAGAGACAATGCACCGGAGGGTGGTGGCCACACATCCAGAGCGCCCCAACCAGGGCACGGGGCACAGCCCGGCTCAGCCACCTGGCATGGGAACGCGGAGGGCGCAACGGGAGGGTTTGACAAAGGCCCTGGGAGTGTATTGTATGGCATGGCCGGCCGATATGCAGTGTTGTTGGGGACACCACTACCCTCCCCCCCCCCCTCTCCCCCTAAGCAGCTGCTGCATCTACAGCATGAAAACTGTGGCTAACATGCTGCTGCATGATGACTGCGGCGAGGCAGTTGCTACGACCATTGCGGCAGGCTAGCGGCGGTAGCTTTCGTAGGACAGCTACCAGTGCAACACCCCCAGAGCCCCTTGGTTGGTAGCGCGGCGGGGGTTGGCTGTAGTGAGCTGCCACCAACATGCTGCAGCATAAGGGCTACTGCGCCGCAGTGCGAAAGCAGCAACTGGAATGTTGCTGCATGACAGCTGCAACCGGAAAGCTGTTGCACTTGCACAAGCACAATAGCCGCAACGGGAAGGCTGCTGGTATAGCGCCCTCAAAGCCTTTGCATTGGAAACCGGGCGGGGGTTGGCTGCAGAGAGCTACGGCCCACATTCTGCAGCGGCCAAGCAAGTGTAGTCCTGCAGCGCGACAACGGCAGCTGAAAAGCTGCTGCACGGCAGCTGCAGTAGGAGGGCTGCTGGTGCAGCACCCCCAGAGCCCCTCGATTGGTAACAAGGCGAGGGTTGGCTGTAATGAGCTGTCGCCTACATGCTGCAGCCCTTCAAGGACATGGGTAGGGGCGACCGACAGCGCGCCGGTGGGTGGTGGCCACACATCCAGAGCGCCACCACCAGGGCCCAGGGTGCAGCCTGGCTCAGCCGTCCGGCCCAGGAACGCGGAGGGCGCAACCGGAGGGTCCTTTGAGGGCCCTCGGAGTGCATCATATGGCATGGCCGGCTGATATGTAGTGTCGTCAAAAGCGCTATCGTGCATCGCCCTAGGCGTCCTTGTGAGCCTTAAGATCGGCCCCCAAATCGAAATCCAAATCCCCCCTTACCTCACCTGCATACCCCCCACTACCCCCCACTACCCCCCCCTACACCCCTACCCCGGCCCCCCTTACCCACCCCCTTACCCCAGGGCCTCCCACGCCAGTTCGGCGCTACGGCTTCACAGGTTGGCGCTTCGCGCACGGGGGGGTGACTACAACCGGTCCTTATGCGACCCACCCCCCAACTATCTTTCAAAACTCGGGGGGGGGGGGGGAGGGGGTAGTTCTGGGGGGGGTCGGCTGGGGGGTGTAGGGGGGGGATTTCGGCCGCGGGGGGGTTTCCCAAGGTGGGGGGGCTTGCGCGCGACCCACTACTACCACATGCATACCTCCTGGGGGGTGTGTGTCTGGGGGTTTGGGGGTACGGAGGTATGTATGGCGTGGATTGTGAGTCCCTAACCCCAACTCGAGGGGCCACGCAAAAAAGCGTGGATTGTGAGTCCCTAACCCCAACTCGAGGGGCCACGCAACAAAGCGTGGATTGTGAGCCCCTAACCCCAACTCGAGGGGCCACGCAACAAAGCGTGGATTGTGAGTCCCTAACCCCAACTCGAGGGGCCACGCAACAAAGCGTGGATTGTGAGTCCCTAACCCCAACTCGAGGGGCCACGCAACAAAACCTCGGGAAGGAGAAAGAAAGATTGAACGAATGTGTTCGCCCCAGAAAGAAATTGGCGCTACACTCGGGCCGGGGTTTTGCTCCGAATGCAGGATCTTCAACTCGCAACAAACCATTTGTATAGCGGCACGTCTTGCTAATCTCCGCTGAAAGCACCTCGCAACAAACGACATTTGTATAGCGCCTCGTCTTGCGAAATCTGGCGCTCACACTAAAAAAGGGGGGCGCCGTTGGCGCCATGCGGAAAAAAGGGGGCGCCGTTGGCGCCATGTCCCCAGCCCACTATCTCTCAAAACCCGGGGGGGGGGGGGGGGCGGGCTGGGGGGGGTCGCATACAAGGACCGGGCCCGGCCACCCCCCCGTGGCTTCGCGCCTTACAAATGTTCATGGGTGTAGAGGTAAACAACGTCAGCGGCTCGTTTTTGAGAAGGGGGTCTTCCGCGTGGGCACATCCATACACCACACCCCATGTGAACAATAAGGAAGGGAAACAGTGTCTGACAGACGGATATACAGAACAAGAAAAGTTGTTTATGAAACACATGCACACATGCACATGACATGAATGCATGACATGAAAGAGTTTACATGGTGTGTCCATGTGTCCATTTATGCCATCACCCACATCGCAGATTTTCCCACTATGATGCACCATGGCGGGGGACACACAATGCGAATCACCTCCCATCACGTGAACGAGATTCCAAGTTTGATACCATCAAAGATGCACAAACACACAAATGTTCTAAAAATACGTCACAAAGGGGACAAAAACCATCAGCAACGAATGCATAAATGTCATAAAACACCAATTAACATCAATAAACAACGGGTCTAGCCCACGGCCTGCACCCTCGCTTTGTGGTGGCTAAAATTTGGGCCGACAGGGTGGGGGGAGGTAGGTGGGGACCAAAGGGGGGGGCTTGAGTATGTTGACCTGTGGACCACACCAAGACGGCCTGTAGTTTGTAGACGCGGTTTGCTACAAGTAGACTCGGTTTGCTAATTGTAGACACTATCAACATGTTGTAGACACGTAGTGACAATATTTGGGAAGGGGGGCGAAGACCCAAGCATGAATTAAGTAATGGCCAGGCCACTTGCCAAATGGTAAATAAACACGTTTATGCATTTATTTTTCATAAAATCCCCTTTTTGGGGGAATATGAGGAGAGGGGCACGAAGGGGCAGGCACGGGCGCCCGGGCAGGAGGCACGAGAGGGTGGAAAAGCGGCAATGCGCGGGGCTGTTGGGCGGTAGGGAGGTAACTATGGTGTAGGCGGGGGTGGGCTCGAACCCGGTCATGTGCCTCTGCCATCAAGACAAGCCCCCCTTTACCACAGCGCCAATCGACGACCAACCCGACTACTGGCCAACACCACCGGGTGTGACGGGCAACGTCGGGGGCGCGCCTGGCCCCGGGCCTGCTGGTGGGGAAGGGGTAGCGACCTCCCCCTCCTTTGAGTGTTGGCACCCCCGCGTGCTCCCCGCAGGGCCCCACGGCAACAGGCAAAGTCCTCAGCTAGGCGGGTACGCCTCACCCGGGGCAAGGCCGCACCCGATGAGGGTTTGACACGCCCCTGTTGCACCATGAGCCCCCCCCCCCCCCCCGCCTGCCGCATCCTGTGCCCACCTTGCGCCCCTCGCCCCCCACCGGGTGTGACATGTAGGTGCCAAGTGACGGGGACACCCCCTCCCCTAGCACGGGGGAGGAATCGGTGCTGCAGTAGCACGACATGGGGCCGCTGCGGGACGCCCGGGGCAGTGTGCTCCATCAGTGACTCGGGGGGGGGGGGGGATGCTTGAAATAGCCCCGTGAAGAAAAGGGAGGCCCCCTCTCAAGTGTAGCTGGGGTTGCCGCGTAGCGCCGCGGCCACGAAGAAAGGGGTGGCCCCTTACCCATTGTGGGTGGGGTTGCCGTGCAACGCCATGGCTATGAAGGAAGGGGTGGCTCCCTCCTCACTATTGCTGAGGTTGCCGTGTAGCGCCGTGGCCACGAAGAAAGGGGTAAGCCCATCCCCAATGTGGCCGGGGTGCGGCGCGACATCATGGCCATGAAGAAAGGGGTTGCCCCCTCTCCACTGTGGCTGAGGTTGCAATGCAACGCCGAGGCCATGAAGAAAGGGCTGACTCCCTCGCCAGTGTGACTAGGCTGCCGCGTCAAGTTGTGGCCATGAAGAAAGGGTGCACCGCAGATGACTAGGCGCCCGGTGCACCTATGCCGCACCTTGCGAGTGCACTGCGGGCGACCGGACGCCCCATGTGCGCTTGCATGGCACCCTAACGGTGCACCGCAAGTGATGCAGAGCCCCATGTGCGCCTACATGGCACCCAAGGGGTGCACCGTAGGTGACCACATGCCCCACCCTGAGGGTGCACCGTAAGTGACGAAGAGCGCCATGTGTGCCCGCATGGCGACCCGAGGGTGCACCACGAATGAACGGGTACCCCATGTGCGCCTCCGTGGCACCCTCAGGGTGCACCGCGGGTGACCAGGAGCCCATGAGCATATGCATTGTGTTGTGAAGGTGCACCCTAGGTGACTAGGTGTCCCTTGTGCGCCCGCATGGTACCCACAGGGTACGCCGCAGGTGAGGAGGTCCCCTTGTGCACCTGCATGGCACCCTGAGGGCGCACCGGGGGGTGACTCTAAGCCCCATGAGCACGTGCATCGCGCCATGAGGGTTCAGCACAAGTGATCAAGTGCCCCTTGTGAACCTGCATGGCACTCTCAGGAGGTGAGTAGAAGCCCCATGTGCACCGGCATGGCATCTTGAGGGTGCACCGCAGGCTGCTATGAGCCCCCTGTGTGCCTGCAAAGAACCTACAGGTGCACAACAGGTGACCAAATGCCCCAAGTGCAGAATTTGACATGTACCAACCCCATGTGTAGCTGGGCATACAAGTAGCTGCCCACGTGCTAGAGCCCCTCAAGAACATGGCCTCGGGGTGAGAGACAATGCACCGGAGGGTGGTGGCCACACCTCCAGAGCGCCCCAACCAGGGCACGGGGCACAGCCCGGCTCAGCCACCTGGCATGGGAACGCGGAGGGCGCAACGGGAGGGTGCAACAAAGGCCCCGGGAGTGTATTGTATGGCATGGCCGGCCGATATGCAATGCTGTTGGGGACACCACGATCCTCCCCCTCCGCCCCTCCCCCTCAGCGCCTACTGCACTTGCAGCACAAAAACAGCAGCTAAGATGCTTCATAATGGCTACAGCGCGGTAGCTGTTACAACCATTGCGGCATGATAGCAGCGGTAGCTTTCGTACGTCGGCTGCCGGTGCAACACCCCGAGAGCCCCTTGGTTGGTAACGCGGCGGGGGTTGGCTGTAGTGAGCTGCCAGCAACATGTTGCTGCAGCAAAAGGGCTGCGGTGCCTGCAGCGCGAAATCAGCAGCTTGAATGTTGCTGCATGACACCTGCAGCCAAAAATCTGCCGCAGTTGCACAAGCACAATAGCTGCAACGGGAAGGCTGCTGGTGTAGCGCCCCCAAAGCCTTTGCATTGGTAACGGGGCGGGGGTTGGCTGCAGAGAGCTACAGCCCACATTGTGCAGGACCCAAGCGAGTGTAGTGTTGTAGCAGCTGAAAAGCTGCTACACGGCAGTTGCCACTACATTAGCTGCAGTAGGAGGGCTGCCGGTGCAGCACCCCCATAGCCCCTCAGTTGGTAACAGGGCGGGGGTTGGCTACGGTGTGGTGTCGCCTATGGCCCCTCAAGAACGTGGCTAGGGGCGAGAGACAATGCAGCAGAGGTTGGCAGCCACACATCCAAATCGCCACTAGCAGGCCACGGGGCACAGCCTGTCTCAGCCACGTGCGCCAGAACGCGGAGGGCGCAGCAGGAGGGTCCGACAAGGGCCGTGGGAGTGTATCGTATGGCATGGCCGGCTGATATACCGTTTTGTTGGGGGCACCACCACCCTCCCCCTCCCCCCTCCCCCTAAGCGCCTGCTGCACTTGCAGCACGAAAATAGGCGGTAAGATGCTCCATATTGATTGCAGCGGGGTAGCTGTTACAACCACTGTGGCATGATAGCGGCGGTAGCTTTCGTAGGACGGCTGCCGGTGCAGCACCCCTAGAGCCCTTTGGTTGGTAACGGGGTGGGGATTGGGTGATAGGCTACAAGAATGCGCTGCAAATGTTCCAGAGAATGATGGAAGACGTGCTGTTTAGTGGCGAGAATGAAGACCTCCATGAGTTCTACAGTGTCTACATTGACGACATTATTATAGCAACTCCTGGAGATGACTTCAACGAATGCCTCGAGGAGCGCGAATGGCGAGTCCGGCCAGTACTAGAAATCTTGAAGAAGAACAAATTGGTGTGTGGACCAAAGAAGCAGAAGATGTTCCTGGAAAGAGTCAAGTTCTGTGGAAGTGTCCTTCACGATCGCACTAGAACTCCGGCTCAGGCAAGACGGCCGCCCTCCAGCTGTGGGAGCAGCCTAAGACCCTCACCCAGCTGCGTGCCTTTTCAGGGTCTTGCAATTACTATCACGCATTCATCCCCTTGTACGCAAAGTATGCAGGGCCCCTTGCAGAATGATTAAAAGTCTCCAAGTCCGAAGGAAAAAAAGGAAGGAAAGTGGCAGTGAAATGGAGCCCAGAAGGTGAGAAAGCTTCCATTGATATGAAAGAATCTCTGGCTAATGTCCCTATCCGGAAGACTCCCGGGCCCGATCGGCCGTACTACATCCGCACAGACTCTTCAAACTATGCCATCGGCGCAGTGGTTAAGCAAGGGGACGCCAATGGGGAGCACTACTGAACAATGCCACCATCCCTGACGCGCACCCGCTGCCGTAGATCGAAGAGGAGATTTGCAAGGGATCTTCAGGCAAGCTGTTCACTGTGTTGGATTTCAGGCACGGATTTCACCAGATCACTGTCCACAAAGACGACGGACACGTGACGCCTCCGGCGCAAGGGCTACTATGTCTGCAGCGCAAAAGCGCAAAGGCGGCAACCGAAATGATGTGGCATGACAACTGCAGCTGGAAAGCTGCTGCACCTGCATAAGCACAATAGCTACAGCCGGAAGCTGCATGGGAAGGCTGCTGGTGTAGCGCCCCAAACGCCTTTGCATTGGTAATGGGGCGGGGGTTGGCTGCAAAGAGCTAGGTCCGACATTCCGTAGTAGCCAAGGGAGTGTTGTGCTGCAGCACGACAGCAGTAGATGAAAAACTGCTAGTGCGGCACCCCCATAGCCCCTCAATTGGTAACAGGGCGGGGGTTGGTTGTAGTGAGCTGCTGCCTACATGTTGTAGCCCCTCAAGAACATGGCCTAGGGGCGAGAGACAATGCACCGGAGTGTGGCGGCCACACATCCAGAGCGCCCCAACCAGGGCATGGGGCACAGCCCGGCTCAGCCACCTGGCATGGGAACGCAGAGCGCGCAACGGGAGGGTTTGACGAAGGCCCTGGGAGCGTATCATACGGCATGGCCGGCCGATATGCAGTGTTATTGAGGACGCCACCACCCTCACCCTCCCCCCCTCCCCCTAAGCGCCTGCTGCGCCTACAGCGCGAAAATAGTAGCTGACATGCTGCGGAATGATGACTGCAGCGGGGTAGCCGTTACAACCACTGCACCACGATAGCGGCGGTAGCTTTCGTACAACGGTTGCCGGTGCAACACCCCCAGAGCCCCTTGGTTGGTAACGGTGTGGGGGTTGACTCACTGAACTACCGCCAACATGTTGCTGCGGCATAAGGGCTATTGCGCCTGCAGCTCGAAAGCGCGAAAGCAATAGCTGAAATGTTGCTGAAATGTTGCAGCATGACACATGCAGCCAGAAAATTGCTGCACTTGCAGTAGCACAATAGCTGCAATAGGAAGGCTGCTTATGTAGTGCCCCCACAAGCTTTTGCATTGGTGACGGGGTGGGGGTTGGCTGCAGAGAGCTACGGTAGCTGCAGTAGGAGGGCTACTAGTGCAGCATCCGAATAGCCCCTCGATTGGTAACAGGGCAGGGTTTAGCTGCAATAAGCTATCGCCTACATGCTACAGCCCCTCAAGAACGTGGCTAGGGGCGAGAGACAACGCACTGGAGGGTGGCAGCCACACATCTAGAGTGCCCCAATAAGGGCACGCGGCAAAACCCGGCTCGGCCATCTGGCCTAGGAATGCGGAGCATCGCAACAGGAGGGTCCGATAAAGGCCTTGGGAGTGTATCGTATGGCATGGCCGGCCGATATGCAGTGTTGTTGGGGACACCACCATCCTCCCCCTCCCCCCCTCCCCCTAAGCAGCTGCTGCACTAGCAGCAGAAAACAGTAGCTGACATGCTGTGGCATGATGACTGCAGCGGGGTAGCTGTTACAACCACTACACCACGATAGCGGCGGTAGCTTTCGTCAGACGGCTGTCGATGCAGCACCCCCAGAGCCCCTTGGTTGGTAATGGTGTGGGGGTTGGGCGCAGTAAGCTACCGCCAACATGCTGCTGCAGCACAATGGCTACTGTGCGTACAGCGCAAAAGCGCGAAAGCAGCAGCTGAAATGCTGCTGCATGACAGCTGCAGCCAGAAATCTGCCGCAGCTGCACAAGCACAATAGCTGGAACGGGGAGGCTGGTGGTGGAGTGCCCCCAAAGCCTTTGCATTGGTAACGGGGCGGGGGTTGGCTGAAGAGAGCTACGGCCCACATTGTGCAGCAGCCAAAGGAATGTTGTGCTGCAGCGTGACAGCAGCAGCTGAAAAGCTGCTACACGGCAGCTACTGCTACGGCAGCTGCAGTAGGAGGGCTGCCAGTGCAGCACCCCATAGCCCCTCAATTGGTAACAGGGCGGAGGTTAGCTACAGTGAGCTGTTGCCTACATGCTGCAGCCCCTCAAGAACGTGGAAAGGGGCTAGAGACAGCACGCTGGCGGGTGGCAGCCACACATCCAGAGCGCCCCCGGCCAGGGCCCAGGGTGCAGCGTGGCTTAGCTGCCTGGCCCGGGAACGCGGAGGGTGCAATGGGAGGGTCCGTGGAGAGCCCTGGGAGTGCATTATATGGCATGGCCGGCCGATATGCAGTGTGAACGTGCGTCACCCCAGGTGTCCTTGTGAGCGTTAAGATCGGCCCCCAAATCGAAATCCAAATGCCCCCCCCCCCTTACCTCCCCCCCCTTATGTCCCACCCCTATCCCCCCTTACCCCCCCCACCTCTGAGGTAGGTGGGGTGGGGTGACTTAGGGCAATATATGTGTGGTGCCAACTCAACCTGTGTTGTGGTTGCATGGCATGCTGGGGAATGCCTTAACAACCTTTAAAAGCAGTGCTGGGATGTACCTGGCAGAAGCTGGAAGGACCCCCCCCCCCTCCCTGACAATCCAGGACATTGCGGAGCAAACGGGGGCAACACGGGAAGATTTGGAGGAATGGGTCAAAATGGTTTCACTCCCCAATCCTGCTCTTTTTTCTCTCCCCATCACCCCCAGTGCACGCCATCGTTTCCCATTATTTCTCGTTTTCCTGCCCTTTTTGCTGTTTCCTTCCCCTCCCAGTTTTTGTCCAACCTTTGATGTACTGGGTGATGATTCGGGACCGCAGACATCTTGGTAACAAGGAAGAGATGCCGTTTCCTGCAAAGAGCTGAGAGGTACACCTTGGTACATATTGGCCGGTACATTTGGCAGCACCTCCTTCAAGAATAGCCGTGCATCCTTTTTGGTGAGCAGGCCTTCTGGATGCTTGATATTGACGTTGCACCACTTGACCAGTGCCTGCAGCACCTGCGAGATTTCTGCCCCGTCTCGGTGGGCCCGCAACAGGGTCTTGTCCCCAGCATCCTTCTGAGAATAGTACATCAGGGCAAGGAAGCATTCAAGGTTCACTTGGGGCACTGCTGGTGCCGCTGGAAGGGGCTCGATGTGTTTGCCATACAGCTTCAGCAGGTTCTGTGGGTTCGTCAGTCCGTGCTGCCTGCAATTGTTGAGAGTGATGATATGAGATGGTCCGGTACAGTAAGGTGTGGTGTGGTGCGGTGCAGGCTCAGGGCGGTGTGGCTTGGCATGGTATGGCATGGTACAATATGGCACGGCATGGTACTGCATGGTATGGCACAGCACAGCACGCGGTAGGTTGGCGTAGCGCAGTTTTCTTCAGTATTAGAACTCCGCATAGCAAATTCTATTGCCTTCGGCAGCGCACCTCGAAGAGAGGCTGACAGTCGGCCAATCAGTCAGTTAGTCAGGCAAGCAGTCAGTCAGACAGTCAGTCGGGCAAGCAGGCAGGCAGACAGAAACACACAGTTTGGGTTTTTTCAGTGGCAGACTCGGCTTCAAGCAGTGGGGAGAACAGCTACCTGACCGCAGACATGTAGGTCGGCGGTTCGAATCCCGGTCGGCCGACCGCCGGTGGCGCCAGCTGACCTGTCAGCGCTGCCCAATCTGGCCCTCGTTCAAACCCTTCTGAGCACAAACTTTAGCCCCCCCCCCCACCCCCCCACCCCCTGAAAAAGTGACATCCAATTTCAGGGGATAGAGGCCTCAGAATCAAAAAATCCATTGGGGGATTGTCTTTGGGCAAAATAATGATTTTACAAGGGGTTGGACATCAAATATCATGCATGCCTTGGGGCATGCTACGCGAATGACCCCCAAAAAGGGGAGGTATACGACGCCCGCGCCTGCGCTTGATCTAACAACCTCTCTTTGAGGTGATTTTCAACACAGACGTAGTGGTTTCGTGCACAAGAGCAGCATCCTTCCAGCTTTGGAGTCATCCTGGTGCACCATGGTGGCCATGCCCTGTGCAGCACCAACCGAATAAGCTCCTTTTGACCCTGCTGCAGGTTGTGCGTCCTAATAGCAGTGATTGCCCCTGGGCACAACAGTTTCTGGTGCAACCGTTGCAAGTCTGGTTGGCATTTCTGTTGATCCTTTGGGCCACCGCGCTCCTGTCACTGGCACAATGTTGCAGAGGTCACAGTAGAATCACGTGCGGTGCGTCCCGTGGTGTGGCACAAGGCTTTTTTTTCGTTGCATGGGAACGAAGTACGGGTGGTTTGCACGGTGGCCTGCCAAAGATCCCCTCTCTGGTACGCACCAGACAAAGTCAACCTGAGATGGAATTGCAGCTGCGTAAAAGGGACTTGACAAGCGCCATCCTCCTCAATTCTGTTGTACAGTGTCTGCAGCTCCAGCATGATGGACACAAAAAGTCTCCCTGACACCTTTTGGGCCTTTGTGGGGCTCCTGGTTTTTGATGGAGGCGTGGGCCGCTGCACCCCCATGACGCTCCAGCGCTGGCCGTATTGATAACGAGAGCCTGAGCGGTGCGCCTCGTACTCAGACTTGAGCTCGTCATCCAGCTCAGCTAGAGCGACAGTGTCCTGGGCCATCCCTCCAGGCTGGGGCTATGGCTGTATGCACTGCATCACTGGGATGCCATGCGAACCTTGTGGAGAGGAGTTGGCAACTGCAAGGTTGTAAGGCAGAATGTGCCGGGGGGCCCTCCAACGTTAGTGCACAGCAGCGGTGCATGGGCAGCAAAGGAGGGTGCTAATGACTGCAACGCACCAACAGGAATCAGAGCCTGCCAGGGGAACCAAACTGGTGACTGTCTGGGGCACCACAATCCACAGAAGCCCAAGAAACAGAGACGGTGACGATTAGATAATCATTTGTGGTGGCAGAGTACTGTGCAGATGGCCACCATCAACGCTTTCAGATGCTTTTTGTTGGCAATCTTTCCTTGTGCTCACAAGGAAGACTGCATACTGCACAAATGGACTGACGGGCAGTGACGATGCGCATATGGGCCACTCATGCCTGTCTGCCGTACCTACCCAGTATACATAGGCATCCCCGGCCTGCAACTTAATCCTTGCATCAGGACAACTGCCACCCCATACTGTCATTCCATACCGTCACTCCACACCCGTCACTCCTATATGGCACTCTGCACTGCCAATCTATGCTACCACTCTGTTATTTTGCTGTGTACTATCGCTCCGAAACTGCCACCCATGCTTTATCCTGGCCTGCATCTCAATACACATTGCAATCACCAAGTATCTAGGTACATGCTAGAATTCTGTTACGCAGAAGCATGGGCAAGGTTTGAAATACATGCAACAAAACATTCAAACGCGAAGCACCACACCGTGCACCACAAGGCGTACTGCATGTGTGTTTCCCTTGTTGTTTTGGTATCGGCAATGGATCTCAAAGCCCATGTTCTTGTTGCTGTCTCAAAGCAACAGCCAAAAACGCCGTCCCTGGGCAAGTCCTTGTACAATGGAGAAGTCGCACTTCTCGCTGGGCCAAATTCATGGAGGGTTAAGAAGCAATGCCACAGGCTAGGCACCTTCCTGCGAGTCTAGGGACGGCGGACCCTGTAATGGGGCAGAAGTCTCTGGGTCATGGTCAAATGCACAGTCATGTGCCGTGCAGTGGAAGCCCCCCAATGTTATACGGCACAACAGAAAGTGGGAAAAAACTGAAGCAACAAAGGCCCACAGGCTCATGCATGAAGCATGAGCACCTGTGCAGGCAGTACAGTACTGCAAAATGAAATACAGACACAACCTGATGACTCCAACAGTGATCTCATCAACATAGAAACCCCCTGAGGGTAACCACCACAGACCAGCTTGCGAACCCGAAAAAAAGTGGAATGGGACCTGGGTTTGAATCGACGCACAGCGGCAGCTATAGGCCAACCAAGTTTTACTCCCCAACCCAACCCACCCTCGGCCCCCCTCCCCTCCCCACACCCCACACCCGCCCCTCCCTAACAAGTGGCACCCGGCTACAAGGGGCTGGAGGGGACAAAATCCAAAAAAATTCATTGGAGGATAGTTTTGTCTCCTGAAAAGATGATTTTACAAGGGGTTAAAGAACCGGTATCATACATTGGGGTTGACCATCCAATATCATATATTGGGTTACGCTGCGTGAATAAGTCCCAAAACAGGGGATATGTCATGGGATATGTAACGGCTGTGCTTGATGTAACAACCCTTTGAGGTGATTTGTACAAACGTGAACAGCGGCCATTGCGGGATGACACCCAAGATGGCGAAGTCAGCGGCAGCTGTGCCTGAGGCCTTGCGTTTTCTTGAAGATGGATGGAATCATGTTTTGTTGAAAAGGAAAAAGGAGTTGGGGTGGCTGTGGCAGCATGTGGGGTGCTTGGGGACTCTGCATGACTGCTCATTGATGCACTTGATGAAGCTTCGCATTCATCATCTGATACGGTATTTCCGGAAAAAGCAATCAGTGGCACCGCTTGACGAACAGCAGCACTTGCCAAATCCTGGCATGCGTCCACAGCAGTATGCTGGGGCTGTTGATGATTGTGCCGGTGTTCTGGGGTACATCAGTGCGGCATGGGGCAGAGTTTGCGTGTTGAGGTGAGGTGTGTGCGTGGGAATCAAGGATAGTGTGTTTTGCCACACAAGGGGTTCAGTTTTAGCATCCCTTTGGGGTCATAGGTACTTCTTGAACAGGCCAAAGCAGGGCTTCTTAACTCAAATCCAGAGGCACATTCCCCCTGACTGTATACTCATTTGTGCATCGTGCTGCGAGCAGCCAATCCATGCAAACCTCCTCAAGTGATTGACGGTATTGCCGAGAATGTGAGATAGCAAGAACCCGTGGCGGTTGCATGGGGGATGCAGTATTTTCATTGGATTTACATTTGCTAGGATTTAGATTAATGCCTGGGAAATGAGCCAGCTGTACATCAACTCAATAAACACACACACACACACACACACACACAATGGTGTTGCATCTGCGGTTACGTAACAACAACGTTCAGAAAGAGCTGCCCGCCACGAAACGGTTGTCCTACTTAACTGTGTCACCCAAAATTTGCACCAGCCCTGTTTCACACCACAAATAAATCCGCTGAGGATGCTGCCCCCGTCGCGATGGTGGTGCAGCCCCCTACTGACATTGTGCAACCCCCCAGATTTCCCGCACCCTCCGAAATTATGCCCATTACTTGTCTCAGAAGAACTACAGTATGATCACCAATGCCATGTGCATTCATTAAATGCGGCAACCCACGTGTTACCTCATCACAGCCCCTGGTCTGTGTGACTCCATCCCTCACACGATGGACTGAACACGTCCAATGTCAGTCACCACTGGAAATAAAATCTTTCTGAGCACCATCCGCACCCTTGAGAATGCAGCACCGTCCCCTCATTGCGGTAGTTAAGCTACCACTGCAACTGTTCAGAACAGGCAGGTGCCGACCCTTGCCCTTAACTTTTTCCGTGTGTCGTCATCCAAAACCCACATAGCCATGCTCCAAAGCTACAGCGGGGGTCTGACACGCTGTGGCTCAGTCCGGGAGTGCGGCAATCGGCCGATATGCAAATATGCGTCTGTGCCATACCCCTCCATAGAAACCAACTGCAAATCCCCTCCAAAATAGCGTGCATACAGGCGACTGATGGGTAGGCCAAAGCCAAAACCAGCCATTGGGGGCAGGGCACCCATGCTTCCGTCCTCCAGTTGCCCACGGGCGTCCGTCTTGACAGTGGTGTACATGTAACTCCAAACATGCCGCATCTCCTCCTGAAACGTGGGGGAAAATGGGGGAAAATGGGATAATCCTTGACTTGGGCCTTGCAAACATCGGTGTCAGGCTGACATACAAACCATGCATCAAACCAAGACCACCACGACTGCAACCACAACCATTACCTCGATGACAACAATGACGACAACAACAAGGATAGCAGACCACGCACACAGAACACCTACACAAATGCACAAACCGTGTCCGTATGTAGCATACACATCTACAACACACGCTTTTACATGTGTGCAAATGTGCATGTGCATGTGTATGTGTATGTGTAATGTGCAATGCCGAAGGCAACAAGCAAAAGCGCCAAAATGTGGGCTTGACATATGTCTGGTGGGACGATGGATTTGTACACGTCCTGAGTGAACTCCTACCCAATCTGGGAAGGCATTCGCAGAGCGGGCACAACGGACAGTGAGGCACAGGAGAGCCAATGAAGGGTTTGGACAAGGTGCATATTGGAACTAGAGGCAATCCCTTTATGACGGCACCCATGCTCATTGTCTGAGTGTTCGTCTGAAAAAAAGCAAAGTCGCAGGTTTCGATTCTCGGGTTGCGTGGGTGAGAACTGTTTCACTGGCTTGACATATGACATATGAAAGCATTAAACCCCACTAGCACTGCGCCGATGATTGCCCAAAATTTTGCATAATTTGAAGCTTACAAATGCCCAACAATGCTCACAGATACACGCACACATTGAGGAAGCGCTGCTAGGTTCCCTGAACATATATTAGGTGCCCTGAAGCACACTTCGAAGGCGGGTTACATCACAAGCAGAAAAAATCCCATGACCCTTGGACACTATCTGCCGAGTGGGGAAACCACACGTGTACACGTCCCACACACGTTACGCTCTAAGCAGTACCTGTTTGATCCCACCCCCTTGGTCTTCGATCTTGATGCACACATCCTCGTTATTCTCACTATCTGCAATGTTGATGATGATGGGGGGCATATCGTACCCACTGTCAACACCTTTGTTTCGATAATTTTCAAGCACCTAGAGAGCAATGCACGCACGAGCAGCCGGATAACTATGCCAGCGGCCGCAAAAGAGCAACAACACACGTGAGGATCCCCAAATCTTCTCTTCATGTTGACTCGTCAGATATTTTCATACTCACCCGGAATGCCCGGACACCAGAATGCCCGGACACCCGCAATCTTCGATGCATGCCGTCGATGCATACAAGCATGATGCAGCGTAGAATGCGAAACGTCGACGATATCATCCAGTGCGTGGTGCTTGAGCCATGGAGGTTGTAGTCTACATGCATGCATGTTCAAAACACTGTAGTGGGTGCTGTTTCGGGCTTGAAAGTACTATAACAACATTGCTTGACCCAACACATTGGTGGCTATCATTCCCATGAAGGAAACATGTCAGAACGAAAACGAAAGCAAACGAACCCACCTTCTCAAGTGGGTGTGATCTGCCCCAGATTGGGGTCGTGGAAAGCCCCCCCCAAAAAACGGACTGGATCATGGGTCGGACATGCAGGTGAACCTCCCGCCTCCTACCCTCTCGAAATGGATTGGAGCCCAAACCCACCGAAAACCACGACGCGCCGCAGGTACTGCCATAGGAACCCCAACCTCACCAAATCTTCCTTCCACCTTCCAATCTAGAGCCACAATGGGGATGCATGTGCAAGAGACAGGCACACAGCAAATAAAATGCAGATCATTGGCGATGCTAAATTCAATTCTTCCAAATTAGATGGCAGAAGGTGAACTTGCGTTGGAGACATTACTCATAGGTAGTGCTGAAGGTACTGCAAACTGTAAGAGTCAAACTACAACAAGCAAGCAAATCCTCAGTAACCGGTCATGGCAAAGTTCTTGATCTACAACAATGAAGCAAATTCTTCGTGCACAAAAACATTCTTGATGCACAGCAAAATGCTTGATTTCTTCTTCTTGATGCACAATCAAGTTCCTCATTCATAAAAGGCAAAATTTCCAAGCACACAGGCAAGCTCTTGAAAAAAAAAATTCTGGATGCACGACAAAAGGCTTAATTTGCAACAAAGTTCTTGATGCACAATAAAGTTCCTCATTCATCAAAGCAAAATTAATAGCATGAAGTTAATTTGTCACATATGGTTTCTTTTCCACTCTTAGTCTATGGCAATCCTCAGTTGGCAACACGGGCAATAGACATTGAATGCCACAAAACCCCGGATTGGGAACATTAACCCCCTGCCCCCTCCCCCCTTCCTACTCCCTGTTGGTCTAGCAAGGTTGTTAGTCAAGCAAAAAATTGTGGAGGTGATGTTGAGTGACGGCGCGTCCCAACAAGGCATGCGAGGCTCAAACATAGCTGAGGCCAGGTGGTTGATTCCTGTTTGGACCACTTGCCACCCAGTGCTTTACTATCCACATTTCATATGCACTCATTCCCACATTGCAAGCTCACGTTGAAGGTGTGGTCATTGTGTGCGTGATTCTCCCATGCCATGCCATCCACGGAGCAACACAAAACGACAAGGAACACCCATTGACACAACCAACAAACCGCTCGCAACGAGTTCTTCAGCAACTCCACCATCATGTAGAAGACGTGTGATGGGACGTGTGCTAGCGTGCGGCCACGCGACCCAACGATATCTATCTCTGGAGCATCACCATGAATCATTTCGCACAAGTGCCGTGCCGTGGAACTCGCATCACGGGCCACCTGAAAGTCCATACCGACCAGGGTGCAAGCGGGGATAGGCGCAGGGAAAGGGACCATTCAAGTGGCTGAGTAATCCTAAATTCGGATTGGAGACGCGTCTCACGAAACCAAGTTTTGCTCAGTCCCATTATGAACACATGGCGAAGGACATAACAACCTCTGAAAGATCAGTTTGCCGGTTGATCAACCCGATGTAGTTCCCACAGTCGTCGCAACCCTCAAGTTCACGAAGGCTAATGTGTTGCCGGATCAAGAAAGACGTCCCAATGCGGTTGCTAAAGAACTTGTCGAGAGCTGTTTGCACATGTGGATAGTCTGCCATCAACAGTGACACGTTCTTGCCTCGATGCCGCATATTCGCACGGCCCTCGTTCTTAAATTCCAGTACCCCTTTGGAGAGGGTTTGCATGACATCTTTGTGCCGGTTGTCAATGGTCTTCATGAGTTCTAAGAATTGCTCCTCCTCCTCCGGTGACGGGTTATATTGTTCCTAGGAGTAGGGCGATGATGGACTGAGATCACATTCGCCGTCAAAGATGCCGAACCAAATCGCCTTCCGTGAAGCGAATTGGCATGTGCGTGGCATGCCTCGCGAAAGGCAACGGTAGGATTGATTGACGCTCACCACATGGGGCATAAGGGAAAGGGCCTAGTGCAGGGGCTTTGTATAAGCTTAAAAAAGGAAGGTCGCCCCCCCCCCCCCCCCCAATTCAGGTGGCGATGCCACTGACTTCGTCTTAAAACTGCACTCGGGCTTTATTGTGGGCGACGCAACAACTACGGAGCCACGAATGTGTCTCGAGTAGGTTCATCACCACAATAAGCACAAGCATTGCACCTTGAATGGCGGAAACGACAAAACGTCCATGAACGATTGCACGTACTGCCGTCGGGCTGCACGCACCGAAGGCATGTGGTACAGGCCGTTTGGCAACTTCCATAGCTCAAGCACATGGTGTGCGAAGCGGATGGGGAGTTCACGTTGCAAGAACACGGAGGTGTTGTATTGCTTGACCACGATGAACTGAATGATGTTATCAAGATCCAGCCGTGTCTGCGCCTTGCTAGCGTAGTATCGGAGGTCATTGCGCAAGTCGTGCGTGCGGACGTCCGCCTTTAACGTTTCCAAATCCTTCAAGAGTTGCAACTGCCGCAACTCCAACTCACGGACTTCCTTTACATCAGTAGAGTAGCGGCGTTGCTGGGCGAGGCCACGCGTTATCGGTATGTGCCGCAACCGTAGTTTGTTCATAACAATGATACTGCAACAAACCATGAGCACCGGAAGCCTAAGCATTCCTCATCTTATTAACGACCAAGTCCCTCAATGGGGCTTGTGGGCGCACCGACTAAGTGCATTCAAGGATAATGTCATACAATCATCAACTTTAGCTTTTGCAAAGAATAGCTCTCGAGCGCCCCCTTCCAACTACAAGTGTAAGGTCATCGAATCGTTGATCCTTCTGTTCATCAAGCCCCTAAATTTGTTGCGTCGTTAGGTGGCAGAAACGGGCAGTCATTTCTCAAGGACCAAATTGCAATGGCAAGAGGACCAAAAACGAGGAAGAACCCCCTTGGAGGTGTCACTACGGGGGGAAGCTTAAGCAAACTTGCTGTGAAGCCAGCTCTCCAAAGCTAGGGCAATAGATGCAAGCCAAGCCACAAGGCCACTTGGACTTCGCACTTTCTTCCTCCACTATCTCCGGCTTCCTTGTACTAAGCCCATGTACTAGATGAGCTTCAAAACAGCAGCTAAATTGAGTTTGTGTCAAAAACTATGTGGTTGCTTCTTCCAATGCTATTGTGTGCCAAGAGCAATGCCGTGTCAATTTGGTGCACCACATAGACTTTCAGAGACGCAACGCATTTAAAAACACAGAGGAAACGTGGCTTCGCACCAAGCTGCTTCTGAGCTGAAGACTGAAGGTCCTCTTTCTATGCACCGGCAACTCCTCTCCCTCCCTCTGCAATTTGGGCAACAAGGAGCAGTCTCCCCGTATTGCACAAAAACCTTCTCCAACTGTGTGCTGGGAATATTAGGATGGTACCGTAAATTTGTTGCCATAAGCAGGGGGCCATCGGAATTGCAAAACCCACAACCGGTCACATATTTTAGATCCGGTTGCAAAAGTGGTGTCAACAAGGCCTCCAAAACCAAGCTCGGTTGCTTATTAGCTACTGGTCTTCTATTTTAGAGACGAGAGTATGGGTCACCATAGCGGCCGCGCCGCACCACATCGGGTTTGAGCTTTCTATTTCCTGGGTCATCCGAAATAGGGATTTACAAGTTGACTCTAGTTCAAGGCCGGGAGGCACTTGAGTTTATGTTTGCGCAAAGCGCAGAAACCTCCATTCTCTTGCCCAAGCTTCTCAAGATGTTGCTCTAACTGTGAAACCAGTGGCCAAGTTGGCTCCAAAACCAAGTCATATATTTGGTTGAGGGAAGTGTGGGCCTCCAACAATGTTTCCATGGAGCCTTTGTCTCAGCATTTCGCTCTGCCAGGTTCAGTTGCCACCTCTTCCTCTGTGCTTCATGTTGCCTCACGATGTGTTTACTCAATTGTATC
Organism: Eutreptiella sp. 'Long Island Sound 2002'; assembly: GCA_964036045.1. Lineage (NCBI taxonomy): Eukaryota > Euglenozoa > Euglenophyceae > Eutreptiales > Eutreptiaceae > Eutreptiella > Eutreptiella sp. 'Long Island Sound 2002'. The sequence continues at coordinate 74,381,746 of OZ038384.1, forward strand.
AAGCTCACATACCATGCGGGAACTCCGCCAAGCAAGCATGGTTGATTTAGTTTGCATTAACACCCATGCGGTTCATTCCCGCGTCTTCTTGTGCTATCACATGCCCACTATTTGCATGTGCATGCCGACATGTGCCTTCAGGTCGCTCCTTCTTCTGGTTCTGGCGCACAGTTTGGCGAGAATTTGAATCCGCCACATCTACTGAAATTTGACGTATTTCTCACCAATCTTATTCAAAAGATGTATGAAGTTTTAAAAATCAACAGTGGCCAAAAACTTTTTGAACGCCGGGAGGATATACGGCATGTCGAAGGGCCTATTGAGGCACAACTCACCACTGGCACAATGGTCGTAAGGGAAAACCTCACCAAATGAGAAGCCCCGCTCGAGCAACCTTGCACTTGCAGTATTGTAGAATTGGGGTTCAAGGCGCTAACAATAATGGTCCCATCTTGTGTTACTGTCTAACGTCTGCATCTTTTAATAATAATGCCTCGGAAAAGTGTTCGCTTCTCGTGTCTTTTTTTAATTGAAAAATTGGGGCTCGCGTCAATTGCCTTATTTTTTGTTTTGGGGCCCTCTGGGCCCACGTTTGTACCATTACCCCCCAAAAATGTTGTCTTTCGGGCCCATTTTTTCCTTCCATGACAAACAGCTACACTCAAACATAGCAACGACATAGCACAACTCATCATTGACGCAAACTCACATTTGGTGAGGGATGTGCATTGACCTAAAGGTTCATTTTCACTTCACTTTTTTGGACTCGGTCCCTGCTACTCACTTGTCCCCCAACAACACGCTTTTGCCAAGTGCCGGGCTCAACATTTGTGGCCACAACCTTGCGCAGGAAGATAGTAACAAGATCTAAGGTAGTGGCCTCTTCATCTGACTCTGGGTCACCTGTGGCCATCTGTGCCTCCATGTCATCTCGGGGATCATTAAACCGAGGCACACTAAGGCTCTTCGGAGTCCAAAGGACCCTCAGGCTACTCACTGTCCACCTCATCTACATCAGCATCTGCCTCACCGAAAATAATGGCATCATGGGGTGTAGTGCCCGCCTTTGAAGGGAACAAAAAAACCCTTGAAACAACGTGACGCGCTCCGGAGAAGCAATGATGCACTCCGTGTAACCTGCCTCGTGGAAACCATTCAAAAACGCCTTGGGTCGGTGTTCCTCAATACACTTCAAAGCCTCATAGAGCCGTTGCACATATAACGGCCTTCAATAGGACAACGACAAATTCAGCTTCACATCTGTGGGTTGCACCCCATTATCCTGCGAGCTTGCAGCAATGCCAGCATTTGCACTTGCACACAATGTGAGAGCTGTGGCTTTAAATGGGAAATTGAAAGCCACATCAAGGTGCCGCGGTCATTGGTGCAAAGTGTATGCACGAATAATATAATGCGGCCAATGAACTTGACCTTTGCCCAACGAGCGATGGATGCATCGCGGTGCACAGAATATGTGTCCCAAAAGAGAACCCACCTTTGCTTAGTAGGGCCTAGTCCCAAAGCCTCCATTTTGGGCTATACATAGTGTTGCCACAAATCTCTCAAAAAATCTTTGATGGTTTTCTTGGCGGCCCAATGAGAGTCACTATGTGTGTGTGAGATCCATGTGCTTGTATTTTTCTTTGATGTTGTTTGGGGTTGACAACCCTTTGTTTTCTCAGACAATATGCCTTGCAACAGGCCTTTGGGTGGTGGCCTTTGAGCAGTGATGACAAACTCATCCATGCTATCTTGTGCCCAGGGAAACCAAAAAAAGAGTTGTTTTGCATATCTGAAACTGGGAGCCGCCAAGATTACACCACTAAGTTTTTGCCATCATTCCAAACCTGTTTTGTACAACTCATTCCTTTGAATAGCCTAATTTTGCGATACTTGTTGGAATTATGAGCTAATTTGCAGAGTGTATGTGCATTTGGGATATATGAAACAATGAAACAATATACTTACATCTACTGGAACAGCTTCTTACGTCTAACGATCGTTGTAACACTCCAATAGACGTAGAAAAATAAACTTCCGTCTGGTGGAATAACTCTGACCTGTAGTGGAACATTCGAGGAGAACATTATTACCGGTAGATTGTTCCACTAGACATAAGCAAACATACATCCCATTCACATGCATTCACACCCTCACACGCTCGCACACATAGCCATGCACACACACTCAGGCATGCGCGCGGTGAGAAGGGTAGGACAGGGTTAAGCGACGTGGCCTTCAACAACCCTGGTAGATTTTACTTGATTGGTTACCATGTTAGGCCACATGCAGGTGTGGGCTACCTAAGGATAGTCCAAAATGGGCTATCCTTAGGTGTTCTTTGCTTGCTTGCTGGGTCGGGGTTGGTACCACATGAGAGGAGGGGAAACCAATTTTCCGGTTTCTTCCCTCCACTGGTGCAAAAAGCCTGGTGCATAAAAGGAGTTCCTCATGGCTATGCCACAAACAAAACGGGGTGCTGATCACCGGCACACCTTGGAATATCAAAATCCTCTCCAAAGAGAGGTGCTGTTTGTGGGTTGTCCCTTCCAGCTGAGGGACACCCATCAGATTGCAATAAAAAGCCGCAGATAATCCCACAAACACGGGACACGAATCACGAACCATAAAAAAATGCACGCGCTTGTACGCCCCCCCTTGATCCAAGCTCTCTCAAGGGTTACCCGTCTAGGTGCCATGTGGGGGGCCTCCCACTAGCGCTTTCGGCGCATAGTAGGGGTCCTCCTTGTGTTCATAGGTTAGCCCCACCCCTGTGGGAGTGTTCAATCATGCTTAGGCTTCTTCGACAACAAGGAGTAGTGTGTGGAGGCGTGTAGCGGAGGTAGGCCAAGACACGTTTTCGCCATTTGTCGGTGCCTCCATTAGTGAGTGTAGACAGCTTTAGTGTGTGTACCCTTCACCCGACATGCTCTTTCATGTGGGCAAGGGACATGGTTAGGTTTTTATGGCCTTTAGTTTCCACAACCTTGCACTCATCTCGACCTTTTGTTGTATACTTGGTTTGTATTCCATAATGTTCTACTTTGTATGTTCATATGTCTACTATCGGTGCATGTTACACGGGAGAGATAGCAACAATGCTTGAAATAGGCATACATCCTTGTTCCACTTGGAACACAAAACCGTACACATGATGAATTTGATCACCATATGTTCACGTGCTTGATTTGCTCTGTGTCATGTTTGTAGGGTGTTGCCTTCTGTGATGCTCCCCAAATCATCTGCTGTTTTGGTGACCGGGCATGCTAATAGCTTTTTGCATTAAGCCAGTGCCAATTTTGCATTAACCCAATCCCAAAACAGGCCATATAGAATTTTGCATACGAAGAGTGCTGCGGTATCTTAGGCTCAAAACCTATCATCAAACCTTTATCTAAGAAAGACAGATTGGATCACTTTGTGTCAATGTGTCAAGCGTTTGTGGGCCTTGACATAAAATGCATGCGCAAGGTTCGATGGTCTCATGCAACTACTTCTGGGCCTCACGTATCGAAAACCCAGAGGCTCCGGGGTATCTGGCAGCACAATAGTCTCGCGGAAGCCAGCTCACACGCCATGCGGGCAACACCGCTCCTCGGAACATCGGAACTTGCAGTCCGAAATACCAAAAAAAGGAGTCCTATGTTGCAACCGTGGATGCCTGCTTCTCGTTTGCCATTGCGCTACTACAGCATTTGAAAAACTATCCTCCCTGGCCCGGAGGGACGTGACTGTGTGAGAGAAGACACAGAAAAGCTCCTATGTGCATGCTTCCTGGTGGTCACGGTGGGGTAACAGCATAAGCTGGTCTCTTCCCTCTCCCCATTTGCAAATCTTGTTTTAAAGAAATCTGTCCCTGTGTAGACTCTGTTTTCAATCACCAGCACGTATTTGGAAAAAGCACCTTGGGGCGGGAGGGGGGGGGGGGGGCATTGTCACTTGGTCCGGAACCCTGGAAATTGGCCTGCAGTCACATAGATGGGGGGAGGTTCCCTATCTCATGATTCAAAGTCGTAAAACTTTGGTACAACAGGCAATTGAACTGGAGAGCTTATTCGAGCATGCAATTGAAATGCAGCAATGCCACGATTGAATTCTCAGCTTGCGATATCCCCTCCTCATCCCCAATGGTCTTGAGCTGCTTGACACCTGAATGCCAAACTACGTCCGAAACCCATCTCAAACTCCATGCCCAAATCACCTACATCTACGGCCTGGTCCCAACCCTGCATCCACTTGGTTCCCAACCCACATAGCAAAAAGCCTGTCGCCCATGTTACCCTGCAACACACAGAGAAGGACATATGCGTAAAAAAAAACCTGTCTTCCGCTACTCTGGGTCTTGGTTCACATGGAGATGGGGCATAATGCCCCCCTTAAAAGTGTGATAACCCCCCACCCCCAAAGGGAGGATAAAACCACCCCCAGGGGTGATAAACTCCCCCGAAATACCACACCTCTGGTATGATAAAACCACCCCCCCAAAAAAGGGTGTGGTTTTATAATTTACTCGGTGGTAGTTTTATCACCGTGACCACTCACCACATGGCATTCGAAGGAACTCTCGGAACCAGGGATCAGAGCTGTCCAATGCTACAATGGTCGCACAGAGCAATGTGGCAGAGGATATAACATGCAGTGAGGATGAGTCCTGATGGCAGTGTTAGCACACCCATAGTGGACAACGACCATTTCCAGTTGTGCACTGATTTTTCTCAGGTATTCTCAGGTATGAATATTCTTGTGCATTGCACAACGCCACTTTTCTGAGCCTTCGGTCTTTCTTGTGCACCGGCAGCACACTGGGATGCCTACACGAGTGGCAGTTCCTGCTGCATTCCCTGGCATCAGACTTAGCTCAGACTCAGAGGTGGGGCAGTATGAAGCATGCTGATCCTTTTGAGGTCTGAGTCTTGGGCATTACACGCTTGGAAACGCTTTCTCAGGTGATGTACAGTGGCAGCATCGGCTCAGAAAAGGTCCTCTGTAATAGACCCTTTCTCCTTCAGTAGTTGAGCAGCAATATTGGTAAGAGCCTGCATGGATTAACAGTCACACTTGTGACTGACGCTATTTTGTTGCATTGCAGCACGAGAACTTCTATCGCTATAACAAGTGATGCTAGCATTTCGTGTAGCATTGTCAAAATTTCTGATGATACATGGACTCAATCGAAGTATGCTGTATAATGCCTCCACCTATGACTTTGTGCAATATCTGATTAATCTATGTTCACCCCAAACACACCTCTGCACTTTACAGACACCAAGAATACCACGGCGCATCAAAAGAGGGGGCAATTTTTACAGATATGGTACAAACTTCACATTGGACAAATGTGGCTTAATTCAAAGTCTGCATAGCTCTGGCTCTGAAGTACTTGCAAATATGCAGCCACAAATATACAGACAGATGCAGATGAGAGGTAAGCAAAATCAACCACCAACACATTACCAAGTCCATGACCCAATGCATGGCCAAAGGCACCCCTTCCCTGCCCCCTGCTCTCTGCTGACCAAACACAATTTCCCTCAATACTTTGCCAGCCCCGCTTATGGTGATGTGTGATCAGTCACCCCCCCCCCCCCCCCCCCACCCCGACACACGGGGATGGTCAAGAAAATTGGATGGCTCCACGGAAACAAGAACTGTGTGTCACCAGAACATTGAATTTCTTTGTAGTTTCTGACAGAGCACTGCATGTTTGTGCACAGCACGCGCACTGCGCGCAGTTTACAGGGCGAGATCGGGGAGTTTTTGGGGCAATTCGCAATATTCTTGCCTATCTAGACAATACTACAGCCCCACAATGTCAGACAATGTGAAATTGAATAAAATGCAAAAAAGATGCATGTATTAGCATGCAAGTCACGAGCTGAAACTTGCAAACGTACCAGATCATCTTCCAATTTCGCAAATCATAGCCATGCACAATTTTTGATGTTTTGTTAGAACCTTACTCCCAAAGAAAGAGTATGGGAATGCAATGGCTTTGATGATGATCATGAAAGAGATCTGCCCCGTGACCTTGAACTATTGGCAACTTGTGCTGCACCTGGGTTCACCCCAAGGGACAATGCACCCCCAAAGTCTAATAACCAAGCTGCAGAACTTCGGACCAACAGAGCCTCCCTATTCCATGCGATTGCAGGACCGATGGCCAGGTTGTAGACCAAGTGACAGAACCACCGTCCCTTGCATTCCACTTGTGTGTCAAACTGAGCTTCAGAGTTCCGGAAGAGGGATGAAGTACTGGTGGTGGAAGCACACAACACCCGGCTTCCCCCTTCCTCCGTTGGTGTGATACCAACTTTGATGGCATAATTGGCATGCACAACAACACACACAAATGACTAGAAATGAGGGGGAAACACACATGAGGAGGAGGAGGAGGAGATGCGGTCCCCCGGTATGGCACCCCCGCGTACCATCCCCATGGCACCGGCCCCCCACGGATTTGGACTGTCGATTCGATGGGGGGGGGGGGGGGCTGACTGCAGGCCCACTCCAGCGCAGCATCATGGCGGCGGTTCTCCTCTTCGTCTCTTCCTCATGGTCTCGTGTCCCACGCCACACGCACGTCACACACCCACGCACAACGGGTACCACCCGGGTGTCCTGGAGGGGGGCGAGGCAGGGAACCGGCTCCACTTCCGCCTCGGCTGCCATTCCCTCAGGGGATGGGGACATAGTCTCACGGGTGTGGGCCCTTAGCCCACCAGGTACTACCGAAGGGCGGCGTTTGGCCGGCAGGTCACAGTCAGGTCACAGAGGCCCCCGCACCAAAGTGGTGGAAGCCCCCCTGGTCCCAAAGCGGCGGAGGCCCCTGTGCCAAAGCGGCGGGGGCCCCGGTGGTCCCAAAGCAGCGGAGGCCCCCGGGCCAAAGCGGTCGGGAACTCGGTGGTCCCAAAGCGGCCGCGGCCCCCGCCCCAATGCAGCGGGGGCCCCGGTGGTCCCAAAGGGTCGGAGGCCCCCGCCCCAATGCGGCGGGGGCCTTGGTGGTCCCAAAGCGGCGGGGGACCCGTGGTTCCAAAGCGGCGGAGGCCCCCGCCCCAATGCGGCAAGGGCCCTGATGGTCCCAAAGCGGCGGAGGCCCGGCCCTAATGCAGCAAGGGCCTAGGTGCTCCCAAAGCGGCGGAGGGACAGCCCTGCAGGGGAGGCTGACACCCTACAAACCCTGTTTTCCCGTCATCTGTGATAGCCTACGTGGTCCACTACACTGCCGACATGCAACATTAGGTCAGGGACGCTCAATCAACCATTCTGCTGCATGACCCTCAGTCTCCTCCATTAAGGTGAACTCCTCTACTGCCTAGGTCCATGTCGCCCAAAAGGCAGCAGTGTTTCCTTCCCCTCTAGATCGGCGACAATGCTTGTCAAGGCTGTCCCACATGCCTTGTGCCAGCTGCTGTTGTTCTTCCACGTGTAGGCTAGACTCCGGCGGTTGCGGCAGCTTCTTGAGCTTCATCACTCGCTGCGCCGTGACATCTAGGTCAATAACCACAGCCAAGATTGAGTGTCTTGGCAACCCCGTGTGCTTCAGCACCTTGTCCTCCGTGATTGTCGATGCCGGCTTGGGGTCCATCAATATTCCATCAATCTTTGTCCCCTCGTTTGGCCCCCCGTTGTACGTCGTCAGCGGGTCCTGGCTTGGGCCCTATGCTGCATCACATCGGTCATTTAGCCCATGCATGTAGTTGTGAAGTATTCTGTGAGCATTGCATTGTCATCACTCAGCTCAAAATGGAAATCCGCACACACCATTTCGGGCGCATTGCCTGTGTTGCAGCACTACTTTCCACAAAGCTGTATGTGCTGACATGTCCATGTGTTGATAGCAGAGGAGGATGTTGTGGAGGGCAACCAAAGTATGGATGCCTGAGAGCGAAGTCACTATGGGTGATACTAATATGGTTGTTGTACCCACTCCTCAGCACACCGAGTAAGCAAGCAAGCTGGAGCAGGGAGAACCTGTGTACTGATGGAAACGTCCACCCGCAGCCCGGCCCAGTACACGTGGAGTCGGTGAACATTATCCCACTCCGATACCTTCCAATCGGAAGGCACTTGGGAGGTAGTGAGGACGGGGACACCCATCGGTTTGTTCTCCCCTTCCCTGCGATTCTGGTAGGGGAGAATCGAGGTCGCTCGCCACATGGGAGCTTCCTTTGCCGCCACATTGTGCACAGGCTGCACTCACTGGCACTCCCTCCTGCTTTGGCATAGCTTGCACCTTCATAATGGTTTTCGCTTTGGCCGCGCTGGGCAGCGGTTGCCTCACTAGTGTGGCATACGTGGTAGGCCCCTTCGCCAACTGCGTCGGCCCCCCTCGGTTGTTGCCGCGCCACGTGGGCCTTAGCTCCGCCTTCGCAATGGGTTTCTAGCTCGCTTGCAGGTCTGCAATAGTTTCTCATAGCTCCTTGATGGTGATGCTCCTAAGCGCGTTGATCTCCGCCTCTCACAGGTCCTCCTCCTCTGGCTTCTTTTGTTCCTGTATTGTTGCCCGTGATGCCCTCGTCGCTGCGAGGTTGAGCGTGCCTTTGAGGCTCCTCCTGGCTTGAGCTCTCTCCATCTCTGGCACCTGCCTCCTTCGCTCGCGCCGGCGTGCTCCGCGTCGTCTCCTTGTTGGGCACCGACTTCATCGCAGCCCACACCTCCTATTGTATGATCTCCCGCCTGCGGTCATCACGTCCTAGTCATCACGTCCTGTCTAATGGCTGGCATTTTGTTCAGCCATGGAGGAGGGCCTGTATAGCAGGGCAGGCGCCACAGAGTGTGTAAGAGAGGGCACACAGCCCTATCGCGTGTTGATGGCCGTGTTGTTTTCGGTTGTGCATGAGGAGTGGCAGTGCTACCATGTGCAAGGACAACAAAAGCACGTGTGTGTGTGTGTGTGTGTGTGTTGGGGAAGGGGGAACGCATATTAAAGGGCATGTGCATTTTCAGGGTCCTGGATGCTACTGTGAAGGGCCATATAAAGGAGGGGACACAGCAAGGGTCAGCAGGGTCAAGGGTCAGCAGGGTCAGTACACATGCTGGATCACGGGCCGCCACCAGAAGGCACAGATCCTGTATGTGCGTGTGTTGGGGATACCCATCATGGGTAAGCAGGGTCAGGTATACCTAACAGGCAGTCCGCTCATAGCTTGGCTGGTGGCCTTGCTCCCCAGCATTTCTCGGTCTCTGCAGTCACTAGTGTGTGTCTGAATGCATGCAAGCCAAGGGACATTGTATGAAGAGGGGGATTGCTATAATGGTCAAATAGAGTGGTGGTCCACGGGGGAAGGGTCCTACAGCAGAAAAAAGCTGTGAGGAGAATTCTGGCTGGTCCACTGAATTGAAAAACCACACCTTCTGGTTGGTGAGTGTTTTAGGGTGGGTAATGCCCAGACTGAGGTGCCTCCGCACTCAAGGACCCCATAGCATGAGCTGGTGTGCTTGAGGCTAGGTAATTGGCGGACAAATGATGTGACATGAAGGGCGTCATTTGCGCACGTTTTGCAAAGGGTGGCATCAACAGTTCCAATTTGGGGGTATAAACCAGTGAAAACCCCTGTGGCACACTCCTTTGGGTGTGAATATACAATCAAAGTGCTCCTAACAGTCACATCACACAAATGGCCCCTAAAGTCCAGGAAATACTGAAAAGCCCAAACTGGGCATCAAAATGCAGCAAGAAGCAACAAGAAGCGGGGGGGGGGGGGGTCCTATGGGGTCCTCCTTGCACCCCATTAGCTCCACTGGGTCTTGCTAGTGAATCATGCATCTGTGGGGTACAAGCAGAGGTGCATGCTGCACCAAATCTGCTTTGTGGCTGTACATGCTTCTTGAGGGGCCAGCAGTAGATGAGGAATGCGGCTCCTTTGAGGGGCGGGGGTGTTTCACCTAGCGCTCTAGAGCTTTTGTGCATGCACTACTCAGCAGCCTCGTGACTTGTGCATGGCGATCCGGAGTCAGCATTCTTTGACAGGGTTCAGTACATCTCTGCATTAAATTGAGAAATCAAATCAAGCCTCGCATCACACAACCCAAACAAGAAACTGTGTCACACTGGAGTGGCGTGGTGTACTTGGTGGGCCTCTTTCGTACGTCTGGATGGACTTGCCTAAATATCATGCACCATCTGCCATCTGCTGTGTCCCTCTCTGATCCAGCCTTCCCATCATAAGGGAGCCCAAAAGATGGTGTACGTGACGATGTTGCTCTCAAGGCTCTCCCCAAAGCTCTATCCAGTCCCCTCCAACCAAAGGCACTTGCTGCATCAAACCCAAGCTCGGAACAATGAAGCAGAACATGCAAAATAGAGGGGAGCACTTTCTAGCCCATCTCTGCATCCCCAAACGCCTTGTGAAAAAATCCCAGGGATGTGGGTGCTTCCTAATCTGGTTAAGAGTCTATCTGTGACAAATAAATGACCTTCAATTGATCATTCGCCACACCCTGGCCCTGTGTCTGTGCTCTGCAAGCCACCGGCGGCGGTTGTCAAAGAGTCAGGACTTCTGTCTGCCCCGGCCCAGCCTGATATGGGGCTGTCAGTGCACTCAGCAGTGGGGAAGCCAATGCCTGGAGATGGCATGTTGTTGAACTCCGTGGTCACTTTGTTCAGGCGTGTGGGGTACCTGTGCAACTCCACTCTAATGGATGTGTTCCGCCCTGGTTTTACCTCAGTGGGTCCCTGTCCCTCGGCAATGCACTTGGCCTCAAAATGTGGCGAGGCATCATTATGCGCCTGCTCCTCAACATGTGCCTGCACATCCAATTGTACCTCAGCAGGTCGCTCAATATGGGCAAATGCTGGTCCGTGCGCCGCGTGGTCCCCGTGTGACGACTGGGTTTCCAAAAGTCTGGTGGGGTTGTGAAAGGCAGACATAAGATTGGGATTTGTGGGCGAGCCCTGCTTGAGCACAGGCTGCAGTTCTGTCTCGTGCTGAAGCTGCGAAACACTCAGCTTCGTGCCCAGTATGCGGCGAATCGCATGCACACAAAGAAGTTTAGTCTTCACAGCTGAAGAGACCGGCTTCTCATCTTCCGTGATCAAAGCTGGAGGACTGGGTTCCGGAATGCTGGGAAGTGGAGCGTCCGCAGGCTTTGGGTCCTCGTGCAGGAAATGATGGGGTGGTGTGAGACGGGATGTCGAATAATCCCCGGCAGGTGGCATTGGAATCAGATCTGTGCAAAAATATGTGGGGCACATGGCGCACACATGCAATAAAACGTAGAAACTTCGACGTACCCCCCCCCCCCTTGCGCAAGCACCATGAAAAGCAGGAGAACGACGGTCACACCGGGTCCCGGTGCTTGGACAAGGTGGTGCGACGCGCGGTACCAAAAGAACAAATGTCACCGAAAACCTGCCCATACCTGCCCTAAGCACAATTGTTGTAATAGGGCACTAGAACACAATGTGCAGCATTTTTCAGCAAATTCTGGAGGTCCTCTCTGCCCATCAGGGGCATCAGGAGCTGTGGAATAGAAGCCCTTTCCAACCTTGCGCCTCATCTTGAACAATTGCACATGCGTGCCCTTTGGGGCAGGCTTTGGCGCAGGAGTAACGACGTTGGTCATGGCTGAAAATCACATCAAAACAAACAGCAGTGGCATGACACAGCCCCTCTTTTCCTCTACAATCTGCACACAATTGCGTTCCGCTAAGCTTCTGACCATAAAAGCTTGCGCAAGGGGGGGGGGAGTACAAACACAACATGACAGCAGCAAAATACCTCCAACGGAAATATCAGACCCTCTTCGACTGGATCGTCGGCTGGAGTATGCAATCTTGCTAGTGTGGCCTGCAGGACAACTTTTTCGAGCCTGCAAAGGAATTAGGGGAATGGTCAAGATGTGTAGCATTCCATGCTCACTGCAACAAGCATGACATATGCCCCAACGCCCCCACACCGCAAAGTGATGACGAGCAAGACATGCACAGGGTGGGGGTGTAGTATGGTCTGTATAGGCAAGAATAGTGCCAATTGTAGCAAAAATTCCCAATTTCTCCCTGTCATATGCGCGCGTTGTGCGCGCTCTGTGCAAGAACGTCACTTCATGTTATCCGTAGCCTATGCTTTCTTTTGTTGAGTAATGACTGTATTGTTGGTGAAACCATTTCCTGAATTTGAGGCTTGTAAAGGGGCCCAGATTGAAACTATTGGTCGGTATCGAAGCAATGTGAAATGTGGTTTGTGTGTGTGGTGTGGGGAGGGATGCGTTTTGAACATGTGAAAGCATGGCCCGGGGCATGACAAGTTCTGACGTGTACAAACCAGTTTGAGGCCCCCCGCAGCAAACAAGGAACACAGACTTAGACATGGCAACAACCATGCGAGAAAATTCCGCTTCCCATTTCCATACAACCAGACTGCGGTCCTCCTCTTCATCAGCGGTGCACAAAAACTGGGGGTCATGTGGTCATTTGCCTGCTGCCCATTCGGAGACAGAGTCGGAGGTTGCAAGCTCGTTCTCACTGGCTTCAGGACTGTTACACCCCGCTAACCTGCATCCCTACTGTCTGGTCTGGGTTTCAGGCTGTTGGGACTTGACCGGCTGAGGTGAACATTCTGGTCAGAGGTCAGCCCTGGGCTGTGCATGCTAAGTGCTGGCCCCATTCGGCGCACACTGCTTTGGCCATGGAACCCATGGCACCCAGAAGTGTGTAGAAGGTTTATTTACACGCCACATTGTGCTCAATTAAATGAGTTTGTGCTGACTCAGAGAGCTTGCTTCTCCTGCAAATCTCTGCTATGGCTTTCATGCTCGTCACGAAAATTTGCTCGGGGCACACTCATCAGCCAGTCACTTTGCAACGCTTTCGGACTCTTCCAGCTCAGTCCACAGGTGGAGGAGGTAGCAGTGACTACATGCTTCACAGCCACATACCGGAGGTGGGGAGACTTTCACCATCGGTGGTGGGGAGGGAGAAGGATTCGCGAATGCATTGTGGAGCAACAGTTCTTGTCGCCGTATTTCGGCCACAGTTAGAGGCTGCCAGACTCGGATTGGGGAAAGCTCGCCCCAGTAATGACCGGAGCTCAGCGGCCGTGGAGCCCTGGATGATAGGGCTGCAATTTTGACTCCGTTTGCCAACAAAGATGCATGGGGCCGGGAGCCATGGGATGGAGGCTTTCTTGGCTTATGGCCCGGAAGGGAGGGCTCACTTAGAGCATGGGGCTCATGGGAGACCAGGAAAAAAGGGTGGTGGTCTGCAACACCTGGTGGGGGGGCACCGGCTTTGGGCGGGTCCCGGAGGGGCTTGGCAAGGTACGATGGCCGCAAAGTGGGCGCATGAAGAAAGCTTAGCGGCTCCAAGGCGGAGTCAATCTGGTGGGGCATCAGTGGAAGGGGACGTGGTGGGTAATTCAATCACGTCGGTGCATACATGCACGGAGATGCGGAAGAGACTTCAACTCCTCCTGTCTTGTTCGTCAGCGTCGCCCTGGTCCCTCTTCAGTGGCACACAAGCAAACAGAAAACGCTGTTGGCCATAGGACACATGCTGAAAAGCAGAGTAATGCAAGAGTGCGTTACACACATTAAACAATAGTGGTCAACTTTCAGTCCCAGGGTGTTGTGTGGCTCGCCCAGTGGAGTAGGCATTCCCGCACAGGCAAACGACAAAATCAGTATGCACAGAGGTTCAACCACAGATCGGTTTACTCTGCCCTTGTATGTTAACCATACAATTCCATAGCTCATAGCTCAGGGGTTCAATCCGCCGGCACGTATGGTTCGAGGCCCCATTTGCGAAGGTGTGTGCGGAGTAGGGGCTTCCACCATGTGTTGGGTTTCCCTTTACAGGCCAGGTCATGGGTGACTCAACTAATATTGGCAGTGGCATCTGCAGGCATGTCACGGTAATATCCAGAACTTTTTGCTAGCTATCCAGAACTTTTTGCTAGCGTGGGTACGAGCGACTTCAGTGTGGTGCGTGCTTTGGGTGCATGTGCATCAGGGTAGCGCCTCAGGAATTGGTGTGCTGTTGCGTGCTTAAGGCTTTTGTCTGCGAGTCGCAGTCGGATGCGTGGTGGGCGCTGTGCTTGTTCTTTTGGTTCCAGTGTCATGTCACCCTGCACGGTAATCCAATGGTCCCCTCCACCTTCTCACTGTAGGTCCAGATTATACATGGCTTCAAAAGTAGCCTGCAACAGACTTGCAAGAGACGAGCAAGTGAAGTGCAGGGGAATGGGCAGGTGTCTGTTGTGCAGCAGGACACCCAGGCGCCACACATTATGGCTGGGTTACCATAAAAACACCAAACTCAACAGCTGCTGAGAACTAGAGGGTCAATGGCGGATGTGCCAAGACACTGTGGCCTTTGCATTGAATGACGTGTGCGCGTGTGCAATGAGCTCACCGATGCACTGGATGATGCTGCCTTGACATTAATTGGTGCAGCGTGCCAAGCTATCCGGTGCACAATGCGAAGTTACGTACCATAAATGCAGCAGGCACCATACAAGAGGCAGGTTGTCTAAATTAGTTACAAGACGAGGGTACTACTCACATACACATGTTCATTAGACTGCAACAAGCATGATAGGAAATTGTTTATGTGGGGTTCACAACAGCATAGCAGACACAGAAATCTGTTGAACGTGTGATCCCTTCTATAAACATCCACACGTGTTCCGTCCTGGTCTTTTGTGCACTCATTACCACTTATTATCTTTATACCCGTTATCGGTCTCACAATTTCTCGACAAAGAAATGTGATCACCGACCCCGCTAGCTGATAACGTTTCTTGGCGAAGAAATGTGAGTAGATAACATTTCTTGGCGAAGAACTGTGAGTCGATAACGTTTCTTGGCGAAGACATGCCATCACTAGTTTGTTTCTCCCATCCTTTTAGAATACCTCAATAATGTCGAAAAAAGATGCCAAGCAAAAAAGCAGAACCATGCCCCAGACCGGAAGTCAAAGCGGAACCTTGGAGCTGCGCCTAGCAGCGGCTGGGTGGCTAGGAGGCTTTGGAACCCCCGCCCCCCCCTTGCTGGCTTGCTGGCTGGCTGGCGCGCCCCCGGAAAACAGCCAAAATACGTAGTGCACCACTGTACCGCCTCTTCGGGTGATATTGAAATTGGGACGGCAGTATTTGTCGTATATTAGTTCGGCAAGAGTCCAATGAACCCCGATCTTGGAAGTAACGAGGTATTTTCCCCCACAAGCTTTGACCCAAAACTCGGGGCCATACTCCGGAGATGGTTCAGACATATCGCAAACAGCAAAGCACACTACACAAAGGAAAGGGGCATGCGCATTCACCAATCATAAAACGGAACACCTAATTATAACAAACACCTAATTAAGCACCAACCAAGAAAAACAAGTTTTGGCCTCTCTATATGATTTTGGCAAGTGTGAGTGGTCCGCGTCCCATCTTGGGACCCCAACGCGGCTGGGTCTCGGCCATTCAACATCCCCGGTCCTGTCGGCACGTGCGAATTTGTTGGGCATGCCAACAAAATCACACATTTTGTCCTATTTAAAAAATGCATGCACTGGGGCATCTCCATGCATGCTTGCCGACGTTGGTTGGGCACGGGGACGCTACAACACAATGCAACGGCAATTGTGTTGGTGATTGTGCAACTAGACCACTAGGTTTGGATTCCCACACGAGCAAACAACCCAAAACCCCATCCGGATGCATGATATGCCTTGTTTAAAGGGAAGGAAATTTTACCACACACTCCATGGATCGGTGACATCATCTTGAGATCTTGAGAGCAAGGGCGGTGAGGCAAACATGCATGTACAAAGTAATGGTGGCTGGCTAGGTGGATGGCAGGCGTAGGTGGCTGGCTGGCTGGCTGGCTGGCGAACCGGCCGAACCCCCCTCCGGTTGGCGCAGCTCCCTTGCCCAGAACCACAAAAGCAAGATTCACCCATTAAGTTGGAACCTGAGTCACCACCCAAAATGGACAATCGTCAACTAAGTACATATACTATCTCGGATGATGATTTGTTAAGCTCACATTCTTGCGATTTGCTGAATACTTCTATTTTTTCCTCATCGGTAGATGACGCAAATGAATATGAAGAGTTCCCCCCAACCCAATTGTGTGAACAGGGGGATGTCTTTTCCTCACTTGCACAAGGTCATATTGTGAAGTAGCTTTTGCAGCCCCACCAAGGAGCTGCGCCTAGCCGCGGCTGGGTGGCTGGGAGGCTTTGGAAACCCCGCCCCCTACCCCCCCCTGGCTGGCTGGCTGGCTGGCGCGCCCCCGGAAAACAGCTAAAATACGTAGCGCACCATTGCACCACCTCTTCTCACGCATGGTATGGGTATGGGGATGGGTTTGCAAGGGTGGGGGGGTCGGCCACCTTTCAAGAACACCCTTACCTCATACTCCAAGTTGCCTTGCCTTCGGAACCTCCCATAAAGACCAAAAACACAAAACATAGAATCACCGCATTAGACGTATGTTCAACTGCAAATGTTGCTGTTACCGATGTAAACCTCAGAGTACACAATTGTCCTCAATCTGAAATATATACCATCCACACAATTTTACCACACACTCCATGGATCAATGACATCATCTTGAGATCTTGAGAGCAAGGGCGGTGAGGCAAACATGCATGTACAAAGCAATGGTGGTTGGCTAGGTGGCTGGCTAGGTGGCTGGCTGGCTGGCTGGCGCTGGCCGGCCGGCCGCCCGAAACCCCCCCCCCCCCCCCTGGCTGGCGCAGCTCCCAAGTGAGGAGGGTGCAGCAAACAATCAAGTGTTGGAAGATATGCCTCACCCCTTCACAGGTGCACAGAAGCCGAAGAAGGCCCCATGTAGACCTAAGGTGGAACCAAGTGTATGCTACATGTGTGATGAGGTGATCCACCGAAAACGCCACACCATTGGGCTTCAGCTGGTGTCATGTGAAGCATGCCGTGCAGCCTACCACCTTCAGTGTGCCAAGTTGACCAGCTGCACCATGAACCCGTAGTCCTTCCTTATTAATGGCTAAGTGTAGTTGCCACGTTGTAGTCATTCCGCCTCCAGTTGTGCGGGGTGCCACATCAAACAATGACATTTCGGAGCTTAATTGAATGGTTGATCCCTCTTCATGTCGATGTCTTGGGAATGTGGGTTTTGCCATACGGGGTCAGTGATAACAATTCTGCGTCGAGAAATTGTGAGACTTCTATAACGGATATAGAGAAACGTGACATGATAACATTTCTTGGCGAAGAAATGTGGGGGGCCCTACCCCTCACATTTCTTCGCCAAGAAATGTTATCATGGCACGTTTCCTGTATAATGTTTGCCACAAACGCATTCGATTTGTAATCCATGCACCCGTAGTCAAACCAAGTAGCGAACCACTGTGCATTCTCGGTGCTACGTGCTCACAGAAACCCGAACCAGCTACTGGCCCTAGCACTTTGCAATCATATCAATCACATTCTACCTATGTATGAGGGAGTTGTGGCCTCTTTTGAACCTAAAAGCTTCCTTACAAAAAAGGTGGGCATGAGGAGTGAGGGGACACAATTAACCACATTGAAGGCACACATGCGCATGCTTGCATGCACACACATGTCACATCTTTAACCCCGCCGCCACTTCACAAACTTTTTGGATAGGGTCCTCCTCCAGTGGGGAGGCCTTTTCACTTCAGCCCTAAATCCCGTCGATCTTTGCGACCTATGAGAACCATTTCTTGCTTGTTTCTGGCTTTTTTTTTAACTCATGACCAACTTCCACCAAGGTCAAGGGTCGGTGACAGGGCCAGTTCAGGTTAGGGTACGGTCAGACCTAGCCCTACTTATGGTGGCTGCGACGGGGTGGCGCCAGGAACAATGCACGCCTTGCCCCCCCCCCCCCCTCCCGCACGGGGCATTTCTAGCTAGTTTCTAATCCGTAGTGGAGATTGAATCCCAACTGGAGGCCGGGGGGATACTCCAAAAAAAAAACATTAGAACCAGCCAAATGACTAGTTCTTTTCAATGGGACGGATGTTTTAGAACAACGGAATTATTGGCCTTCCAAATTATGGCAGAAACAAACTCAATCAAGGCGAGCAGACCAGCACAGGCACCACTCCTACAAAATGGCAGAGCCCGCCAAGGGGTTGCCACACAAACACCTGATGCACGGTGCAAGAGAGCCTTCGGTTTTCGCCTATACTTCTTTATTTCTACTCAAGGCGATCATACAGCAACAATAGTAGAAATATGCGGTGTTTGATAAGTCTGAGGGAAAAAAAAGCAAAAACCGTGCAACTAAGTAGTTCAACTTTTTTCAAAACATTTAAACATTCTTTCACACAATTTTGCTAGACTTTAATCGGTCTTTACTTCATTTCTTACTCGATCAAAAGTAGGTGGCATTTTTGTTCAAGGGAACATAGCCCATGGGTCCTAGCCACTCTTGACGGTGGCTTTGCAGACATTTGCACGGTGTGTTGGCACAATTTGGCACATACCTCCAATGGACACAAATTAGCGGCATGAAGCACAAAATCAAGAGAAAGCATCCAGGGCACAACAAATGGGGCCTGCCATCACAAAAAGGGCAAGACTCAAAGAGGGTTGGACAATGGACTGTGGGGTACAACAAAGCCGTAGTCCAATGCACCGTTGTGGTCGGGATTGCGGAGGCAAACTAGGGACAAGTGTAGGGTTGCTTCACGCAGCCACCATGGGGGCGGATTATTTCAGCTCTCAACCCCGACCCCATGACATGGCAGGGGGGTGTTCAGAGGGGGAGGGGGGGTGGGGGCTCGCAATTTTTCTAGGTTGTGGGGTTTTTTTTGAATGACTCGTCGTTACATTCTTGAGTCTTATTGTATGATACGGTATAATGTTGTGCAAAACAACATGCAAAACATGGAGGAACGTGAAGTAAAGTGGGATGGAGCTGCGGGACGCTTGCCCACCCCCCCCTTGCCTAGCAAGGCGGGTGCGCCCAAAACACGGCCACAGGGGGTCCCCGCGCCTCAGGAGTGACTACAAGGATTTGCAAGCCTTGGAATACGACGACCCTGATCAAGGGGACCATGCGGCGGGAAAATAATAAACGTGAAAAAAGTGTCTTGCTATCAAAACAATAAGCAAAAACCAAAAGGGGATGTGCTTGGAGTGGACGTAAAGATGACATGACAGCCAAAAGTAACGCCATCAAACACAGCGAATTGCACTCACACCCAACTTACAAGAGCACGCTCAGCACCAACACAGACTCATAAGATGATCATGAAGGCACGCGAACGCCTACGCGTTGGAAATTCAATGCATACGCGTCCGTTTTACCGACATGTACGTGCCGCTTCAGCAACGTGTACACGTTGTGTTGGCGTACCGTGCGCGCTTCAAGCGTGTTGGATACACGCCGACCAAAATAATGCACAGGGATCTGCGCTAACTTTTCGTGACTAGAAAAAGGCAAATCTTAGCATGTATATTCTTTGGAGAGAGGAGCACGTTTGCCTAGTACCAGCCCCTCACCAAGGTAGAGAACTCATGAAAGCACAGAAAATTCCAAAAAGCATTCCCAAATTAACTGGATGATGAGGTGTCACGCGAATGGTCTTGGCGGAAAGGGTTAGCCAAAAATCTTTCTTATAATATCTCGATTCAGCTACGTTTCTACCCCTGCGAAAAGGGGTCAGAGGAACGCCTTGTCGTGGGGGCAGAAACGCAGGCCAATCAAAATATTAGCAGAAAGATTTTTGGCTGACGTTTTCCGCTAAGACTCTTCGCACAACAGCTCAAACGGTCACACAATTGGACAAGAACGGGGGGGGGTATAATGCTCAAAAACAATTGCTACATTTAAAGACTCTACCAAATATGAATAGTTGTGTATTGGAAAGCAGCGTGCCACGGCAAACGAAGTCACAATGCACAAACTCGCAGGTGCAGCACACGGGTCAAGTTCAAATTTGGCTACGTACTAGCACAAAACGGCAGCCGGTGGCCTGCCCATAGAGTTGGAGACATTCCTTTCTCTGTGGCAACCTGTCGGACACGTTGCCGTTGTTTGCACGCCTGAAAAGTCATTAAGCAATTGCAATTTCCCTTTTCTTGCCAAATGTTGCCCACACCTAAATCTTACCGGTAACACACAAGGTACACACCGCAAAACTACCGGTAACATGACCATTAACATGTTTATTCGAAACGGTTTTAATATGGGAAAATTACCGCTGACACGCATGGTAAACCTGTTTTTTTGCCGGTAACATCCCAGGGAATATGCCGAAACCCTCCTGCATATTGCAAAACACCAAGTCTGAGCTCAGTGAATCTTTCAACCTCAGTGCCACCCATGTCTCAGAGGGGGGTGAGAGGTTGCATTTTTGGGAAAGCGCATACGCATTGACGAGCGCTTAACAGAGAAGGAAGGCAAGAACGGCTTTTTTCCAACCGGAAAATCTTTGGAGATTCATTTGGTTGGCATTGTCCACACCGCTAGAAGTCTCGCACTATGCCGCAACAACCGTGGGCGGGAGGGTACATGCATCGTAAAGTGTTGTTTTGTGAATAGGGGCATCACCCTAGCCGCCTTCCCACCAACGGCGAGATTTTGGAAAACATGTGGTGTGCATCCACACCGGATAGAACTACTTGTGGTGCCGGGGAGGGTGGCCACTCCCAAATTACCTACACTATTTTTGGAGTGTTTGCACACGAAAGAAGCCCATGGCTGTGTTTTACCGCAGATCGTGCCACACTGTGTGATTGTAATGCCTTACTTGCCCTGCTTTTTGGCCTTCACGTGGCACTATTGTCTCCTCGCCACTGGCGACCTAGGGGATTCATCCATCCAAGAGTTTTATGTAGGGATGTCATGCCATGTTTTTGCACGGCGAAAGGCATTGTGAAAAGATATGCGGGGGTTTTTTTTTTTGGCAAAGGGTGGTGATCTTTACATGGATGCATGGACAATTGCAAAGGTATGTCGGTGAGAGCCACCCATGGTGCGCAGATAAACCAGTGCGGCGCTACAAGCACACATTCATGAACCTTACACGAAAGGCTTAATAAAAGGCAATAGGCGTCGAACAACACAATTGTCTTTGCAAATGTTGGGCCCCTGGTTAGATGTTCACGCACGCATGTTCAAGGGGGTCTTTGTGCTGGCACGGTGGTAGATTTTCTCGCACGACTTGAGCAACAAGCAAATCCCAGGGGGAAGCTCATAGCCATTCTTGTGTTTTGTGAATTGGGAGGGGTAGGTGCCGTTGGTCAAAAATGGAACAACTCGGGGGGGTTTGGAGCCAACCTTCGGGTTCTTAAACACATTCAGGCTATAGCCCCTGCCTTGGCAAACCGCCTCAGCCACCTGCCCCGGTTTCAACAACCCACCCGCCTCAGCAACCCCCTCTTTGTCCCTTTTACACAAAAGGAGAAAAGGGTGGTCACGCAGCGCCAATTGGTGGGCCATACCATGCCCACCAAAACAGCTGTCGGCCACGATAGCCGTTTTTGAGGGCAGATGATCCACTCAATGATGCACCACTTCCGTTGAAGTCAATGGACCGGCCACCCGTTGCCCACCAGTGTGTACTTGGGTTTTCTTGCCGGCATAGAGGTACACGTTTGTTACAAAGGCCGCAGTGGACCAGCCTTCTTCCCCTTATGGGGAACAATGGCCTCAGCACCTGCAGCAGCACACCCCCAACGCCACAGGTCACTGCACACCCTATTAATTGCAAACAGGGCATCTGTGATGCATGGGTTTGCAAATTCATGCAATAAATAATACTCCCTCCTTGTTAAAGAGTTGGGACAGTCCACGGTGGTAGCACGTTCTTGAAGGACACCACACATCGTCGACCTGGCGAGGCCACCACATTCCCAGCACAACCTTGAACAGGATGTAACGGGGGATGAGGTGCTGCAGCTCGCCCAGGCCATTGGACTCCAAAGCTTCCGCCATTGTCAACGTCAGTGGTGCCACCACATCTGCAAATACTTCCATAATGGACCCGTACACCTTCGTGGGGCTGCCACCGCAAGATGTGTTGGACAAGTGCCCCCGCACCGCCTTGGAGTGCCTCTTGGCGGTGAACTCGATGCGCCACTGACGGCTGCGACCCAGCAAGGACTTCGGGCGCAAGGGCACGACAAGAAAACCTGTCGCCACAGGACACAGGTGGCAATTCTAAACGGCTACCACAGGCGTTACCGCATGCGTAACCGGACCCGTTACCGGACTTCACCTCACTCCACGTGTTACCGGACCTGTTACCGGGTGCGTAACCGGACCTGTTACCGCGTTAGCGGGCCTTTTCCGTAGCAATAAGTGAATAACAACAAAGTTCATGGTGCACTATCATAGATGGTAGATACCTCAATGCAAAATGACCAAATGAGCCCATCAGTTCCAGTTGTCCACTTTGAATACTGTACAGTGTCATGGCTCCGCCACTCGCCAAAGGCAAGCTGCCCCGGCTACCTCAACCATGTGTGGCTCATCACAGCCCCCGCGTAGGGCCGACTTACGGAGCACCAGGTTCCCCCCACCCCCCCCTCTTGGCTCGCTGCCCCAACGGCGGCTTTCCCCACCGCAGCATGCACAGCTTCGCAAGTTGCCGCCTCACAGCTGAGCCCCATCCCCCCGGGGAGGGCTGCCCTTCCTCGCCGGGGGAACGAGCACAACACTAGAGGGTGTTGGTGTAGGAGTTGCGTGCTGCCAGGGCCCCCAACCCAGCAGGGCCTCGGCAGATGACAGCCGCTCGGTCCACCGGGCATGCGGCGGCAGGTACCGGCACACCATTGAGGTGCGCCTCCCACTGCCTACTATCCACCATCTGATCCATGTGCCATGCTTCCCTCCTCTTCTCCTCTTCTTTTCCTCTTTTCTTTCTCCTCTCTTTGTTTTCTTTTCTCCTCCTTGTGCTCTTCTCTTTTTCCTCCTCTCAGCGGCTACTCCGGGATCTCAGCCGCCACAACAGTCAATTCCCCACCCACCGGCGCCTCCTGGTTGACCTCGGCCGGTGGCACATTAGCGGGCTCAATCTCTGGGGCATCGTGCCCTTGAGCAGCTCCATGTCCTTCGGCTGTTGGTTGATCCTGAAATGAATGCACGAAAATGTGTAACAACGACGTTACCGCATGCGGAACCAGACCCGTGACCGGACCCGTCGGCGGATGGAGCCGCACTGCATGTGTTACCTGACGTGTTATCGCGTGCGTACCCGGCCCTGTTACCGCGTTACCGGACCAATAACCGGACAAAACCTCACCCCAACCTCGTAACACATGTGTAACCCAGTGTTCCCCAACAAAATCAACAAAAAACCTGCCACAGTGGCAATGTTGGTTGGCTGGGGTCGACGGCCGGTCCTTTTGCCGCTGTTGCCTCCGCTGCGGCCACTGTTGCTGCGGCCGCCTCCTCGCCTCTCGTGCGAGCCGCCTCTCTTCTTCAGCCTGTCGATAGTGCGCCAGCTGCCACAGCAATTGTGCATGGTTCTCCTTTTCCATGCCTGCCTTCTCCTTGCGCACGCGTCGCTTCTTCCGTGTCGTGGCCTTCCGGCGGGCTTTCTCCTCCTCATCCTCCTCCGGTGGGGGTCTCACTCGTAGCATCGGAAGCGTCCACGGCGTCATCCGCAACCCTCTGCTGCAACTTCCGCACCTTGCGCTTTAACTTGCAAATCAAATCTTCCTGATCCTTCAGCGCAGTCTTTTCCACGGGAGTGTAGTGGCCCATGAAATCCAATTGCCCCGGCCGGGCATTCGCCTCCCGCAGTGTGACCATCAGGTTCACGTGCTTCCACGTTTTCTGCAGCTGCTCATCCAACTCATCTCCAGAAAGGTCAACGATGTCTTGTGCCTTCAGGTGAATCGCACTTGGCAACCGGCTGCTGGACCGCGCTCTTTCCAGCGAGGAGATGTCACTGTATAGTGACTTGTCGTCGTCCTTCTTTCTTGCCTATGCCTGGAGTGCCGCAAGACTGGCGGCTTCACTTGCCCCAGGTCTAAGAGCTGCTGTCGCTGCCTCCGCTTCCCCCACGGCAGTGGCGAAACCTTCCTCCTCGGAATCTGGGGCTTCGGCGTACAGAATGCAGTGGTCGCACGTTTTCAGAACTGCAAGCTCCTCCTCTGCACCGAAATGGGAAAAAAGGTGTTACCGCTCCCAGTTGTGCTGGAAGGTGGTGGACGCTGTCCACTGTTCACTCTGTGTTGGCCTGGCGGAAATTGTCCTTTGACCCCCTTAGGCCGGCCCGATGATCATGAAAGCCGCCTTTTTCTTTCCCCTTTTCATTGCGCTCTTGGGTGGAGGCATCTCCTCCACCTCCTCTACCTCTTCCTCTTCGTCCTGCCCCTCTTCATCCCCATACTCGACCTCTTCGTCGCCCTCTTGTCCTGCTGCTGCTACCTCCTGTGCCCTCTGAGACATGGCGGCTTTCACTTGCTGCAGGGTCCTTGTCCTCGGTGCCTTTCCCGGTCTATCCTGGCCCTCCTTTTCCCCATCCTGCTTTGGAACCTGCTGCTGAAGCTGATGCTGATGCTGATCCTGATCCTGTCCCTTTGCCCTTTACGTGTTGTTTTGTAGTCCTTCGGCTGCTCTTCATCTGCATTAAGAGGTGGGAACATGATTGCGGTTGTTACCAGACCTGTAACCGCGTGTGTAACCGCGTGTAACCGCAGCACAGCGGCCGAACAAGTGCACATGCACAAGGAAAAGTCGCAGAAAACCACACCTGAAACACTGCTGAAGCATCGTCGGACAGCGTTGTCAACTGTTGAGTGTAGAGGCGGCTGTTTTGTACCCTTCGTGAACGGGGTATAAGTGGCCGTTTGAATGGGAGTGAATTTTCACGTGAATGGACCCGAGTTTCGAGGTTTTCCGAGGGGAAAGCCCATATTTTTGGTTCCCTTTGAGGGATTTGAGGGGGTAAAAATTTTCCCGCAGCTTCATTACGCACCATCCAGCAAAAGTCCCGCCCCAAAAGCATCCACCATGCCCTTGGTGCCGACCCCCCTTGTCGTGCCTCGTCTCAACATGCCAAAACGTCCAGCACGTGTTTACCTCACCAGTGTGGATGGTCTAGTCCTTCAAATCCTTCACATCAACGGACCCATCATCCCGGACATTCCAACCGATCACATCCGTCACACGAAGGTTCCCCTTCTTGTCTCTGCCACCAATCCAGCATCCGATGAACCGAGTACCCCCAAAACGAGAGGTGTCAAAACCCGGCAAGCCTATA
Source organism: Eutreptiella sp. 'Long Island Sound 2002' (assembly GCA_964036045.1). Lineage (NCBI taxonomy): Eukaryota > Euglenozoa > Euglenophyceae > Eutreptiales > Eutreptiaceae > Eutreptiella > Eutreptiella sp. 'Long Island Sound 2002'. Next base: position 74,406,902 of record OZ038384.1, read on the forward strand.
GCCGATTCACAGGCGTGAATTCACGTGAATTCGTACGAAATTGGCACGAATTTCGCACCAATTTTGTACGAATTCCACGTGATTTTACACAAACTTTACCGCTGTGCACCCCCTCATTTGTCCCACGCAAGGTACGCCCTCCAACATCCTTGCATGCACCCTGGCCACAAGCAACAACGGTCTCAGTTCGTGTTGTGTTGTCATGTCCATCTGTAGCGACACCGGAACCGCCACTCTAGAGTCTGAAGGTGCTGCATGTCGGTTACTGTGGAAGCCGTCTTCCTGTACGGCTTGCGTACCTTTGTACACTTATGGGCCCTTGCCCATTTTGTGCCCTTTTGGTCACATCCCACCCATGCGACCAGAGGCTATCATCAATGGTGTGGTTGTCCACAACCACTTGCACCCCTAGTCTCCCCCGGAGGAGGCTTAGGCCCCCGCTGTTGCGCAACATGCGCTTTCGCCTGTGGTGACTTCCCTCCATGGTGAAGCAGGAGAACTTTGACGAGATTCTCCACTTCTTTGCAAAATAATACATCTGGTCGATCCAAAGATGCGTCCTCAGAAGTTTGCCCCAGTGGAGCTCCTTGTGGGCAGCACCCATGGCTATGCTATGGTTCCGGAGCCGCCCCAAGTCGGCCCCGGAGAATCATGCGGAACGCCAAGCGAATACACACATGCTTGCAAAATTCTCCCACCATGTTTTGCACACCGACTTCCAACTTTTTCCTCTTACTTGATGCTGCCTCACACTGGGGTGTTGTAGGCAAGCATCCATTACCTTCTCCCAACCCTTGTTCCGCATGAAATGGATGGCAGCAACACACTCCATCCTTACCTTCTCCTTGCTGTTTGCCTTGTCATTGTTTAATGAGGCACGGGTGCAAGTTCGTGCTGCAAGCCGTGCCGCATCTAGAATTGGTTGGAGCATGGTGCGTGCCACAGTGGCCGGTGCCTTACCTGTGAATTGTACAACTAGGTCCCATGTCCCGTTTATGCCACACAACAGGACACGGAGGACCGCATGGAGGCCATAACCAGGCACTCGCCTATGACTTCTAATGGTCCTATATATAGCACCTATGGCAACAGCCCCTATCCAGTTGGCGTCTATTGCACTTGCTGTGCTAAAGGTAGCAAGGCAAACAGCACGGTTGTACATGCAGACCCAACACACGGTGGCAGAGGGGGATTCTGCCTTCTAGTTTTGGCAGCCCGACATGAGCACCTCCGCTTTCCCATCTGCACACAGAAAGAAAAGGGACTGCCTATCGTTCGGTTCTGTATCTTTAAAACTTGCGGTTGCGGCCTTACGCAACTCAGCAACAAAAGCGATTTCTTGGGAGGCCGCGTAGAGGGTCTCCCACTTTTCACCGCCCCCTAGTAGCCACCAACTAGATAGTTGGTTGGGGCTGGCGGTGCCACCAAGCGTGTAATGGACGTACGAGGCCTCATGCCTCAATGTACCATCCACCGCGATAGGCAACCAATGCAGCCGTTGGTCCCCGGGCTGCATGATGTCCGAGGGTGGGGGTGGTCGACACTTGTACAAGTGGCCGATGCGGTTCGGTAGGTAGCAGGCCGCACCATGGATGGCCGTGGCGTCTCCCGTATAGGCAGTGAACGCCCGGGACTCCGGTAACGCTAGCTGCCGAAGCATGCCGTACACCTGGTCCGATACCACACCGTACGTCATGCTCCCCACTAGGTACCGCGCCTCTGTCCTAGAGAAGTGCAACGACCGGATGCGCCACACGGCCATAATCAACCTCTCCTCCGTTGGGGGCTAAAGTGGGACGGCCAGTATAACTCTTGTTTCTGGGGTAAGCACTATTTGCACGGTGTCGGGCAGGTACTTGACGGTGCAGAGTGCCGCAAGCTGCTTCGTAACAACTTGCTGGAGGTCTTGTAGGCGCCTCCGTCGCGTACGATCGGCTACGAAATGGAATGGCTCCTTGGCCCGAGCTCCAGCACCACGCGGCATGGTGTCTGATACAAACCTTGTGGAAATGGGCAGGATTTTATCGGAGGTTTCTACCATCCCCATGCACAAGGTGACTAAATTTGGTGAGATTCACGCGAAATTCGTACGAAATTCGTACGACTTTCACGTGAATGATTGTGTGTGAATACTGAAGGTTCCGTGAAATTCGTGAAACTGAGCGAATTTTTTCAAAAAAAATTTGACTCTTCCTCTTGCCCTCGTTGGCCCTAACAAAGCAAGCACAGGCTCAAGCTCAGGGGTCACTGCACACCCAGTCCAATGTCCACCTGTGTTATTGTTTCGGTTGACACCTTCAGCAGTGTAAAAGAAGGACTGGCACATGAGAGAGCAAATAAAATACAAACCGTGCTGAAAAAATTTTCACAAACTGGGGAGGGAGTAGCCCACATGTTGTTCAAACCGCCCCCGCCGGGGGAGGGCGTTTGCAGGCCGTACTTGCATGTACATATATTCATATATAAATATGTACAATTAACATCCGTGCAGGTTAGAAGGGACAGGGTGTCCCGAAGTCAAAGGGTGACCTACGCCCCCCCCCCTCCGGAGCAGAGCTCCGGCCACTAGAGCCCAGCTCCGGCCACTGGAGCCCTGGGAGCTCTCCTCCACCGCCTCGACGAAGGAGGCGTCCATCGCTGCCGCCGTGAGGCGGTGGGGGGGGTACTGCCGGCCCACGCCATGGTGGGCGGCAATGACCTTGGCCATGTCGGGCACCACGGTCGCCACCTCGACCGCCTGCCCACTCGCCAGCAGGGCCATCCGGAGGCCCTTCGCGACGGCCGACATATGTCCTGGTGCTACCTCAGCCTGGGCATGCCATGCCTGCGCATCGGCCAAAAGGTAACGAACGCCGGCGGGAGTGCCCCCCCCCCCCCCTCGCCGCCCTCTTGGCCGTTGGGCCCTCAGCACCCTCGTCACCCTCCCCTGTCTGTGCCGGTGGCCTGCCCCCCGCGGTCTTGCGCGCCGTTCCCAAGTCGCGCTCCAGGGTTTTCACCCTGGAGGCGAGGCGGTCCCTTTCCCATGTGACGTCCGCCAACCGCGTCTCGCCAGCCCGCCTGTCCTCGTCAGCCCTAGACAGGCATGCCTCGAGGTCACGGTTGGCGGCCTCCGCGCTCATCGCGCGGACCGCCCACGCCCCGCCCTGCTTCAGCAGTTGCTGCTGCTCCACCCACTCACGGTCCCTTGCCGCCCGCTCCGCCGGGTTGGCCGTACGCGGGGCCTTCTTGGGGGGGGGGGCATCGGTGTCCCCTTACGGGGGGGGGGGTGGGCTTTCCGGCGGAGGGGGCGGGGGGGCCTCCTCCTCCCCCTCGACGTCAATGACGTCAACCCCCCCCTTCCGCTGCCTCCCCACATGGACGCGCATGGCAAGCCATGCCACGTCCACCCACTCCGGCTTCCGCTGCACCCACCCCGTGACCACATTCAGCCCAACGACCCAAGCCGTGTTCACCGTCCCCTCCTCCCCAATCCGCGCCACCCCCGTCTGCATCCGCCAGTGCCCGCTCACAAGCTGGTAGGCAAACATGCTGACCATGTCCTGCCCACCAGCTCCTACCCATCGGGCAGGTTGGAGCCCCCCGTGATCACAATGGGGCAGGGGAAGGAGATACGGAGGTCGGCCTGCACCCCCCGGGCCTCCAAGGCCGGGTCGCAGACGGCAGAGAGATGCCGCTGCCGCCCGTTGGGCCCGGGCACCACCTTCTGCGTCCAGGCCGGATCCGGCTGCCTGGCGGCGAGGGCGACCCGGGCCGGGGGGGGGCTGAGGTGGGCGGTGCCCAAGGCCTCGCGGGACGGCATGGGGACGACCACCTCCCGCACGGCTGCCTGCCCATGCTCTGCACCGGAGGTGGCCTCGCGGCGGCCCCCTGCACTGCGTCCCGAGTGCACAGAGGCCTCACTGCGCTCACTGTTGGCCTCGCTCGGGGCCCGTCCACGACCGCTGCCGCGGGCTGCCTCTCTCTCCTGCTAGGGGACTTGCACACGCTGGTGCGGCGTGAATCGCCGCCGGGCGTGGTGCCGGACGTCCGGCGACGGGCCGTGAAGAGGGATCTACAGACAGAGAGAAGTGTGCAAGGCACCAATGGAGGAAGGGGAAGCAAGGATGCAACAATGCAACGATGAAACAAACAAATTGGACGAAATTCACGCAAATTCACGTGAAATTCGTACGAAATTCGTACGAAATTCGCTCGAATTTCACATAAGCGTCTGTATTCACACCAAGTCATTCACGTGAAATTCGTACGAATTTCGTACGAATTTCACGTGAATTTCATCGAATTTGGCAACGCATGAGGCAAACACACAAGCAAGCACACCTTGCAATCACATGGACAAGTGATTGACCATGCCCCAGCCTTCGTACATCTGGGCGACCGCCACGCCGGGGCAATGTTCAGGAGATGCCACATCGTGGTCGGCCGCACCAAGGGGGGCAACGCCCGACATGGCAAAATGGATCTCCGACTCCGCATCGACGTTGTCCCCCTCGCAGATCTCGATCCGGTGCACGTTCCCCACGAAGAAGAGGATGCTCTGCTCGGCGATCTCCATGACGGCGAGATCGGAGCTCGGGGCGGAGCGGGAGAGGAAGGTGGGGTGCAAGGGGCAGGTGGGGGGGCCTGCCGGGACCGCCTCGGGGGCGTTGGCGAAGAGGGCCTGTGCAGCACCCCCCTCCCACAACCCCACCCTCCCAACCACCCCCTTCCGCACCAACAACACCTGGTCCACGCTAGGCAAGTCCGAGCTGGACAAATCCCCAGCAACGGCGAGGGCCTCATGGGGGGGGGGGGGGGGTCCAGGTGCGTGGTGTTGGGCTGGTAGTGGCGGTGCTTGGCGTCGGGGGTCCACAAGTTAAAAACAGCCCCCTGCAGCCCATCCTTGGAGTGGGGGAGGGCAGACATCCCATGGTGGCGGCTAGTGGCCACCATCAGCAGCAAGTCCCCCCTCTGCAGCTGAATGGTGTCCCATCGCACCCCCCCCCCGCATCCCCAGGGCCGTCCCCGCCTGCACCGCCACCTAGTACTCCTCCAAAAGGCAGAGGAAGCTACTCAGGTGACACCCTGAGATGTCCATGTTGTCGGGGGGGGGGCACCTCGGGGTTGGTGGCAACATCGGTGTGGGGGAGCTGGGCCCCACTCCCCACACTCGTCACGATGACGCTGCCCGGCGTCATTGGGTGGAGGTTCCCAACCTCAGGGACTTTTTCCATGAGCGGGGGAGGGGGTGGGAACTTCTTGAAAAGAGGCCCCGCGACCCCCTGCCCCAGGGAGCTTTTGCTTTGCCAACGCCGCGGGAGATCAGGATCCCTTGCCTGATCTTCACTCGGCGCGGCGTTGAACAGCAGCTCAAAATTTTTTGCTACGACTTTTTCGTCGCCGCTGCCCCACGCCTTCATCACCTTCCCCCACCCCACCTCGCAATCCCGTGCTTCCCCAAGCCCCCGAAGCACAATGTAGCCGTGCCCATCAACAAAGTTGAGGGGCGGCTGGGAGGCGCCAACCTTGTCATGGGCGGGGTCGGGGTTGCCCACAACCCCATGAGGGGGTTGGGGAAGGGGTTCCGTGCGGAGGGGGGGTTCACTCGATATGAAGGGGGAGGGGGGCATAAGGCACCACGGTACCATTGCAAAGAAGTTGTACTGTAGAAGGTGGGGTAGGTGATATCGGGGATGTGCACCTTTGGTTGGATGGTGGGATTGAAAGGGGCAATGCCCAAATCCTCCCACCACCGGGGGCTGCAAAGGTGCTAGGTGAAGGGGAAAAAGGAATGGTCAGGTGGTGCCCCTGCAGCAAGATCTTGCAAGCACACCATGTCGCAATGGGGGGGGGTATACATAAAGTTGATGGTGGGGTACATCTGGATGTGGGCGCCCTTGGGCGTCCCCACCGGGTTAGTACGCATGGAATTGAGCAGTTGGTGAATGGTGGCGGGTTGAGGGGTCAAAGGCAAAACTTAAGGGAGGGGAGTTGGGAGCGGAGTTCCCTCCACAAATGTGTGCACCAGGCCTTCCCCCAAAGATAAGAGTTGCGAGAGGGGCTGTGCAAGTCGATGGGAATTACCTCGGGGGAGGGGTCGAGGGATGCTGCCCAGCCCACTACATCGTCCACCCCCACTGCCCCCAACTGGTAGGTCGCCTCCTCCATTTGGTGGTGGGTGACGGGGAGGGCTTGGTACTGCGCCAGGGTGTCGGCAGCAGGTTCAGGGCGGAACTGCAAGGAGGCGAGCTTGGACAACGTTTGCTGGGACATGGTCACAACAAGAGGCAAATAAGGGCTTTGAGAGCTGTGAGAAAGCGAAACAGTGGAAATTGGGGCAAATTCACGTGAAATTCGTATGATTTTCGTACGAATTTTGTGCGAATTTCACAGTCTCGTGAATATGTGAACCTAGCGTGAAGTTATGTGTGAACTTGGGTGCGTGAATTTCACATTCGACTGAATCTCACCGAATATGTTGAACCATGTGGCTACTTAACACCTCTAATTTGCACACACTCGTTGGACCACGCTTTGGGCGAAGATAGCACGAAAAACGCACACGATGGCACCAAGTTACGCGCAAAACACAGCAAAAAGTTGTGAAATTCACGGTACCATGAATGTCCCATTCAAACGGCAGGTTCACGAAGGGTAAATTGGTGCCAACTCCTCCCGGAACTTGTCCGGAACCTGAGGCACTGGCATCAATAAAGCAAAAATAAAAGGCTGCAGAAATACAGCTTGTAATTGAACCCGTTACCGCGTGCGCAACCGTGCCATTTAACCAGGTTGCCTTATTTGTCACCATTTGTGCTAGGAAGCCTCTAGCTGTGGTAACAAGTGGGCACAAAAAGGCACAAAAAGGCGACGAAAATGCAGAGTGCATGTAGTTCAAGGTGAAACTGTTCTGTAACCGCACGTTACCCAACTCCAGCAGGTCAAAAAACCCTTGTATACCCTAACTTCGAAAAAGTGACCCGTTCCCCGAAAATTGACCCCCTTACCCCGGTAGATAAAGGAATATGCAATGGTACTAGTAGTTGCCGGTGTATTGTTGTTGAAGTGGAAAGTATCAGGAACCAAGAACACATGCAAGTATGGCATAGAAAGCAAGTCATGGCCATCTATGGCCCTTGGCTTGAAGAAGAGGACAATAACATCACTTGTAACGTAAATTGGATGAACAACAATCCCACCTCCACTAGTCGCCATACGCCCACATGTGTCACAAGTAATGTATTCGATACGCCAAGGTTGAAATGTGGATGCCAAGGAATTACTCCAATCACTTAGCAATGCACCGTGCACCACGTATTCCGTAGTGCTTGTGGGGGAATGGAGCATCTTGTTGCAGCTTGGACAACTATATTCCTTTGTCTACAATACGTACATTCACTACGCATCCTGCCCTAAAACCCTGTCGGGAGCGTACGTTGCCAACACATGGAACGCACTGTTGGGAACATCTGCTTTTCACGGGGGGAACAGGGGTGGATGCATATTGACGTGTGGATGCAAAACCCGGATGCACGTATTCTACGTTTTCTACGTTTCCAACGTCTTGTGCGTTTTCCTATGCTTTCCAAGTTCATTACGTTTTCCAGGGGGGATGCAAAAAGGCGGGTGGATGCAAATCCCGGATGCACGTTTTCTACACGTTTTCTACGTATCGTACATTTTCTATGCATCGAACCCTGTTACCTCCCTCTTACCTACGAGCAATGTTGCATCGCACATTAGTTGTCACGGTGACGGTCCACACAACATGGTAATGTGCAAAACACCGGGTGTGTAGTGGCACACGGCAAGCTGCACAGACCCAGGCAACACGCCCCAGTCTACAATATGCACACACGCCACGCTTCACGGCCGCCGTGATGCAATGCACTTCTGTTTTGGCAAACCGTTTCTGCGGAAAAAACTCATTGAGCAACATGTGTTGGAAATCCCAAAGGGAAGTCTCTTCTGGCACCAGGCACCGATCCTTGCACATGCTAATAGTGTTCACTACTCCGTACCGGAGCACAAAAGCACGCAGTGCTCTCGGCCACGTTTGAAACCTTTGGATCTCCCGAAAATGCAAGGCTAGGGCATTGGCTTGGTCTACGCCGGCTGCTGGAGAACGGTAGGCACCCACCAACGGAGGTAGCCAATGGCCTCTGGGATGCTGCCACAGCGCTGAGTCTACACTACAATTTGTATATATGGGCAAGACGCGCGCAGCCTTGCCACCTATTTTTGGGTTCTTGAAACAATGCAAGGCAAAGGGGAGGTCCGAGGCCACCGCACACTCTTCCTCCCCTTCACGCAAATTGGCACCCAATTCACCTACGCAATGATCATTGCGTATGGAGGCCAAATGGGGTAGTAGCGGTCCCTCGCCTCAGAGTCCTCATGCCGAGGTCGGAGTGGTACACCTTGAACCGTATCCTAAACGGGGACGTCGCCGGGTTGCTGCGGGCATGTAATAGGCAATGGAGCAGTTCATGGAAACCTTGGACAACCGTAACGGGGGACGAGACAATTGTCCCCCATAAAGGAAAGCGTGCGGGCAAACTGCGACAGTTTGTCCCACACAAACCCCATAGTACGGGTTCAAAATTATATTGCATGTTGGACGCTATCCGGCCTTTTACAATGGACATGTATCTTTTTGAGGGGCATATGTCGTGAACACGGCGTAGACGAGCCATCCCTAAACCAATCTGGAACACATTGTATTTGAGTGGGCTATCGTGCAGGAACATCTTCCCCACGCAGGCCAGGCAGCGGTGCTGCGCCACTAGCAGCGGTTCCAGCATGTGTAGGAACACTTCACTCATGGTTGACGTCATGGGTAGGGTGCTGTTCCCTTCGCTGAACTCTTGGGGAATGTGCAACGCAGCGTCGGTCCCAGCTAGAGGTCCACTGTTGTAGGTGCGTGCCCGGGTGGCAGCCGCAGGTGCAGGCATTGGTGTGGGCCCTAGTAAAGTGAGTGTGGCTGCAATTTGACGGGTGGATGCAAACCAAGGATACATGTTTCTTTCGTTTTAATGGATACGTAACCAACGAGGATGCATTTTGACGGGTGGATGCAAAAGGCGGATGCACGTGTTCTACGTTTCGAACGTTCTGGCCTCCATTTCATTGTAAGTCACATTGTTCACGGGCAGGCAAGCATGCGCAGCAGCCTGCAACACATCTATTTTTCTTTCGGGACTCGCAAAAACCAGCGTACCCTTAGTATCACCATCTTTCACCACCACCGTATAACACTGCAGTGATCAAAACAGCTATTTTTCATTATGGAATCGCCAAAAAGTAGTGTACTGTGACCACCGGTTGGCACTGAACTTTGTTGCGCGCACCACTCGTGCACGGCACGGATGCGTGATGCAACAGGCCTGAAGAAAATTGATCATTTATTCGACAAAAAGTACAGCATACGTCGGCGGTTGGCATGTGTGTATGACGCAGCACATGAACACAGGAACACCTGAACGTGACTTGCGACAGTGCTAACCTAAAAACCGAGAAAACACACACAGAGACAGCGGGCACACTTGTCCCATTAGCATAATACTCTGGTCCAGTCTAGCATAGAAACAGGGCAAAAAACGTTGAAAACGCGATACTAGGCGGGTGGATGCCAATCGGGGATGCATGCATTTTACATGTTGGACGTGTCAAAGTGCACTGGTTGGCAGTGGTAGGGTAGAGGCATACCAGATGGCCGGCCGCAGCACCAAATGCAGTCTGTGAGGGAATAGCGCCCTCCGGATTCAACAACTCATCCTGAGTGAGCAGCGGTGCCCCCAGGGCTGGTGGTGGCGAGTAGACTTGTGTTAAAAACGGTGAAAAACGCATCGGGGATGCAGAACGGCACGTGGATGCAAAAACCGGATGCATGTAATAAAACACGTTCCCAACGTCGGTTACGTTATCGACGTCTGCGGATGTGCAAAACGGCGGAGGAGCAACGCAAGGCTGAGGGTGAACGCAAGGCCGAGGAGCAGCGCAGGGCCGAGGCGCAACGCAGGGCTGAGGAGGAACGCAAGGCTGAGGAGGAACCCAAGGCCATGGAGGAACGCAAGGCCGAGGAGGAACGCAAGGCCAAGGAGGAAGCCAAGGCCGAGGAACACAATGCGGACGAGCAACCAACCCCACCGGCAACCGTGGACGGCAAATTGGTGGTGTGCACAGTGCCTTCCATGCACACAATGCGTAGAAAACGTACGAATCGTGCATCTGCCTTTTGCATCCACACGCCATTTTGCATCCCCGCGACGTGAAGCACGTCCGGAACGTTCCCGACGTTGTCAAACCGTGCATCCGCCTTTTGCACCCACCCGGCCTTGCGTTGCTCCTCAGCCTTGCATTGCTCCTCGGCTTTGCGTTGCTCCTCAGCTTTGCGATCCTCCTCGACCTTCTGAAGGACCTCCTCGGCTCTGCGACGCTCGTCGGCAGTGATCACCAACTTGTCGCCTTCTGCCTTGCATCGAACAATTCCAGCTGAAGAGGAACTCGTAGCGCTCCAGGTGGAGGACGATGAAGAGGACGTGTCGTACTTCCCCTTCTTCTTCGCGCGCTTCTTCTGCTTTTTGGCCCTCTTCTTTTCCCGCTTCTTTTCCTTGCGCTTCCGCTTCTTGTCCTCTGCCCTCTTGTGTGCTTTCTCCATCTGCACCAAGCTGTCCTTGTCCACAAGGCGAGGCTGGCCACGCTGTGCTGGTTGGTCAAGCCCACGACGGTCACAGATCTCGGCGTGGATGTAGGAGAGCATACCCAGGGCATGGTCAAACTGGTCCACGGGCTCCTTGTCCAGCATATTCAGGATGTCTGCCGGGGAGAGGGCCACAATGCTGCGGCGCGAACCCATGGAACGGTAGCTGCGTGCTTCCGACGCGGCACCACCCGCAAGCAACAAGGCCTGCTGAGCGCCAAACCCGCGCAATGCACCCAGGGGTACACCCTGGGGCGCGTGATCCTCCTTCGCTGAGCCGAGGGTACTGGGCAACACACCGGGTCCCTGCGCGCTGGCACACGTGGGGCAACTTGCGATCTTCGCGATGAACAACACTGTGGAAAAAGCTGCAGCTGGTGCAAGTGGATACAAAACGCCGTGTGGATGCATTCCGTGGATGCACGTCATGGGTGTCTCATGCGCACGGGATGCAAAATGGCGTGTGGATGCAAAACCCGGATGCACGTTTTGTACGCATTATACGTCTCGTGCGCATGGGAAGTACCTGCAAAGGCATCAGCGTCTCCAAAGGCGGAGTTCTTCTTGTGCATGTTGTGGAGCAGCATTCTTGCCGTCGGGAACGCCTTGCAGTGGTCTGCCCGCATCGCGAACAACTCCATCAACTGGTCCTGTGCCCCGCTTGTCACGAAAGTCGTGCAGAGCCCCAATCCCCGACGTTGGAATCCTGCTGTCTGTGGATGCAGCCCATCGTGACACCTCTTGTAATGCACCTTGAGTCTTGCTAGGATGATGCCAGTCTTCTTGATCAGCAACTCGCCACACGCCGCCATCTTCTCCAAGTTATCTTGCGACTGCGGTCGTTGCTCTGATCGGGTGGGCTTTGTGGTGATGCTCTTTGCGGTGCCTGCCACGTGAATGCGCACCTTCGCACCCTTTCTTTTTGCCTTCTCTGGGTTCGTGATGGCCTTGTCCTTGTCCTTGTCCCTGTCCTTGTCGTCTGTGTCCTTCTTTGGGTTGGGGAGAGACTGCGCCAAAGGGACGTCATCGTCAGGGTCGTCCACAAGGTCGTCATCGTTGTTCCCAGCTACGCCGTCCCCAACTGTCCCAAGGGCGAAAAGGGTACTGCCATCGTCATCTTCGTCGTCAGGGTCCTCTTCCTCCTCGTCCTGCTCGTCCTCCTCTTCCTCCTCTTCTGTGTCCATGTTTGGTGGATTGTTGGTTTTGTAGAGTGCCCACAACTTGCTGATGTTTGAATACTTGTAGGTCTTCTCCCAACAATTTCTCGTCGTACCTGCGATTATCTTTTCGCGATTCTCCGTCACAGTGTATGATTTTGGTTTCGTCAGCACCAGTTCGTTCTTGGCAGGCGTGTTCTTGTGGACCCATCCGCAGATCATGGGATGCGCTGTTCTAGGGCGTGGTGCGGAACCCCCCCAATTTGGGGGGTTGTTAATATGGCAGGAACCCGGACTTTCACATGTTACATGGGTGCACTATGATGCAACAATGCGCCTCGCATGTCTTGTTTGCTCTAAATTGCCCGTTTTGCAGTTTTTGCGATTTGGTCTTTTTGTGCTCTAACTAATTAGAACGGGGTTAGAGCACTAGTTATCGCGGGGGTTATCGCGCGATAACCTGGTTATTGCGCGAGTTATCGCGGAGGCTGTCGCGCTTCTTTTTCTCTTGTTCCATGTTTCCCGCCTTCGCTTCAGCTCCGAAATACTCCACAATGGCCCCTGCTGCTGCCCACGCTTAGTGTGAGCACCATCAAAAGCTCCTTGGGATCCGTTGCCTTGGCGGACCCGAGGGGTTTATGATGGGTGACACCACTGTGAGGCAGCCTGTGGCGAGTCATTTTGAGAACCCATCATCCATAAGTCGCCCTTCATGGCCGACGAGAAGGACCCCCTGTGGGGTGCAGCCAAGGAAGGGTGGCCTAGGAACCCCCTCCAAATGACATGGTAGTGCACCGCTAAAGTGACGGACCACACTTATGGGGGGAGTTTTGGGGGTCAAAATAAGCGTATAGGAACTATCACGACCCCGGTGTGGGACCAAGGGAGTCAACTTTTTTCGGGCAGGAACCCCCCTAGGAACCCCTTCCTAGACCCTTCCTACACCCTTCCTGGACCCCTTCCTGGTAGGAACCACCCTTCCTAGACCCTTCCTAGACCCCTTCCTGGCCAGGAACCCCCCCCTTCCTGGCCAGGAACCCCCCTTCCTATGGCCCTTCCTGCCCCTCAAAGGCAGCCTGGTTCTCTCACTGTCTGCCTGTCCGTTTGCTTGGGATTGGATGGCGGCCGTCACAGGCCCGGCCGGTAGACGTGGTTGCTCCCTTCCGGAGAGGCAGACGTTCCGCGACAGGGCCATCGCAACCAACTCCGCCGTAACTTGGCCGCCGGGCACGTGCATCGGCCGGGTGCGCATCACCAAGTCCATCCTCCGTGAGAGTGACCCCTGTGCCCTCTCGGACCTCATTGCAGACACAGTGCGCCGGAACCCCGAGATCACCGCTTTCCATGTGCAGCCCAGCGGAGCGGACTACTCCTCCTTGCTGGAGTCCCTGTCGACCCGCGTTCCCAGAGACCACGCGCGGATCCACAGCCATTACATGGCTGCGCACCCCGTCGATGCCGAGCCGCCCACCACCCTCCGCTTCGCTTCTACGAAGCCCAAGCCTGCGACTTTCGCCAAAGAGGGGTGGCACAAGGAGGCGGCAAAGCGGAAGCTCTTCCTCTTCGATCCGCGGCATCCCGGTGAGGAGACGCTGCCCATCTATTCGCTCGCCAGTCGCTCGGCGTGGGAATGGGATGGCGACGGTCCCGGGCTCACCGTCCCGAGTGCGTATGCGGCCAGCGGGCTCCTTGCCCTCCCCGTCACCTCCACGCCGCCATTTGGCGCGCACGAGGATCCGCTGTTGGAGCTGCCGAGTGACTGCCCCACTGCCGTGAACAGCGACCCCAGTCAGCTTGCCGGCCTGCAGCACTTGTTCATCCGGAGTTTTTTTGCGGAGTATGAGGTGGAGGAGGCGCACAAGGAGGCACTGGCGATCGCCGAGGAGCGTTGGGCCCCGATCTTCAACCACAACCGCCCAGTTGCCGGCCGAACTCACAACCCACCGGACCGCAAGATGGTGTGGGGGAAGCCGGAGGACATGGCGAAGCATCCGGACGGGGAGGAACACATCCGCCTCTGGGACGTGCCGCGCCTGTCGGCCATGGTGACGCGGGTGAAGGCCAAGTTGGAGGCGATCTTGGGCAAGACGCTGCACGTCATGACGACAAGTGAGAAGTGCTTTTGGTTGTGGAGTCCAAGTCCTTTGCCGCAATCACACGGGGATGGAGTGCAGCAAGTGCGACACTGAAGCAGTAGCAGCAGCAGCATCCGATCCGGGGAGTGCCGAGGCCGCCGATCCGAGTCGTGTCCCTGCCCTGCAGCACATGGTGACCTGTTTGATTCCATCGGATGGGACGACGCTTTACACGGGGCATTACGAGGCAGCGCCCGCACCACATGTGAGTCCCGCTGACACAACCCCCAAGCCGGAGGACTGCCCGCTGGTGGGGCATGCACACGAGAGCGAGTGGCTGCCCTTGCCGAGATCGGAACACCACGCCTTGTTGGTTACGCCGCCTGGGAGCATTCTGGTGGTGGTGAACGGCCGCTTTGGAGGATTCGCCCAGGGTGCCGAGGACAGCAGTGACGTTTTGATGTACCGGATGGAGATGGCACCACCCGAGCCCAGACCCGTGGACCCGAACTTGTTGATGGCCGCCGGGGCGATCGTTCGGAACACCAAGGTGGCACAGGAGCAGGCCTTTTGGTGCAGCCGTTGTCAAGCGACGCAAGCGGCATGTGAACCAGTGACAACATCAATGCGGTGGCACAATGCGATTCAAGCCCAAGCGAACGGATTTGTGTGCTATTGCCTCGGGACAGGAAGGGTCATAGGAAGGGTCTACGAAGGGGGGTTCCTGCCTAGGAAGGGGTCTAGGAAGGGGGGGGTTCCTGCCCAGGAACCCCCCTAGGAACCCCCCTTCCTGGCCAGGAAGGGGGGTTCCTAGGGGGGTTCTTGCACAAAACGGGGTTTCCAAAAACACCCCAAAATTGGGCATCACCGACCCGGGACCCAATGTCCCCCAAAGTAGGTGCATTGAAGGTGTGGTGTTTGTGTTCAAAGTCTTCGGGTGCCGTCGTAACGTTTAGGAGTAGAAAAACCCTAGGAAGGGGGGGGTTCCTAGGCCATCCTTCCTTGGCTGCACCCCATGGTTCTCAGCAACTACATCTTCGAGTGACTAGAGGTAAGTCCAGGGGTTGCTGCATTTTTGATCCAGCTTCATTCGGAGGATGTGGACGCGGTGGTGGAGTCCGCCACCACCCATGCCGAGAAGGGTGCGGGGACGAAGACGACCCTCTATGTGGGTCACGAGGAAGAGGAGGAAGTGGAGGAGGAAGTGGAGGAGGCAGAGGAAGTGGGGGGTGGGAGGGGGAAGGACAAGCCCCACCACCCCCTCATGATTAGTGTCCAGAAGGTAAGGATCTGACCTAGTAAGGGGAAGGGGAAGACAGATGGTTGGTTCCCCCAACCCCTCACCCACAACAACCAACGGGTCTGCTTAGAGGGCCCCGAAACCAAGTTCCCCATGCACTCCCTTTGCCCCACAAGGGAGTGGGAGCGTGAGTGGTATGGGGTCACCACTCCCAACATTGTTTTGGGGCAGGGGGTGATTCTTTTTCCTTTTGGGGCAACACCCTCACTTATTGGGGAGGCCGAGGAAGTGCTTGCGGCAGCGCCCATGGGGGCCTTTAATTGGGATCCAAATGATCTTGTGCTCACTGCAGCGGACAAGTTGGTGGTGAACCACTTGCTCAAGAACGATTTTTTGAGTGAGGTGCACCTCGAGAGTCTTTTGGATGATCTTGAGAGGGTGCCTCTCTTAGAGAGGGCAGCCATTTTCAATGAGAACCCCCCCATTGTGGGCAGGCCCCAAGTTTCGGGGACCTGCCGCATAGTCTACGGCAACTATGGTGTACCCTTCGTGAACGGAGGTTAAGTGGCCGTTTGAATCCGAGATTCACGGTCGTGAATTTCACGCGAATTGGACCCATTTTTGGTGTTTTTTTTTAGAAAACACTACATTTTAGCTTCAATATTCCATTGTCTACAGAGGGGACGTTTCTGTCCGGAAGCGCTCTGCGCGGCACAATACATGCTGCGCGTGTTGCTTCATAACGCGCAGCACGCGCAGCACGTGCAGAACGCAAACAACACACGCCTCACGCGCAGAACGCGCAGAACGCGCAGCACGGCGTTCTAGAGGCAGACTTAGAAGCAGACTTCCGGCACGCGCAAAACGCGTAGCACGCGGAGCACGTCACTATTGCACACGCGCGCACTTTTGGAGGGCCGCGTCCTCACAGTTTGGGTATCCAGCCTACGCGGTTGTCCCCCGGGGTTCGCACTGGTCCCATGGGTAGGGATGGCAGAAGCTTAGCGGCCATGAAGTTCACGATTCCACCACGTCCGCCCTCCACCACCTTCTCCTTCCTAATCTTCGTCATCCTCCATGTCCTCGTCCTCTTCCCTGTCACTCTCCTCCTCCTCCTCACTCTCTTCTTCCTCATCCTCCTCCCCCTCCTCCTCACTCTCCTCCTCCGTGTCATCCTCACTCTCCTCCCTCTCGCTTCCATCCTCCTCGGCCTTGTCGCCCTCCTCCTCCACATCCGCCTCTACCACCCCGGTCACCCCATGCGCCACGGCAAAGCACCCCACATGGTACCACTTGCCGCACCCACAACACACGTAGTGGGTCTTGCCCCGGTTGCAATGGGCGCACACCCGGCGGCCCGGCATGCGCACCGGCACGTGGATGGGCTTGGCCACCGCCACTGTACAAAAGCGGCGCCGGATAAGGTCCCACTGCCAGTCAAACATGGTACCCGTTCGGGCCCCCCCGAGGGACCGGCAGGTCGCGTATGCGTTGACCACGGCATACCGGAGGACGAACGCACGCACCGCATGCGACCACGTCATCTGACGCCCCATCTGGCGCATCTGGAGCGCCATCTGGTTGACGCCATCCACCCCACGCGATAGCTGGCGGTAGCTGGCGACCACCGGGTTCACCTCATTCCCGCTGCGGCGATGCACGGGTCCGGCTTGTGGGAAGTGGACGTTCGTGAGCATCGGCACTACGCGGGGCGGCTTGTGACCCACCTTTGGGTTCTTGAAGACCACCATGGCGTACCTCGCGTCGTCCACAGTGCACGTGGCGGTTTGTCCTTCTCCAAGAAGCTCTCCTGCCCTGTCCACCCCGTACGTGGAGTGCTTCGTCATCATCAAGAATGCGTGCCCCTCCGCAGCGAGGTCACGCGCTAGCTCGTGGGATCCAAAAAAGGAATCCGCACAGAGGATGGTCCCGGAAGGGAGGAGACCTGCCCACATGGTCATGATCTGCTGGGCGTTGTAGTTGCCCGCACTGTTGCCGAACCGCCGCAGGTGCCCGCGTCTACCCGTGTACAGGTACATGTCCACCACGTACCCACTAGTGGCATCGGCAAGGCAATAGAGCTTGATGCCGGTGGAGTGGGGCTTGCGGGCGATGAACATCCGCAGTGGGCCGGCACGTATGCCTTTGTGCGGCACCACGGACTCATCCCCACATGCCGCGCCACCCAACCGCCAGGCACCAGCCCACTGCCCATTGCACTCCTCCAGTAGTTCAACAACGTCGGGCCGGATGTTACGGCGCAAGACGTAGTACTGCTTGCGGCTTAGCAATTGTGCCATGAAGGGGTTGTACAGTAACCCGTCCCGTTCCCAGATGCCGTCTACTTGCATGGGCCGTACCATGCCTAGTACGAGGATGAAGGCGTTGTACCTACGGAAATGGAAGCCACATCGATTGGGGCAAACACTACAATCGATTGGCTGAACCGCTAGAATCAAGTGGGACACACCTTGGTACTAGGGGGATCAAGTGGGAGAGGTTCGGCTTCCGGAGGGATGCCCGCTGTAATTTCTGGATGGGAGCCAACATGTGGTCCCACACCTCATCCTCGGTGTACCCGACTAATTCGGTTTGGCTTGGCCGGACTCCACGCATGATATTTGCTGCACAGTCCTCCACGGGGAGTGAACCCGCCCAAAGATTCGTGGGAAATGGCATTTTTGAAGAGCGGTGTGTCTGCACAACACGGAACACGGACTTTTAGGCTCCAGAGGCAGAACCGGAGGCAACGCCGAGAACGCGCAACACGCGCAGAACGCGCCACACGCAGTCCAGAGGCACAGTGAGAGGCAACACGCAGCACACGTAGCACAGGGCACTGTGGGTGTTTTTTTCATGGGGGGGTGGTTTGAGCCTCAATTCCCCTTCCACACAGCAACCTGCAGCGGAGGGGGGGGGTTTCAACCTCGATTCCCCAACCAGAGAGCAATAGGCAACAGGTGTGGTATCTTTTTTTGCGGGACACCACCGGTTCGCTTGTGCTGGGCGCCGGGCACTACATGTCCGATCGCCATAATACTCCGTTATCGTACAGCCAAGAAACCGGGTATAGCTACCACATATTACGACGCCACCAGTCCGGCGCCTGTTGAGAAAAAGCTCCTGTCTGCGCTGAAACTTCCCAAGGGGGGACCCGCAAAGCGGGCTGCGAACTCTGCCGCCCCCGGGACTCGTCGGGGTCCGACCATCCCGGACTCGGTTCCCCAAGCGGGGAGAAAAACCCCTGGGACCCCTCCCCCTCCCACCCCTCCTCCCTCTCCAAGCCCTCCCAACCCTCTACACTTCTTGGATTTCGCCGTCCGTCATCCTGCCCTCGGCTCCCGTCTCCGTATCTGGATCCCCCTCCGGTTCGGCATGGCGTTCCGGGGACTCGGGGGGCTCCTCCTTCACTCGCACAGGCGCCTGCAGAACGCGGAAAACGGGGTGCTTTCCTCCAGAGGAAGGCCAGAATCGAGACACGTGTAACGCGTAACACGCGCAGAACGCGCAACACATGCCAGGGCGGATTCCAGAGGCACAACAGAACCATACGGGCATGAGGCGCAAACAGCAGTGACCCCGCAACGCGCACCTGCTCACCTGCCGGACCACCATCGCCCCCTGCTAAGACCTCCGCACGTGCGGCAGCGCCTTCTGCAGCGCCTTCTGCGGGCTCCTTGGGTCCTTCTTTGGCCCCCTCACCTTCCGTCTCCGGGGGAGGCTTCTGCAGAACGCCAACGACGTGACGTCTGTCCTCCAGAGGCACGGCGGAGGCAAGACATGTAGAACGCGGAGAACGCGCAACACGCGCAACACGGAGCGCACCGGCCTCTAGAGGCGACAAAGAAGCACGCGTGGAGAACACGCAGCACAGCGACCTGCTCCACCTCCATCCCAACGGCGCCAGATCCTTCTGTTTTGATGCTCTGGGGATCGTCCCGCGTCTCGCCCGTCTCCTGCGGATCCTGTGGAAACACGACGGGGGCAACCAAGTGGCAGAACATCGGGCAGACGAGACCGGGGCTCCACATACATGTGACTCACGGCTCCGTACAAACCACCATTGAAAGCCGCAACGGAGGACGTACGATCGGGTTGGTTCCGCAGCCGCCCCAGCACCTTCTTGCTCTCTGCCACATCGGTGAATGGGCCGAGCAGCGCCTTCCGACGAAGCTCCGGCGGCTCGCCCGATGCGCCGGGGGGCGCGCCATAGGGCAGGGGAGGCGGGGGACCCCGCGGCGGCGCGCCATACGGCAGGGGAGGGGGGTGGCCCCGCGGCGGCGCGCCATAGGGCGAGGGAGGCGGGTGGCCCCGCGGCGGCTCGCCGTGCGGCGGCGGGCCGGGCGGCTGTGGCGGATAGTTGGGCCACTGCGGGTCTTCGTCGTACGACTGCCGGTACTGCGGTGGCGGGGCTGGCAGGTGCGGGTACCATGTGCGGGGGCGCCCAATCCCAAGCGGCAGTCTGCACAACGTGTAACACGGCAAGTCCTCCTCCAGAAGCGTGCAAGGAATCATACGTGTAACACGCGTAGAACGCGCATCACGCTACCATGGGCCTCCAGAGGCGGCGCGGAGGCACCAGCGCGCACACCACCGAGACCACAAAGCACACAGATACCCGCGGTTTCTTCGCCGCCAGCTCTCGGGTGCGCACCAACGACCATGCTCCGGACGCCGGAAGTTCGAGTTGCCGTTCCTCTTCCAATTCGTACGCCATCAGGCCGGCCATCCGGACAAACCGGACAAACTTCTCCTGCAGAACGCGGAAAACACGATCGGTCCTCCAGAGGCACAGTAGAAGCAAACACGCAGAACGCGCAGAACGCGCATGACGCGCGGAGCGACTGCGTAGAAACACAACAGAGGACGCGCGCAACACCTGCAAAACATCCGTGTCCATGTCAACGATGTCTTCGATGCCCATTGCGCTCACCCGATCGCTGACCCCACCTCCACGACCACCTCGCAGGCCCTCCATTTTCAGCTTGGCCAAACTGAGGCCCTCCGCCGGCGGGCTGAGGTCCACTGGCCATTGCGGCGCGGCGGCGCAACCCGTACAAACCGACAGGCCCGTCAAAATCCCCTCCGCCACTTGTCTCGGGCTGCTCGATGGGTAGCGCTTCTCGAAGTGCTCACGGGCTGCTGCATCCGACTGGGCGTTCTTGGTCCCGCATCTCAGCACGCTTTGCACGCTCAGGGCCCGCACACTGGCGCCAGCCACATGTCCTGGTAAAATGCATTGAGGGTTTGTATGAGCTATGGAGGGTGAGGGAGATGTACACTCTAACCCAAGTGGAACGCCACCGTGCGTTGACCACAAAGTTTTCAAAAGATTGGGGAGACTCAGGTTGGTCCCCCACCAGGTGGATCCATTGGTGCTTGGCACATTCCACTTTTTTTGCCGAGAAGTGGAGGAACATTTTTCAGCTTTCCTCCATCCCAACGGAGTATCAGCATGGGCCTTACAAGAGGAGGCTCAAAAATTGTTTCAGTGGTTGGTCTTTGGTGAGGCCAAGTATGTCCCTCCGCCACATGCACCATTGCATGTCCATGAATGCTCTGGAGCAAGGGCTTTTGGGACTGAAGGCAGCCAAGGCCTCAGACATTGAGGTGTTTGTGTGAAGAAAGACCAAAAATGCTTTGTGCCGATTGTTTTGTGTTGTTTTTCCTAGTGAGGGATGGAGGAGGGGCGCGCGATAACTACCCGCGATAATTGCGCGATAACTGAGTTATCGCGCGATAACTAGTGCTCTAACTAGTTAGAGCAAGGTGCTCTAACTCTGCTCTAACCCTGTTCTAACTCTGCTCTAACTCTTTGCCCCCCCGCCCCCCCTAAAAACCATCCCTACGATGAGGGTTGTGTGGGGAAAGAAAGGGGATGGGGGCTTTTTGAGGGTGCCGAATCCATTTTTTTACGTGGTTTGCCCCAAAATTGAGGCTAGGTACGTGTTCCAGAAATTGTGCTCTCACTAGGGGTTCCGCACCACGCCCTAGAACGCTGCATCCCAAAAGCCGTTGCGGCGACAAGGCTTCTGCAAAAGGTGGATGCGCACAGTGCTGGGTGGATGCACAAATGCTCGCACCGACCGGTACAGACGGTGCAAACAAGGATGCAGAATGGCGTGTGGATGCAAACAGTGGATGCACGTGTTGTACGCAACGAACACACTGTTGTCAAGACGTAGAAACAGTGGATGCAAAAGGGCAGGTGGATGCAAAAGGCGGATGCACGTTTGCAACGTTGTGTGCGCGCAATAACACATACCGAGAGGACAACAGTGTGACCCGGCTTCACCATTGAGGGGTCCGCTGGGTACAAGGAGCAGTCGGCTTGGCGCGAGTCTGGGGGCATGCATGGGCGGCGCCCAGGCGGCCATTTGAGGAGGCATGGAACAAAGGAGCTGGTACGAGAGACAAGGGAGCCCCTCCGGATGTTGCCAACGTCGGAGGGATGCATAACGGCGTGTGGATGCAAAACGCGGATGCATGAAACGAACGTTAAATATGTGCGGAACGCTCGTTGGGTGAATGTGAAATTGAAAAACACAAAAAGCATCAAAATGGGTCCAAATTGAGTTGCAACCGTCAAACCCATTATTGTGGACACTTAGAACACCTTCACCTTCCTAGAAAGCAATGGCATGCAGGCAAAGCAAAAGAACGTCCGGATGGATGCAAGGTGGATGCGTGACCCACATATTCAGCCAAAGGAATATCTTGACCCAAGCACTACAAATGCACACTTCACTTTCAAATTGCAAAGCAAGATTTGTATCATGGTAGTTGCATCAATAAACGTGTCTTCACGTTCTTCACTTTGCGCCATCAAATTGCGCAAAGCACTATGCAATGCAACAATTTGCAAGCGCACAGGCTTCGCTCCGTTGTCCATCATGGCAAAGATATCCTTGATTTGTTGTCCAATGTGGAGATGGTGTGGCGCCAAATCTTCTGTAATGGTAGCCCTCACCAATCTGCATGCATACAATGCTTGCAACATTGCAGAGGTCGCAAAGTTAGATTGTGCGTTGGGAATTCCAATTGGCCCTGTCCTGCTTGGTGTAGCAACCACCATGGGCCCAAATGTTGACTCTAGTGTGCGTGGTTCGTTTTTGGTTGATGTCCGTGGAAATGGCAAAGGAGCCGGATATCCAATGTTGCTGGGTTGGAACAATACAACGTGGATGGTGGGATCAGCGTATACACCAGAGTCTTCTTTTTCTGCGTATCGCACCCACACGAACATGTCTAGTGTGTCAACAACATTGAAACACTTGCCAATTTGTTCGTACACATCAACCATGTCAAGTCCGTCTCGCGACCTCAAGCTCCATATTCCTCCTTCAACCAAGTCAACAACCTTCGCCCCACCAATTCGAAGTCCAGTTCTTCTTCTTTTGGTGTCTCTCCACCAAATTCAAACTTCACGAAGGTTTGCGCCCCACCCTTCGCTTTCAGGCACATAGGGCATGCTCTACGTTCCAATGTGTATGGAATACGTACATAGATCTCAACACTATCCTCATTCAACCCAACCACTTTTATGTCTTTCAATAGACACGCAGCGTAGGTTCTTGTGGTTTCTGTTCGGGCAATTGAAGATCGTTGTGCGTTGGCAAAGTACACATAGGGGTTGAACACGTATTGCTTGGTTGAACGAATTGGAATCATTGTGTCATTGGCCTCCACCCCAAAAATTGGCAACCCAACTTGCTTCCAAATACCAATCGCCCGTGGTGGTTTCGGAATGAATGCGTGCCCAGGTTGTGCTGTACTTGTTGAGGCCATATTTGCTAGCACGTCATCTGGATATGTATTGGCAATCTCAGTCCCGTCCCAATCAATTGCAAACACAATTTTCGGGGTACGTATCTTTTGTGTTCTACTTTTCTTCCCCTTTTGTTTGGTGGCTTCAATCTCCTTGTTGTCAACGGCAACATGTACCACAAGGACATCCAAACCAGTAAGGGTAACTCCATGGCTTCCCAATGTGTTGTAAGTAACCAATGGCGGCTCAGTCACACGTTTTTGGTACTCTTCTCTTGTCAATGACCGTGATTGTGCGTTTGTCATGGTTGCGGTACAAACGTAATCTACTGAGAAGATTGCAGCAGTAAACAAGCTGTTGCATATTCCACCTGATGATGGTCGTCGCCTTAGCTTGTTTGACTTTAAATTGTCCTTGCACACATGCAACCTTCCTACGTATCATTGGGCATTCATAGCTTCTACACTATTGCGTCATGTTTTGTTTGTCCACACCCATGCACCCTTTCTCCCATCACCCCTCTTTTATTTTAGTAATACCAACATCCAAGAGTAAACAAATTCTTATCTCACATCCAACGCCCCTGCGCATTATCCCTAACAGCACCAATGGCACGTGCTATGGCTTCTCCCTAAATCATGGAATTGTATCCATTGACACATTGACACACCACCGTTCCAAGAGTATAAACTTCCGTTGATCAAATGCACGTTTCCACACAAAACCCAGTGAGCCTATCAACAAACATGGGAGGAACCAAGGGCTGACCTTGTTTGCACAAGCAGAGCACAAGAAAACTGCACAGGACTTGGGATGGCAGTACTGAAGTATCACCAAGGCCGGTATACCGGCGGTTGTATGGACGGGTGCGCTGCGGACCACTCCGCTGGATGCGGGACCCCACTCTGATACGGACCCTGACCCTGTACCCTGGTCCACACGCTGCAGCACGGTTAGATCCCCCACTCTACCCGAGGGAATCGGTTTCAAAAGGGACAGGAAAGGGCAGGTGCTCTCAGGGGGTCAGCCGGTCAGTGGGTGGGTGGGCGGGCAAAGACAGGAAAACTGCCTAAACATTGGAGACGCAAACAAAAGTTGAGACGAGGCACAACTAGTGTTTGCACAAGCAGAGCACAAGAAAACTGCAGAGGACTTGGGTATTCATTCTCCGCTGTACCCAATTCCCACACCCCAGGTCCCACATCCGGTCCAAGCCCCAGAGGAATGTGAACTGAGGTAGTATTCAAGCAAAAGGCAAAGCAACAGAAGCACCCCCCCCCCCCCCACGACAACCAGGGGACCCGCCACCGTGCACTGCTGACCCCCATCTTCCCGAGACACGGTGCCGCGCTCAATGGCAGAGGCCAGAGGCTGAAGTGAAGGGAGGTCGGGATTCGTGTCTTGCACCGGGCCCAAATCAGCAACGCCACCCCCGGTGGACCCCTCCAGCGGCCGCGCCGCCCGGACAGTCACCACAGTGGACAGACACAGGTTGTCACGACGGTCTGCGTGCCCCACGAACAGATAAGGCGGGTAAATGGCACCAACCAGCCGTCAGCCCCAGCCGGACGCGGAGTGAGGTCGGCCCAAAAAGGTATCCGCCATATCCAGGTATCCACCACAGGGTCCACAACCTAAGCCCGGCGGTCTCCTCCAGCGGCCACGCCGCCCCGGACAGCCACCACAGCGGGTAGATACAGACGATCACGACGGTCGCCGTGCCCTGCGGACAAAGAGGCGGGCTAATCGCGCCAACCGGCCGTCAGCCCCAGCCGGATGCGGAGTGATGCTGGCCCAAAAAGGTGAATAAATAAAGCACCCAGCGGCCGTGCCGCCAACCATGTAAAAAGACAACACAACAGGCGCACCCAGCGGCCACGCCGCCGGAGTCAACCTCTGCAGAGGGCAGAAACAGGCGAGCACGACTGTCGCTGAGTCTCACTAACGGTAAAAGGCGGCCAGTCCCAGCACCCGGCCTTCAGCTCCAGCGGAATGCGGACCGACGCGGCCCAAAAATACAAACCCAAATCAGCACCCAGCGGCCAAGCCGTCAGGGACACCCACTGCACCGGGCAGGCACAGACGACGACGACAGTCGTCGGCCCTCACGGGTTGAAGAGGCGGGCAATTTGCAACACCAGCCCATACCGGGCCTGGATCCATATATAGGGTACAGCAACCCTGCGTCCCTGGTTCCAGTCCGTTAGGGAGGCCACAGCGACTCCCCCCGGCAGCCTTACCTCCCAGACCTGGCAGCAGGCATGCCGCCCTGGGGGTTTGACGCTGCGGCCGCCGGGGGTCGTGCGGCGGTGCGGCGTGCCACCCGCGCGCGCGGCCACGTCCCGGACCGCCCGTTCCAAAAATCCCTCCCTGTCGTCAGGGAGGGGGCACTGGGGGCACAGGCGCACCCCGTTGCCGAGCAGCACCCGGCGGACGGGCAGGCGCGCCAACCTGCCGCGAAGGCGGGTGCGGAGCACGCTGCTCCACTTCGCCGCCCGGCGCTGCTGGGCGTCCGCGGAACGCTGGTGCTCTGTCCGCCATGGCGACCCTTTCGGTGGGCCCCACGGGAACCCCGTCGCTTGTGGGCGCCACGCGAGCCCCGACGCTTGGTCATAGGTGCGGATAGCAAAAGAAAAAGGTTGCTACATGGAGGGCGCATACTCTGCCGCCGCTGCTCTGCTGGGGGGGGGGGGGGGCTAGCATCCCCGGAGACACACCACCCCCCTCACCCGAGCCTCGCCCAGATTCTCCAGCAATGCATCCCACGTGCACCAAGCCTCGACTTCCGCTCTGGCCTGCGAGCCTCCGAACACTGACGTCACCCTGGACATAGGGTCTCCCGGCTGAAGCGCCGAGGGCACCCACACGAGGCGGAGCACGATCCCCGATACCCACAGGATTCTAGCCAACGACCGAAGGACCGTTTGGTGGTGGGTCAGGTGGCTAGTCGCGCGCAGCCTGAGGACCTGAGCAATGGCTGCCTCACTGTCGCTACAGACCGTAACAGATCGGTGTCCCGTCCTGACTGCAAACCTGACAGCCCACGCCACTCCCCTCAGTTCCGTGGTTTGCTGGCTGGCGAAGCGGGCAGGAGGTGTCACATGCGTACGCACACCCACTCCCGGCACGAGCGCCCCAACCCTCCAGCACCCCGCATCGCGCGCTCCATCGACACGGATGACGACGCCCCTGCACCACAGAGATGATCGCGAAAGCCTATCCTCAGTCCCAAACTTGAGGGTCCTCAATTGCCGCCAGTCCTCCCCGCCCGGCGCCTGCCAGGGCTCGGCCGCCAACGCCACCAATGTTGCGAGGCTGCCCATCATTTTCAGGGGGAAGCCCTGGGCCGGCTGTTTGACCCCCCCCACCGTCCTACCCCAGCACAACCAGCAGTAGGCGCCCGCCGCGAAAGGGCAACCCAGTCCCCTCGGACGCACATGCCAATTCAGCAAACCCAGGAAGCTTTGGAGGTGCCGGTCGTTGCCTGCGCCAACCGCCAGCCTCAGCCATCCCGCCCACAACTGGAGCAGTGCTTGTTCATGGCTCCTGATCCGCCTGGCCTGCAAGTCGAGCTCCTTCCCCAGGAATGACGCCACAGGCACCGGGTCCAGGACACTCTTAGGACTTATGAGGAAACCAGCCTCGATCAGGGCACGCACTGCCACTCGCCCCGCCTCCCTGAGCACCTCCCTATCAGTGAAGACGAGTAAAAAGTCATCGAGGTAGTGCACAAGGAGTATCTCGGGGGGCAGTACCCCCTGGAGAATGCGTGCCAAACTCGTTTGGCACAGATAGGGGCTGTATTTCCAGCCAAACGGTAGGCGCGACAGCGCCACAGGCGGAGCCCCGGGGGCGGGCCGGAAGCGAAAAACCTGGCGCGCACCCTGGGGCAAGCAAAAGCTCCAGAACGCGTTTTTGAGGTCAATGTGGAGGCCGTAGAGGTCCACATCAGGCGGGAATGCCGACAGGGACCTAGCCAAATCCTCCCAGGATTCCAATCTAAAAGTGGGGGGCTTGCCCCCGTCACTCTTGTTGATCTTGACGCAACTCAAGATCAAGGAGACCTTCTCGGATGATTTGGGGATGACGAAGGGGTAACACGTGGGCGGGGGGGGGGGGTCAGCCGGCTCCTCGTAGACCCCCGCCCCCCTCAACGCCAGCACTATCCTCTGGACCTGTTGCGACACCCATCTGGTTGCCCCTCGGACCACCCTATCCCCGTCCTGCCACTCTTGCTCGACGTCAAAATCCTGGAGCCCTCCGTGGTAGAAGGGCGGTACGACAGCGTCCCACAGATCGTCCGGTAGCTGGTGGGAGCCTACCGGTCCCAATCCCCGGTCCAAAATGGCATCCTCGACCCCCCCCATGAACCGCGGAATGGGGGAGGTGTTGATATGGAGGCATGCCTCCCAGGCGTCCGGGTGGAGCTTGCGCAAGGCGCCCAGGAGAGCGGGTAAAGCCCCTTGCAAGCGGAAATCCTCGGCTGTATCGAATACTCTATTCAACCACAAATCCACCCTCTTCGCAACCATCCACAAGCCACAACGCTCCCGCTCGGCTATCCAGTGAAAATGGGGGGTGATCGTCTGCATGAACTCCAGGAAGAGGGGGGGCTGTTCCTGCACCCTCCCACCCCTTTCGGGACCCTTACAGAGGGGGGGGGGGGCGACGCCACTGGGCCCGCCCTCCCCCAAGCCTTGGCCTTGAGGCGCTCAGCTGCAGCCACGAAGGCACCCTCCACCGGGCCTTGCGCCTCCGGCGTCCGGACACGCCCGCCCTGCCCGAGCTTGATGCACTCGGGCTGCGGCGTTCCGATCTGCTGGGCCAAACGAGGTCTCCCAGCTTGACGGCGTGCGGGGGCTCGGGATCGCACGGCCTGCGTACCATCCAGGACCACCTTAGCGCGACGCGGCCCCGCGTATGTGCGGTAGACACGGCCCACCACTCCAGCTTTCGAGCCCGCTGCGGGTCCTCCTCTGACTGGGCCAACGGCTGCCCTGGAGGACCACGGCTTACGCTCCCATCCAACGAACCTGGCAATTCCGGCCTGTCGACGCCCGGGGGAGCCCCTGGCGCTGCAGACTGCGAATTCGCCAGAGGGCTCGCTTCCAGAATCCTCGCTGTTGTCGTCGGTGTCCACGTCGGAATCGACATTGATGGGCCCGGCTGCCGTCCCCGGCCCGCACGCCCCCCCCCCCACGGCCACCAAAGGCCCCGCCACCGTGCACAGCTGACCCGCATCTTCCCGAGACACGGCGCCGCGCTCAATGGCAGAGGCCAAAGGAGGAAGTGGAGGGGGGGTAGGAGCTGTGTCAGGCCCCAGGCCCACCTCAGCAGAGCCGTCCCCTGGGGATTCCTCGAGCTCGGCCGCGGTTTGGTCTCCGTCGCCTCCTCCCCCAAGCGTGCCGCTCGCAGTGGATTCCAGCCTCTGACCTCGCGGAAGTCTCGGCTTGCGCTTGGTCGGGGTGTTGAGGGCGCTCGCGATACTGGGGAACATCGGGGATCCCCACAGGGCCAGGACGCCCACGCGTTCGGGAGTCGGCAAAGGCCCCTGGTCACGGGACCATGCGGGCAGCACCGTAAGGGCAACGACTCCCGGGTCTGACCATTTGGTGCCGTATTGCATCGCCACGGCCGTGCTTTGCCATCTGCCCCACCATTTGTAGTAGGCGAGGTCTGGCTTACGGGCCCAAGTCGCTGCGGCGCCTCCCCTGCGCAGGGCGTGCCACCTGGCCCGGAAGTGGGCGGTGCTCGCCAGGGCGTCGGCCATGCCTGCCTCCAACCCCGCTTCCCCTGACTGCCAGACGAGCATGTCTGAGGACCGGCCCAGCGAAACCATGTGGCCATGAAGCCACGCCCGGACGCTGTCCGCATACCTGTACAGGGGGCGGGTGGTGTACCCCTCCTCCCCTGTCTCGGAGTTCCAAAACTGGACAAAGCCTGGCATAGCCAGGTCAGTAACCCTGATGCCAGCTGCTTCGCCCACCCGCAGGTAGCATACCCAGCTGATGATGGCCAATGCGCTGAACACGGCTCCGTGTCTGGAGTCTCTGGCCTTTTCGACCAGCTGGACCAAGCCTGCTGGGGACAGATAAGGCTGAGAGCCCGAGGATGCGGCTCCCGCCGCGATCCGTTTGTGCAAGGTGGTGACTGTTGGGGGCAGCCACTGGAGGTCCTCCACGGCTCTGACCGCGGAGGTAATACCCCGCAGGGCTGACGCTGTAGCGCCGGCTTGCGCCCGCTCCGCCAGGAGGCCTGCCAGTGCTGCGGCTGTATCAGGCGGGCCCGTGCGGTCCGCGTAAGCCGCCAAGGCCCGGAGTCGGGACGCGTACTGCGAGCGGGTTCTCGGTCTCCAGGACTGCATGGCACTTTCCTCCGGTGAGCAGGGGTCGTCTGACCGGGCTGCTGTCTCCCACCGGCGGGCGAGCGCCCGCAGCTCTGCCGCCGTGTCCGCAAAGCCGGAGCCCGGGGCGGCCGGTCCGGGCTCCAGTCGGTCCTATCAGGACCAATGTGGTCATCTAAAGTGCCAGTGGCGTTCGTCGGGGGAGCCCCGCTGCGCGCACCTCTGGCACCCCCCGCTCGGCGGCGAGTCCACAGGGATCCACTCGCCCTGCCTCGACTGCCATTGCAGTACTCCTCCCACCTCCCTGAATTTCACGCTCCGCCACGTGAACGCCGATCCTTGTTCCTTCCATGCCTCCTCCAGCGTGGTGTACTGGTTGGACTCGGAGCTGGTTTTTCCGTGCGTCCCTGCATACCTTCGGGCATACGCCGCCTGGGAATGGGACACGCAGTCCCAGACCCTCCACGCCAGCTGCTCTCCCGGGTCGACTGTGGCCTCCGTCGCCTCGCCGCCAAACTCACTTGGTCGGGGGATCTCCCCCACCTCACCAGCTCTAAGGCGCACGTACGCCTTGATGTTGGACAGCATGAGTCTCATCCACTGTGCCAACTGGGGCTTCTCGAGGGCTCGGTTTACTTCTGGTACGCTCAGTGGGGGCAGGCGGGGCCCCTCCTTCACTGCCACTCGGGCGAGTTGCTCTCTGAGTTCTTGAATTTCTTTGGCTTGCGCCGCCAGCCGCTCCTCGGCTGACTCGTGCTGGTTCTGATTAGGCTGCTCAACCCCGTCCATGGGTTAACAAAAACAAAGACAGGAAAACTGCCTAAACATTGGAGACGCAAACAAAAGTTGAGACGAGGCACAACTAGTGGTGAATGCGGCACTTAGTAGTAAGCAATGTGTGAGGACTCAATGCATCCATGTAAAAGGGTCCATGGTATATGTCCACAATGGTTGGCACGGCAAAGCGAGGCAACACGGAGACTTATCGAAATAACATCACAAAGAATGTATTGCCATCAAGGCTTGTGGCACCTAGACTACCTTCCACATGAACTCAACATGATGGGACAATATCACTACTACTACTGACGAGAGCACAAGACGAGCAATGTTCTCAAAAGACGGCCATATAACCTGTGAGGGTAAGCGAGCAATTTCGTGTCCCCACATACGATGAGTTCAAGATTTTGCCTATGGTCTTACCTTCATTCAGGGGTCGGTTTCTCTTGTCTCGTCCTAACACTTGCACTCTTCTTACATATACGCGACACAACATCAGGGAAATCAATCTGGGAATTAGAAATCCCAGCAGGTCATGCCAATGACCCACCTGTGGTGGGTCACGAATCCTCGATCCTGAATCCTGGAGGGAGACGAGGGAAGGTTGATCACAGATCATCTCCGCCGGAGCTGTCACAGAACTCCCGCATTTCTTGCTGGAAGAACCAGGGCTGGGCAGCTTCAGTGCCCAAGTGCAGGATGCCATCTGCCCACATCTCCTGAGGTGGGGGGGCAGTTTCTGTACCGTAATGGAGCTGTACATCATACCTGTACTTCTCATACAACCATTTGTTTTCTGTGGACAAAGTGGCCTTCACCGCCGCAAGTAAAACATGTGCCACGGACCATACTGTTCAAACATTGTCAAACATTGATTAAGCTATTGCAAAATTCCACAATGCCACTTTGCATGGGTATGCAAATGCATCAATGCGTGATCAACGAGAAGGGTCAACGGTGCATGGAAGATCAAGAGGACAAGTGTGAAAACGAACCAACGCAAACACTAAAATGGCAATTGCAGTGCATCCCTTTTCAAGAACATGCTAGGTCATGTGACAGTGGTGAAGGGTTAAGCTGAATCTGTGCCTCGGGTCTAACAATCAACAATGTGTGCAATCTGCTCAAAGGCTCTGGTGTACTGCAAATGTTCAAATGGTTTGGGGGGGGGGGAATATGCGACAATGTGAGAACTTTCGGTTGAGAATAGGAATGGCCGGATCCCCCCCCCCACCCTCCCTCCCTCCAACACAGGTCGGTGGCCCCACACTCCCTCCTACACCCGTGTACCCCCCTAGCAAAAGACGCAGGCACCAGATAAAGACCACAATTGATTACTCATTCAAGAGGGACCCAAACCTCAGGTGTCTCAGGCGGTTATGGACCGCTATGTCATTTTCACTCTTGAAGACATACGAGCACAAAGTGCAACGGCCGGGGCACTTGGCAAAAGAAGGTTGGTGAGTGTCCGGGTCCACGTTCAGACGCTACTCCTTATGCTCCGCATAAGACAGGAAGTGGTCTGCGTGTTCGGGATGAGGAATGGGTGTGGGAAGACCCTTCAAGTGATCTTGCTCCTTGTGAAAAGCCTTTTGCCTTGAGGATCCCTCCATCCAGTAATGACACGAATCGCACAGTTGCCAAAGTTGTTAGCTGAACAAGTTGGCGTCCGAACTTGGTTCCTCATTCTTGGGGATGACCAAACGCTTCTTAGGCTTGGGTGGTAGCTCACAACCAAGTGATATAGGTTTGGGAGCGCTGGTGACCTTGAGGAACTTTAACATGTTGGAGCTACATAAAAAAGTACGAATCAACGACTTTTTCCAAAACCAGCCAAAACAGGTGACGCAAGGCAATACAACAACAATAAATATAGTGACAAATAGAAGTGAGAATTTCATAAATGTTCAAGGGATGACCGACAGACACTGTCGACAAGCAAATTAAATGACAATTGTGCTGATCTATTGATTAGGCGTCTTATAAACAAAAACACGCAGCAGAAAAAAGCAAGGTTCCAGCCACAGGGGGTTGTTTTTGGGTTGGGCGGCAACCCTCGCCGTAACCAGTTGCGCGAGTGTAAAACCGTATTATGTGCCCAGTACAAAACCGTAATATGCCGCTACAAATCTCCTGACAACCAAGAAAAGCCAGAACAATTTTCGGGGTTTTTTGTAGTAAATAGCACAGCAAATCCGACTGCTGCCGTTTCGGGATTGGTTTGCTGCCTCATGTTGCGGCCCTTTCCCAAGCGAACAGAAGAATACCGCGCTCTTGCCGGGGCAAGGGGAATAAAATCAGGGCAGCACGCAAAGGTGGCACAGGTCACGCCAATGGTAGTGTACGTTTGCAGCATCTCTAGTGTCTAGCAGTTGGCGACCGCACCCGTGCCCAAGATAGATTCAGGGTTAGGGACTCAATGCTGGCTGCATGGCGACCCCTTTGCCGATGGGTTTGTGCTTGCGGCCTCGGGTCGGTGGCCACGATTGGTGCGCACCTTGACAGCCAAGGCCCCATTGGCACAAGTGCCTAGAACAATACAGAACGAAGGTGTGATCCGACTTGTCAGGGTTAGGTCATGGCATGCATGTAGGGGGTTGTCACGCAACGGGTACCAAGCTTAGGATGCATCAGCCATGAGACCACGGCTCACACGAGCGCTGACCATCGCCTTTGGAGTGTCACTCCACACTCTTGCATCACCGGAAGCCAAGGAGCGTTGTCAGTAACCAACCAGAAATTTTCCGCTGAGAGTGATTCTCACAGTGACAGTGTTTCCCGGCTTTTTTTCAAAATTTTCCTGCCTAGCCTCTCGGTCGCAGTGACAGCCTGTCTGAGGTTTCTTTTCATGAGGCAGTCCGTGCACAACACCTTTTGCTTATGAAATTTGCACATCTGCTTCGGCATCATCAACATGGCACCTGATGACACCTTTAGAGTAGCCGTTTTGAGAAAGCACGGCCACCGTCACATGTTAGAGCTTAAGGTTGTAGGCACCAAGGTCCATGTAGCATCACTTCATGGGTGTAGTAGCTTGGTCGGTAGGGTGGGCTTCACCAGCTGCATCCGGGCGACCCTGCGCTGCCAGCCACCAACAAGTAGACGTACATCAGCTGTCACAATTTTGAAAAAAATGTATCTAAAAGAACGGCATACAAAAAAGGGACAGGCAGCGCAAGGTTGATATGCTCTGTCTTACAATATGATGGAGGTATTTATCGTCATCTCGGCAAATCTATTGGTACATTAATCGCTGTAAAAGACACCTTTGCTTCCGTCATCCCATCGGCCATTTGCCAAAATTGCGCTCTTCGGGGTTTCTTCTTAACAGATAGTAAAATGTCCCAATGTTGCTGTTTGTCTATTTAGATTGTAGTTGTTCAGGCGGTAGGCCAGAGGGCATCATTGTTTGTTCATTTCCTTTGATATAGTTATACAACACTCGTTTGTCGCTTCCGTATATCTGACACGACTGGTCAGCGGCGACTTGTATGCTGGAGCAGACCCCAGAGTTTTCCAATTTGCGGACAAGTCGGGTCCATTCTACAAAATGATCGTTCCCAACCGCCATGCCACCGATGAAAATGGATCCATGCGCGGGGTGCAGGGGACCGGGGACCCAAAACCAAGCCAAAAAGGCTTCCAAAGATCTTCATCCCTTTCTCGGATAAATATAGTACGACTCGGACGGGTAGTCGGCTGAGGGATCTTGAAGCATGTCCTATTCCTCATAAGCTACACACGATGAGCCTAAGGCCGGGGTTGACCCGGGCAGGGTTGACACATCATACTTTATGGTGGCCTCATAGAATTTTCTTGTGAGCCACTCCTCCTTCACATCCTCCGTGCACCATACACTTTGTTTGACCAATCGTACTGCCCAATGTGCTTCTCTTTCGCCACTTTCGAGACGAATTCCGCTTACTTTTTCCAATTGAACAGGCTTTGTTGAAATCCGTGCTTCATTTTGTCATAAGATGCCTTACCTCACGAGATGTACCTCCTATCCATGGTCAATAAGACACTTGGCCACTTTGATCTTGCCATTCGATGTGTTGACTTGGATCCAGCAAACGAATTGTTGCTACTTGCTACGACGGGTAGCGCTCAGGACCCATGCAGGGTAGAGTAGGCCAGAAGTGCGAGCCAACTCAGCCCAGCATCTTTCAGCCACAGCCCCCAACTTTGATGGGTTTTGGGATTGGCCACTCAGCGTGATCGTTAAGAGTTGGGTCTAGTTGGCTCCCCTAATTCCACTCTTCTCTGCCAGCAGGCTGGCCTTCTTGTCGTTGTTTGCCATCCACGGCTTCTTCTACCACTTTGGTGCAGTTGACTCCTCTTCCACGTCCTTTTCCACCAGCGAATTTTCCAAAGCCACCTTTCTTACCACCTTGGCCTTTGTTGTTGGAGTCATTCTAATTGTTTGGGATTCATTGCCCCTGCCACGACCTTCATAGTCCTTGTCCTTACCAAAGGTCTTGTTCGCTGGCATCTCCGCATAGAAAGGGTTCCCATTCACTTGATAATCTTCTTCATTCTCAGTCTTTTGTTGGCTTTTTGCTTCTTTTCCACTTGCATTTCGTACTGCTTCTGTTCATTTTGATCGGAATTCATGTCTGCCTTGCTACGAGTAATCTTTCGGTTCCCAATCCCTGTTCCTACCTTGCAACTGTCCTTTTCCTTTTCCACTTTGATGCCTGTCCTGATTCTGAATGTGGTCATTTTGGCAATTTTTTTCTTGTCTAGCTTCAGCACTTGCATCAGCAACTTTTCCTTGGATAAACTTCACATCCGAAGCTTGGCAGCGATGATCGGCTGTGGAATGTGTAGCTGCAGCTTGGTCCTTGCCCATAGACAAGATCATTGCACAACCAGTGTTGGTAACATCGTTCACCTTGGTACCTAATCCCTTGGAATCTTGAGCTTTTTGCCTTTCCAAATTGGCAAGTTTTTCAAACGAATCACAGACTTGATGCACAGAATAACAAAAAAACTCAAGGGAAAACTTGACGTAAAATACCCTTGTACTTAAGGTCTTGTTGTTGACCATCTTGGTTAGGCAGTCAGCTCCTTCGCTATTGTGAAATTCAACCTTCCAGTGACCTTCGGGTAGAATAATCTCTTTCATTCCCACTAAAGTGACACAACTCAATGCTCGTCTTACCTCCATCTTGGTCATTACTTTACGTAATCCGCGTACTTCTGTCCAATAACCATTGACCTTTCTTATTGTCCTCACCGTGGCGGCTCTTAGCCTTTGTCTGAGGAGCCAATTTCCTCAAGAATAGCCATTGTAACTCGCCCTCTGAAAGTCCTTCACCGGGAAATTTCGCTACCTGGACCACAAAACTCGCAATCTTGCCTTGCAATTTGAACGTTTTCCAGAAACCGCTTCCCATAATGATCCCGAGGGTCTATTGAGCCTTTCTTCTTGACTTCATACGTCAACGGATGTACTATATTGTGCCTCTTTACCAAGAGGTTATACCTGGACTTCTGGAGGTTGCCGGTCAGGCAGTCCATCAAACCGAGGATCCAAAGGTGCTTCTCGAGTCTCTACGTTTGCAGCCAAACCAGAAATTGTCTCTTAAAGAATGCCCAGTAATTTGGGTGCTCTGAGTACTTCGGCTCCTTCATAACTAGTCCGCTAAGCCTCAAACGAAGCCGATTGAGGAGGTGATTCGGATTCGTTCCTCGTGATGCTCCCACCGGATTCACGAACACACGGTTCACGGCAGAATTTCCCATCGCTTGTGCTTGAGCTACGGCGGCCGCCAGCAACGTTTGGCCCACTGTAGGCGGCACAAACCGCGTTGGTGTAACTTAATGATGTCTCATTTCTTTGAATTTCTTCTGTTTTTCCTTGATTTTGGCATCCTTTTCCTTCTTTCCTTTTTCCCTCTTCAGGGCCAAAGATCTCTCTTTCACAGACATTCTAGCGTCTCGGTCAATATCATTGCGACTTTCCGCAAACAGTACAGAGTGCTCCACCGACGATTCTCCTCCTTCAGTACCCAATGTAAAGCCAACAGGACTTGTAAAAAGACTAGTAGGATTTCCAGTATAAGCTGGGTGTGATCCAATAAAAGCTGACTGTGCCAGAGTGTGAAAAGCGTTGTAGGCTGTGGACGGACGTGCAGCTGGGGAGGTACGTTTTGGGTGGCCTGCCGGTGCTAGAGCTGGTCTAGTGAGCCTAGTAGTGCTGATAGATTACACCAATGTAGCCAATGTTTGCAGCTTTTTTGCATTCTGCTGCACTTGCTCTTATCGTCCCTGTTCTTCTTCCTAGCATTTGTTCTCAACTTCTTCAACTTTGCTCCCAGAGAGCTAATGGCCTCCGGCACGAACAGTTGGTAGCACATTCGCCGGAGGAGGAACAGTGTTCGGCAGCCTTACCATTCCCTTTGCTTCTTACTTCGTCAATCCAGCTTGATACATCCGAAGCATTACTTGAATCGTTGGAACTTAGAATTTTTGATAATCTCTTCTTAGAAGGTCGGGAGTCGTCAAATCACAAACCATTTTGTCTTCTACTTCGGCGAACGGACCAACGAAGATACCTACCTACCTACCTGGATGGAGTGGTTCAAGGCTTCGTGTCAGTTCATCAGGGAAATCAGACGAGCAAGATTCGAATCGACTTTGCAAGAACTAGAAGACTAGGAAGAGCGTATGGATCAGTTTGATCATCAAGCTGCGGTTTTGGTACAAATGGCCATCATTGCAGATGAAACGCGGCACGATGTTTGTTAAAAGTCCATGAATGAGCAACAATTTCTCAAAATATTGGTTTCATATGGAGCAATGGTATTATTGTTTATTGGAGTTTGGTTGGGACATTGGGGGAAATTTTATCCATGGAGCTTGATCACTTCCAATATGGGTGAAAGACACTTAATGGCTCAACTTTAATTCAAAAGAGGGTTTGTCTATTGTATTATATGCCATGCGTTATTGTTTGTTATTCCATTGTTTCTTCTTTGAACGCTATTTGTAATATAGCACAACATGGGTGTTGGCCTTTGCTTTATCTATTTTTTTTGGCTAGTCTCATTGAGACTGAGCTGTTCAGTAATCTGCATTTTTCTCCAACATATGGTCGTTTCACAGAAAAAGAATATGATTTTCAGACTCAGCATAAAATTCCGCATCTATATAGTGGTCATAAGACTATTTCATTTTTTGACCATTTTTGCCCCGTGAGCGCTGCTTCCACTATGGGCGATTCCTACTGAGTTCTGAGGTCATCAGGGAAGTTCCTACTGAGTTCTGCAGACATGAATTAATTATTTCCTGAGCTACAGAAAATTCCTGGAAGACATTTAAAGTGATTTTCTATGTTTTTTTATCATTGGGAAACCATTTTTCGTTCGTCTGTTTGACTATCTTTGCAGGAAGCCTGATTTCTGAGTTATACCATTTTTGCCTCGATCTGAAGTCACTGTTCACTGTTGCAGAGTGCAGACTGAAGTCCTGAGTGGTCCTGATGCATACATGCATGCATACGAGCAAACACAAGGCCCAACATCACCCATTGTTTGTCTATTCATTGTACAGCTCCATCAAGTGCTTTATTATTTTATTGATCCCAGTTCTGCTCGTCTTGGAGTCTTGGTCTGGTTTTATTTTCCACTGAAATCTTTGAGTACCTGAAATGGAGCAGGAGCAAACACCAAAGCAAGTGCAACCAGAGGATACTGAGACTATTCAAATAGAGGAACGAGATGCAAAGCGGGAATTTAACAATGTCACACGTTGTGGCGGCCCGCCGAGCTCTGGGAGCTCAGGATGCCTGCTTTCACAATGCAGGAAATGGTCATACCGAGGGGACATCTTGTTCCTCCCACTGCCCTATGTCAGGTGCCTCTTAGGGGGAATGTTTGCCCGGCGCGCGCCCGGCGCGCGCCCGGCGCGCGCCCGGCGCGCTACTTTTGTATTAACTATCCCGACTTCAGCCCCAGATTTACCCTCCCATGGAGAAGCCCCCCAAGTAGACCACGTTGCACTGCACACCTTCCCTACAAAGCACGTTGCAAAATAAAGCAATATCTGTGACTTCAACCACTCCAAATGTCATTTGTGTTGCACTTAACAAACAACATTGGTCCCACAAGTGTGGGTGTCAATACATTCATTACAATAGTGCTCCTTACACTCATCACAAACTGCGACGGTGGAGCGCCTTTGGACAATTGGACACAAACAACAACACAAGCAACAAAGCGTGGATTCAAAGATTGTTCCGGTTTCCTCAATAGCACCGGACGGTTGGGGCCCAAAAGAGGGCGGAAATGCTACATCACCCCTGCATTCTCGGGGGTCCCCAACAAAGGGAACAAAATCAAAACTCAAAACCTACGCCGGGGGTCACCATGATGCACCACGCAACAAAGCGTGGATTCAAAGATTGTCCCGGTTTCCTCAATAGCACCGGACGGTTGGGGCCCAAAAGAGGGCGGAAATGCTACATCACCCCTGCATTCTCGGGGAAGCGTGGATTCAAAGATTGTCCTAAGTGCGCCCCTTAGCGCACCCCCTAAAAGGTCACCGGTGGGGCACGGGTCCAAAAAGATGCCCGGCGCGCGCCCGGCGCGCGCCCGGCGCGCTAACGTTCCCCCTTAAGCCGCTGCCGCAAATGCTTAATAAGGCAGTGTCGCGGGCACCCGGTCCAGATGTCCTAGGTGACAGGGTGTCCTGACATGTGTCCATGGGTAGGGCCACATGTCCCCTCCTTTGGGCGGCAGCTCGGGGGGGGCGCCGAGCCGTGTGAAGTACATTTCAACACAAGGGGTATTGCTCCCGCTAGTCTACGGCACGATCGCCTCACCTCCGTGGCTTGAGTTGCGGGGTCCCGCTGCTTGGTAGGCAACTCCCTCCTGGACTGTGTACCGGCTCGCCTGTCACCGGTTGCTTCCATGGCTCCGGGTGACGTTTGCAACGGTCCCTAATGCAGCATGGCCGGGCTAAGACGAGCGGCCTTAGAGTACTACCCCTGCTGCTAGCCCGGCGGGTCGGCTGGGTCGCTCAAGCGCATTCGACCTGTAGGGTGTGGTTTGTTGTCATCTTTCCCTCGGCCACCCTAGGTGCGCAAGTGTGTGGGGTGTCCATGGCCCATTGGGGCTTGTTCACCCGTGTGCGCACCTGGTGTGTTGTGTGTGCGGTGCCCTTGGCCTCTTGGCGCTTGTTCACCGGTGTGCGTGCCTGGTGTGGTCTGTGTGCGGTGTCCGTGGCCTCTTGGTGCTTGTTCACCGGTGTGCGTGCCTCGTGTGTTGTGTGCAGTTTCCCTTGGCTCTTGGCGCTTGTTCACCAGTGCGCGCACCAATTGTATTGTGTGTGCGCTGTCCCTGGCATCTTGGCGCTTGTTCGCCAGTGTGCGCGCCCGGTGTGTTGTGTATGCGGTGTCCTTGGCCTCTTGGTGCTTGTTCACCGGTGCGCCCGCCTCGTGTGTTGTGTGTGTGGTGTCTTTGGCCCCTTGGTGCTTGTTCACCGGTGGGCGCACCCGGTGTGTTGCGTATGCGGTGTCTTGGGCCTCTTGGCGTTTATTCACCTGCGGTAGGGCAGTATCCGGTTGGAGCCATTAAAGGTCCCGCAGCAACTTGAGCATATGCTGGTAAAAAATATGCACCCCATTCTACTCTCCGGGCAGCCCCTCCATTGCCGGCAAGTCCGTCTCCTCAGCTTTCGGGCTAAAGAGTTGAAAATACCAAAGGCAGGCCCCCTATTGTACCATGCGCGTCTGCACTAGGAAAAGGAGGCTGAGTTCTTCCTCTTTTCCCATTCTGTTCTGCGGCACCGTCTGAAACATGCCATGCAGCTTGTGCATAAACTGCTCCGGTAGGTACCTATCCTTCTCTACCCATTGCTACCTTGCCAAGGCGCGCTCATCCCACCGTCATCCGGCCTCGTACCAGTCTTCTCCGGGGCTTGGCACCCCGTGTCCGAACATCTTGTTCAGCTCCTTTCATATCTTCTTCCACCCCGG
This sequence comes from Eutreptiella sp. 'Long Island Sound 2002', assembly GCA_964036045.1. Classification (NCBI taxonomy): domain Eukaryota; phylum Euglenozoa; class Euglenophyceae; order Eutreptiales; family Eutreptiaceae; genus Eutreptiella; species Eutreptiella sp. 'Long Island Sound 2002'. The sequence goes on from OZ038384.1 coordinate 74,446,928, forward strand.
TCCCCGCGCCAGCCCGCTGCGGGCGACCCCGGAATCCCGCATTAGTCCACACAGGCGTAGGCACAGTGGCCACTCCAAGCGGAGGCAGGCCGGCCACTCCGACAATTATCCCAGTTTGAGTGCCCTTTCCAAAAGCATGACATCCGGTAAGAAGGGTTCTCTAGCTGCCCTCCACTTTTTGCAGCACTAGAGCACGTGCTTTTTGTTCTCCCCTTGGGGGCAGTAGGGGCAGCGGTTGTCGGGGCATATCCCACATCGGTAAGCCCTGTCGGCGGTTCAGATGGCCCCCGCCAGTGACCCCCTGAGCAGGGAGCACAGAGTGTGGTGCATACCAAAACACTAAAAAACCAACCTTTTGTACTAAAAAAACCCTCACTCTAAGATGCACTAGAAAACCTTCGGTGTTATAATATAAAAAACTCCCTAGCAGGTTTTTTAATATAGATGGGGGGGTTGGGCGCGGAGCTTTTTAGTACATTTTGGGAGGGGTTTAGTACATTTTGGGAGGTCTTTTTGTTCATTTAGGGGAGTTTTTTTAGTACATTTCATTACGGGTTTGGTGCATTTTGTCAGGTTTCTTAGTACATTTTTGGGAGTTTGATAATGCGCTTTGGGGGGTTTTTTAATACATTTCGGAGCGTTTCGGGGCAATGTTAGCCATGAATCTCAATCCCGGAAAACAGGTTGGCTATATGTTGTGCCGTACGTCGAACATGTGTGGGGATGTGAAAAGGGCGGGGCTTGCCCCATTTCCATTTCCGGTATGACAATCGGAGAGGCGATGCAGCGTCACGGAAGCACATGTGATTGTACTTCCAGTGTTTTCCTTCACATTGCTCTTTGTATGTGTATTGCACTCTTTGTGTGTCTGCCTGGAGGGGCATTCTGCTTTGCTTCACACCCCCAGAGGTGAGTGGGGTCCCCCGTTTACTGTGGGGGACCCAATTTTTCCATTGTCTACCGTCTACTGTCTACCCCCCTCCCCGCTCTTGACTCTTCCCCTCTTTTTTGAAATGCACATTACCCGCACGAGGTGGCTGTTTTGGGTCTGCAAATATGCCACAAATACCTACAGAGCTGCATACAGATGGGTGTGGTAGAGGAAAAGGGGGGGGGGGGGTTGCCACACAAGGCTGAGCACCCGGAAAGAGAAGCAACCCATCCTAATTGACATGGGACAGCTTCATTATATGCTTACAGAGTCAGAGTCAGTGGTCAGTATTCTGTGTCAGATCTGCTACTGGACTTCTGTGGGGCCATTATGTGAAAAGTCAGAAGAATTGTACAATCGAATGCCAGTGGTGTGGTGCATTTCAGCTTTAATACATGCTTATGGGCTGATTTGCCTTCATAAGGCCTGCAAGATGTGGCAGTTTTCTTTTGGGGGATGGGGGGATGCCGAGGGCACACTGGGGGGGTAGATATTCAGTATTGCAGCAATGGCGGACGTAAATTTTTTTTAATGGTGAAAAGGGGGGTTTTTTAGTACAAAAGGGGGGGTTTTTTAGTACGAAACGGGGGGTTTTTTCGTATTCACCAGCAAAGAGTGTCTGTCTGTGTATGTGTGAAGTGTGAAGGGTTTTATCAAATGTACACAAGTTTGACAAAAAAAGTCATTATTCAGTTTCAACAAGTGTGGCCCACTGAAACCTACACACATAGACCCACAAACCAGACCAGAAAGAACAGAAAAGTGTACAGACAGAGTGCTATCAGATCCATCATTGCTCGATAGCTGTTATCAAATGTAGAATCTAAAACCCGACATCAGAACGTTTTCCACCAAAGATGGAAACAGTTGTTTTTTGCATTTGATGGATACTGATTTACAGGTCTGGGCTTTTGAAGGTCATTCAACGTTCCTGGGTGACAATCACCCTTGACCGTTTGTTGTGCAGTTCAGCAGATTCAAAGAACTCAGTACTACAACACTAACACAAACACACCCATCCTCCATTGTCAGAAAGGATGTGAGCACCAGCCCGAAATCAAACAAGCTTACCAAATGACATCCTACGGAACTTGAACAGCAGTTGAGAGGTCAAGCAGCTTGAGCACCCAAAATGGCCGAAGCCAGCAAGCCTCAGTGGTACAGTCAAAGAGGCAGTCAGGAGCTGCTGCATATCTCTGAGTAGATCAGAAACAGACAACTCTCCCCACAGGTGAAGTTGCGCTTCCGTCAACCGCTTGACAGCCGTGCAGGCCACCTCACCACCCCCACATCCTGCAGAGGCACTTGTACAACAGGCAAACGTGCTGCCCCCGAAGGGTGTACTGCAGTTGCAGTCCAGTTTGCATATCTTCTTTCAGCCACGCGTTTTGCCCCCAGAGGACAATGAGGACACTGATGCCATTCCATTGGCAGGCAACTCGCCCCCACGAGATCGACCCCCTTCCCCCATAGTGAACACATGCTGTGGTCATAGACTGCCAAAAAAGGCCTTCGAAGCGGGGACCCAAAGCCCTTCAGGTAGTGCAACCCTTGCTCAACCACCGCTTGGCACGCCACAAACTAGAGTACCTGGCATTTGCTGACTGACATGGTGACAAACAAGCTGCTAGGGACTTGGAGATTGGGCCCAAATCTCTCCGCGATTGGAGACAGATGAAAGATGTGCTTGAGGCACAAGCGCCCCTGAGCAGGGCTTCTTTTGAGCGGGGGGGGGGGGGGGAGGGAGGGGGGGGGTTTGGCCAGCGCACCCCCCCCCCTTGTCTTTGCACACCAAAACAGTTCCCATGTCTTGCAGGGTGGTCCTGCAGTACCTCTTTTCCTTGACATTTGTGGCCACCCTCCGAACATGGCGCCACATCCGGTCAACATCCCCGAATGTACTGTCACTTTTTTGCCCAACCAACTCTGCAAATGCCAACTCTGTCAACGTGTCACGCAAGATGTTACACCACACAACGAACTCAAAGCTGGTGAAATGCTTCAGGGCTGCCTTTGCTGCAGGAACATCTTTCAAAACATTGAAAATGGCACGAAAATGGCCTCTGCCTTGCTCTCCTGGACTCCCTGGTGCCAAGGCGTCCTCTCGCCCCCCCACACCCGGCCAAAGAACTCCTTGGCCTCCCTTGGCACCAGACCTGCAGACAGCATCGTTTAACTGACAGGAAAGAAAAGATAAAAAAAAAAGAGAAACAAAAGTTTTGGAAGTGACGCAGTCTCAGGGCCCCAATGCTCTGTTTAACGGAGGGTGGGAAGAGTCGTGAGCAAAGAGAGGGGGATAGACAGCAGATTTGGTCCCCCACAATGAAGGGAGGACCCCCAGTAAGTATGCACTGTCACGAACCACAAAACTGAACTTTTACAGAATTGGAATGGGGGGGGAGGGGGGGAGGGGGTTTTGCACCCCCCCCCCTCCCCTTGGTATTCAATTATTCTAAAGAAGCCCTGCCCCTGAGGGTTGAGGCCCTCAGGCCAAAGCCCCATACCAACCCGTCATCAAATGGCAACCTGGATCAAGGACAGTTGGGAGCAAATCCCCAATGAAGCCTTGAAGAATACCACAGTTGCTGCCTACTTCCATGATGGTCTAACATTTTCGCAGCTATTAGATATTGCCTATTTCCGCGATGAATCAGGTCACTCCTCATCAGATTCTGACTCAGGGTCCAGCGATGATGCAGATGGTGGTGATGAACAAGACGGATCCACCTCTGATGGGTCCGCCTCAGACGGGCCTGAGTTTGTGCATTCTAGTGGCACTGGCAGTGCACACAGTGTTTCAGAAGGTCAGGTGATCAACAATGATGGTGAGGTGGTTCAGGAAGGAGATTGTCCTACCACTGATAAGGACAGTGAAATGGACAGTGACAGTGAAGTGGTTTGGGCAAAGTCTGCTCGGGGAACCTGGGGCTTAGGCCACACCTTTGGGGACAAGTTGTATTTCACCAGTCAAAGTGCAATGCGCATCTAATCTGGGTAATCTGCAGACTCATGGGCTAGTGTGACTGGGCAGGCCAGGCACAACGTTGGGAAACCCGTGTGATTTGCCAGAGGTTGCCTCAGCAAACTGATTGTTAAATCTGGTCTTCCATGGAATCTGAAGGGGCTTTGAAGGACGTATGAGCGCTCGAAAATAACCAAGTCATCATTCACTTGGGGCTCTAAAACATGACAATTGCCACAAATGTTGGCTAGATAGTCTCAAACTCTGGCTGGGCAAGAGAGACAACCAAAAACAGGAAGGCCTGAAGGAGCAAAGCACTGGAGCGCAAGAGCTGAATTCTATTTTAGCAAAGGTGTCCAAGGATTCAGCTTCTATCTCGGTCCTTTGGGACCATGAAAGGCAGTGCAGACAGTGACGCAGGAAACAACCCGTATCTTGGCAGGTCCTGCAAAGCAGGGACAATGCTATCACTCTGCAGCAACAATGGACACGCCTCAATGAAAAATACGCACGCAAACACACAAATGCCTGAACAAGATAGAGGATAGAGGCAGACCATACCAATACATCCACATTTCAGAACACTTCACAACCCCCCCCCCCCCCCTGTCCATCCCCCCGCACCCCGCCAAGTGACGGTTCCCCCCACAGGGGGGGGGGGCACCACTCCCGACCAACCACTTACCGTGCCATACTATGTGGAATTTACTGAATTGCTTGTTGTAGGTTGCCCAAGGCTGTGGGATTCACACTGACATGCATAGATGCTGATGGTGCCATGCACCTAATGCAAATAAGCACAAGTCTCAGTGCACTGCATCCATTCATCAGTTTTCTGCCTGCCCCTTCTTCTGAACAGGGTGTAGAACTTCCTCTTCTGGTCCCACATTGTCTTGAACAACTGTACGTGTTCCACATCAGTGACAGGAATGGACGAGCTGGCTGCAGCAGGCTTTGCTGCAGGCTGCTTTCCACGTTTGGGTGCGGGTTTGAGTGCAGGTTTAAGAACTTGGGGCCACCAGCTTTTTGGGGATCCACTTTTCCTCCGGGATGTCCCGACCCCCTCCTGCACCTGAGTCTTAGTTCCGTGAATAACACTCAGGAGACACACCACTGTCATTCTACATGTATGCAAGGGGAGGGGATGCATCAGGGAATCCCAGAGGTCCGCATATGTGCACATGAAGCCGAAGACACCCCTCCCCCCTCTAGTTCCCAGGTTTGTGCACAGCTTCATCATGTAGGCTGCTGATGTATTCATGCCACTGTGTGCAATGATAGTGCGAGGGGAACAGGCGCTGCCCGGGGGAGAACTCGGGCCTGCCATTTCAGAGTGACGTGGTATCGCTCGAATGTTCCTCACCATTGTATTCCATACCCTCACGCCCTTCAAAAACCACATCATTGGCGGCTTCAGAGAAATGATGAGTGTCCAAGAAAACAATGAGTAAGGCCTCTCGTGGGGGGCAGGGGCATGGATTCAAAGCAAGGGCTCTCTAAATTTCCCCACCATACACAGCCTCGCCCTTCACATGTAGTTTTGGAGGGACGTGTGTACACAATGCTTCTGTACTGATCACCATGGGGAGAAGGGCCTTGCACAAAATCCAGCACACGCTCCTTTGTGGAACGGACATAGCACACAACAGCGCCTTGAGGGAACATTTTCAGAGGTCTGAGAAGGGCGATGGGTCAGAACAAAGGAGGTGCACATGAGCTCTAACAACGAGTTCTCACAGTTGCGCAGTCCTATGCAATATGACGCTGACACAGGGGGGGGGGGTATTGGAAATGGGGAAGGGGGGTACAAACCATAACCATGAACCTGCCCCCCTTCAACCGTGTCCAACAAACACCATGTTCAACAAACACCGTGTCCAACGAACACTTGGTGCTCAAACCATTGTGTTTTTGGTACCCAAATGAATTAGGTCCCAAGTTTTAAGGTGCAAGATTTGAACTTGGGACCTATTTAGGCTCAACGATTGCAGAAGTCTCGCGCAGATAAATGAATATGAATGGTAATCCTCGGTGTGAAGCAACAACATCGCTGAACTATAGGACCTCTCTTACACACCATGACTGATTATGTACTTCCACCTGGCCCGGAGGTGCTAGAGGAGCAGTACTCTGGGGCAGGCCTGTGCCACCCTTGCTTTTTTTGGCCTGAGAACAGGGGCTTTCGTGCCCCTACCCCTCCCTGTACCAACCATAGACAGATTACACGAAGAAAAGCATGGTGGCAGTGAGCAATCCGTGACAGCGAACGACATCTTGGCACACATGGAGATCCGAGGTTTATGCTGATAGATATGCCCAATATACTTTTGCAGGGGAGTAGTAATACCATTAAGCTGAGCACAAGGTAATGCATGAAGGGGGACAAACACACACTGGAAATGCAAATAACACCAAATACAAAGTGTGTCAGGGTAGGGTAGAAGCGGCATAATGCAGAGGATGTCGACACACACATACACACACAAACACAGAGAAGGCAGACTTCAAGATTGAGGGAAAAGCAGCTCCCTCCAGCCCTCGGATGAAGTGGCCTCTGCAGGAACTGGTGCTGGCTGTGGTGGGGCTCCAGAGTCCACCACAGCAGAACACACAGGCTCAGGAGGTTGCGGCTGAGGCTCAGCAGTAATGGAAGACTGACCACAGAAGGGCTCAGGAACAGTAAACTTGACATTCCGGTTGGACTGTGGGTTAGTGGGACAAGCGCTGGGTGAGGAATCTGAATCAGTCACAAAGGGTACAGGTAATGGACTTGTGGAAGTCACAGGGGCAGCAGCAGAAGGCATGCTGCTTTTCAAAGGCGTCAAGACTGGGGCTTCATCAGCCATCATGGCTCCGTACCGTGAATGCCAAATTGCTTGTTCCTGGAAACACATGCAATGGAGGCAGGGAGGGCAAGCATGTCCATGGGTCCAACATCATTATCATTATCAACCCCGCCACCACCACCACCACCACCAACGGCAGTGGGAGTGCTAGACCTGTGGGAGTGCTAGAGCAATAGGAGTATGACCCGGTGGAGTGCTGGGTTGCAAGAGTACTGGAGCCATGGGAGTCCCCAAATGAATACTGTGGGAGTGCTCAAGCTGTGGAAGTGCTACAGCTGTGGGAGGAGCAGAATGGAAAGGATCTGGAAGTTGCCTCTTGCCCCAGAAAATTGGCTGTCAGCAATGGAATGGCCTTGTAACACAAAATAAAAAAGCATTGGACGCCCGTGCCGCTTCAAGTGTTCACTTACCAGCCATTAAGGCCCTCTACAAAGCATAGCCAGGGAGAGTCCCGTCAGTCAACTTACGGTACTTCGATTCAGCATAATCATTCAGAAAAAAATACTATCACACACACAATGGCAGAGATTTAGGCTGGCCATACCAAATTTCCTAGGGAAACCTGCACTTTACCCTTAAGGCTTAAATATGCTCTGTGTTGATTGCCACATGACTGGTTGCCCAGTAGACAAGCTGGCTGCCTTCATATCTTTGTGGCTGCCTAGGCTGCAAGCTGCATGCATTCGTGGCTGGCTACCTACCAAGCTGGCTGGCTGCGCTGTTTGGCTTGGCAACTTGATGGCTAGTTCACTGTTTGCAGCTAGATGACCAATTTGCTGACTCATTGGTTGGGGCGAGTCAGGGTTTGAGTTTACCAGATAGGTAATGTGGCCAGCAATGAGAAGGGCACCGGGCACGCTTTCCCTTGGTTCCAAGGCCTGTGAAGCATCCCCAGCTCCCCACCCTACCAGGCTTCAATGGGAGAGTGTGTTGTCACAAATTTTCTTACCCAACTAGACTAGCAGCCAACCAATAAGGTAGGAAGATAGGCAGCCGCTGTAGGAAGATAGGCAGCCACTGAATGAGCTGAGCAACAATATGCCGGCAAGGCACTCCAACAGCCTGGCAGCTAGCTAGCTAAACACGCATGTGCAAACCTGGCCGGACAAATGGACTTATAGCCAGCTAGCTAGGCAAGTAGGCATATAGACAGGTAGGCGGATGGGCAAAGAGCAAGCTAGTTAGCAAGTTGTGCACGGAGACAAGCCGCTAGCTTGCCATTCAACCAACAAACATCCAAACAGCCAACCAAACAGCCAGCAACCTCGCCAAATCCAATCAAATTTGTGTCCAACTAGCCAGCCAAATACCCACACGAAGAGGCAACTAACAAAGCAAGCGGGTGGGTGGTTCGGGGGACAGACCAGCCAACCAGCCAACTAGCCAAACAAAATCCTTGAATATGCCAACATATCATCTAGTTGACGTCTGAAACCTTGATTTTTGAAATTTGCACAACCAAACAGGGGGTAGGGGGCGTAAGACCCCTCAAAGGGCAAAGCACGACAAGGCACCAAGGTCCACGAGCCGCCAACCTGCTATGCACATTGGCTTGACCCCACCATCACCACAGCACCCATGTATATATGAGAAGACAAGACCAAATCTGGAGGCACTTCAGTTGTCTGCATGCGGTCAGTCAATAACCACACAATCCACGACACAGATTGCACTGACCTTTGACTCCTCCAACTCCTGCAATCGTTTCTTCCTCTCAAGCGCCCAGTGTGCCAGACACCTTCGCACAAACTTCTGGATCCTCAACACCTTCCGAATGACACGCTCCATTGTAGCGGCTTCTATTGTGTGCCATGCTGCTGCCTCCTGGGATGCAATTGCCCTCCTCTCCCATGCCTCTTCAGGGAGGACGAACGGCAGCATGGCACTTGCCCGCTCACCATGACTAACAGCACAGAGATAGTCTCGGCAGAGTTCCTCATCAATCTCGGTGCATCCACACAGCAGCTGCCGCCAAGAGACTGCAAGTGCTTGTGCAAGCGCCGTCCGCTGCTGTGCTTCATACGTGTCCAGTTCCACCAACCTCTGATTCCACCACTCCCTTTTCCACTGCAAGAACCCTGGCGTGTTCTCAGCCGCAGTCTTTGCCTCTGAGATAGCAACGGACTCCCGAAACTGCAGCTGTTGGTGAGGAAAAGAGTGCATGGGGCTGGGATTCAATGAGGCGAGCAAAATGCAGTTTACTTCAGATTGATTAGCAGCGCTCCTCAAGGGTCTCATAGGATCCATGCAGTATGCGTGCACCTGATTCGGGCGGGTTCTTTGCCCCATCCTTTGGCCATGAAAAGTAAAACCAACTTGTGAGTATCAGGCTGGACTTGCATTTCCAATTGATATGATTGGTATCTGCAGAATGTTTTAGGCTGCTAGGGGATTCAGTGTGGCCGGGCTCTTTAGAACACAATGTTACGGACTCAGTTTGGTGTTTGAGCCTTCTTACAGACCTTCAGGGCACAATGTGATTTGTCGCCCCTTTGTGGGCTTTGGCAATCTCAGGACCAGCAGGCCCAGGCTGTGGCTTGTGGATGGGTTTGCACAATTTCTCAGGCTGTTGTACCCCCCTGGCCCCATGCAATGGTGCTATTCTGGTGATGAACATTTCCGCTCACCATGTCTTGTGTAGGACGTTTCATCTTCCGGCTGTCCACTCAGCCTTTAGTGTGGGGCTCGTTTGGCGGTGCTTCAGGGGTGGATTGCCGAAAGTGCAAAGCGAGCATGCCAAGAGTGTAGCTGGCATTGCTCAAAGGGGAGAGTAGTTCAAGCTGGCAGACCAAGAGGCGGCGGCGGCCTCGGCAAAAACAGGTGGCCGGGTGGAAGGGGGGGGGGGGGTGGAGCACAGGATAGACGTGGAGAAGAATGGCGGGCAAAAACATCTGCACCAATTCCTTTTTGTTGCCGCTATGGTGGAGGAAGACCTCTGACCGTTGCTTGGAGCGTACGCTGGACGTGTTCCTGGCCTATGCATCACAATGTGGCCGGTCGATTGCTTGGCAGGTGCACTTTGCCAGGGCTTCGGACCCTGCACTACAGAAAAGGGGTCCGGGGGGGGCTAATTAATTTGGGAGATGGATTTGAAAGAAAGACAAACAGACACCAAACACAATGCAGAAGCATTGCAGAATTGAGGCAATGCAGTCCACAGTCTGAAATGAGTGCGTGGTTATTCACCAAATCAGACCTGCTTGAACCTCAAACACATACAGGGGGGGGGGGGGATTCTGTACGGGGATTTTTCCGCAGGGGAAAATTCCGCACCTTCCAAATCTTCAGTGCATTGGAACACCTGTTGACAACACCTGCAGAAGAGCGGGAACAAAACAAATGGGAGCGCGCGGCGAAGGACAAGGCATACGGTGGTACGGTGGCTTACATGGACAAAATTCCGCACCAAGATGAAATACGGAATTTTCCCCACGGAAAAATCCCCCCGCGGAATTCCCCCCCCCCTGTACAGGACAAGACGACATTGATGATATACTCCAGTGCAACTGTATTGGAAGAAACAATGATGTACATGAAGAACAAGGGGTCTGGGAAGATCCCTGGGAGGGTGCAGCCCCCAGCCAGGGTGTGGACATGTATACACCCTCTGCACCTTCCCAGGGGTTCAATTTCCCTGCCTGTATGTGTGAAAGCCAAAGAGAACAAAAAGTGGGGGGGCGGAGCTACGAAAATGGGGGGCCGGAGGTCATTTGGGACAACCGTCGGGTCAGAACATCGTGCAGGAGCCAATGAGTACCTCCTCGATGCAGAGCCGGTTCACTGTTGCCTGCCTCGTCAGCAGCCCCTGCAGCATGAGCATCACATCCTGCCAGCACTGGACCACCAGGCTCTGACGTGCCTCGTGCTCTGACTCCCGCATTTGGACCTGCTGCTGTGCGCGCGACACATCCAGCAGCATGCTCTGCTGCTGCGAAACGGCGCGCTGCCGCTCTTCTCTTTCTGCTACCTCCTGCACACATCAATGCACACAACGTTCACAAGTGTGTCATCACACCCATCTATGTGCCCATGTGGTCTTGTGTCCACAAATATGTGCACCCTCTTGCTGCCTGATCCTCCCACAGGCCCCTTGACACAAACACCAAAAGATCAAGAAAATGGCGCACACTGTACCCCCGCAGGCGCCACAGGTCCCCGAGGTAGTACCGTGCCTGCGCGTCTGTACCTTGCACACACGCCTGTTCCTTGCGCGCACAGCAAGGTGTTCCTTGTGCATGCAGCAATGACACAAATGCACCCCATCCTCAGCCGACCCATGATCAAAGTGCACAGCCACAGGTAGACACTCTGCACGCATCAGGGATTAATGCAATTTCAACTCGGAGCCCTCATATCTTATCTCAGGAGGACATTTTCATTTTGAATTTGGTACCCCATCCAACCACATTCTGATTTGTCTACAAAGGCCATCAAACCAAGATTCAGCTTCTCAATACCTGGCCACCTGGGGACCAACCCACTGGTAACATACAGCACAGACGGGGGAAGGCATTACTAAATGGAAACAAGCCCCTACTCACCCATGATACACGGGATCAAACTGCAAATTCTGGACTGCGCCCGAAACTTCAGGATATTCACGAGCGCGCGAGCGTGTCCACTCAGTGGCAAGGCCCCTTGGAACCTACTGGCCAGTCACCACCCGACCAGCAGCTACCAACCAACTGAAAGGCGATTGAACCAACTGGATGAAGTATATGCCCGAACGGAAGGCACAGCACCAAGGTACGGCCCCAAAGCCAACAAAGTGCCCCGCTTGTGCAGGCAAGGCACCAACATTGACGGTTCCACCAGGTAGTGGTTACTGCACAAGGCGGGGCTTGCGCATGGGGAGGGCGGGGCGGGGGGGTTTGGCATGTTGCCTTGGTGTGTTGTTCTCGTCTGCAGCTGGCAGCACCTACTGGCCGATCGCCATTTGCTGCCCTTCCCTTGGACCCTTTCCCTCCATAGTTGGTGGTGCCCATCGGCCTCTCACTTCCCCGTATCCTTCCTCTTTATCCTTGCCCTATCTTCCCTACTTCCCTTTCCTTTCCCTTGGTCGGTTATGCCAACGGAGCCCCTGGTTTCACTGCTCTGTTCGCGGTTTCCTTGTTTCACTGCTCTGTGTCGGGTCCACACAGAGGAGGGCAACTGCCCTTGCTGTTGGCCAGGTGTGTCCAAGCAGTCATCCCAAATCGGCGGTGTGGGACCCCTCCCCAACGGCGGCTTTTGGGCCCTGGGATGTCCACTTGCGGGGTCTATTCCCCGTGGGGGGTACAAAACAACCTTCTGCCAGTTCATTCCCGTGCTTGTGGCGCGGGGGGGGGGGGGGATACGGCCCCCAAACCCAGGAGGATCGGGGCTCAGACCCCAGAAACAGAACCAACCTCAAGGGAAGACACCATCACAGGAATGTGGCACAACAGCAAAGAGAACAGTCATATAGGTCACTAGTAAACACCCACACAAAACCTTACTATCATTTGAGAGCACAAAGATTAAACACTCTGGTAAGCTCACACATGCAGGTGGGGACAGCAGGGGGTGCCGTAATTAAAAAAAAGAAGAAAACTCGGAGTGTCCAATACGCCCTACATTGGCGGTTGGTTGGTAACCGATGGCAATTGGTGGGTAACCGCTGGCGGTTGGTGGGTAACCGATGGCGGTTGGTGGGTAACTGATGGCGGTTGGTGGGTAACCGCTGGCGGTTGGTGGGTAACCGCTGGGGGTAAGTAACATGGGGACATAAAAAAGACCAAAAAAGCGAAGCTAAAATTGTTGCAGGAAGTGGGGTTTGAACCCAGAATCCCTAGAATCAGAGCCTAGTACAACTACCGATTAAGCTATGTGAGGATCTGTTAGAAGCTAACTATCAGAGAGTGCATGCCATAGTAAAAAAAAAAAAAAAAAGGGTGTGTGTCCTCATGGCACCCCCTGGGGGACAGGGACGCAGATCAAATACGCAATGTGGGGCAACTTTTTTGTGCCAAATCATCGCATGTGGTGTTGTCTTCGGGGTTGGCACTTCATGAATTGCATTTGCATGCAGCAAACCCATATGGTAGAGTAGTGTGCTCTCTTTAAGCGGGAAGCTGATGGACGCCACCTTTGGGTCTGGATGGAAGACCAACAGCTCCAAAGAAGCCCAAAATGGCATACATACGGGCCTACAAACAGGGCTGCAACTCAGGGGTGCACCACGGAGGGTTTGAGTAGCACCTCTGCAGGTAGCACACCCCACTGAACGCTGCTGTGCATTGCTAGGGCACCCCGGGGTTGTAAGGCCAACGGTGGTGCCACTGCCACCTTCCTGGTAGGCCGAATGGGATCCCCGAGAAAAACGTGGGGGCGTTAAACACCCTTTTTCTTGATCCTGTCGCAGTTGATTGCTGTATGCATCCATCCCCCAACCCCCATCACCACCGATCCAGGCCACCTGGTGATCCGGAGCCCCCAAGGCTCTGTGTTGGCCCTCCCACATCAGTTGTGGCGAAGAGCCACAGTCATAGAAACAACTGCAAGCACAGCCTCTGCTGGTGCCGCCATGCGAAACGACCCCATGGGGGCAGAGGGCCGTATTGGTGGGGATTAACATTTCACTCGGATCCACAACACTGCGCTGCCCCCCCGGGTGGTGACGTGTGAGCTGTCGTCTGTGGTGTTGCTGGAGACAATGTCAGCACAACAGGCGGCACATGCAGATCACAAGAGAGCTTGCTCAAACTGCGAGGCTACACTGCTTTGATGCCCAAACAGGGCTTCATGCCTGGGCTCCGCTGACGAGCAGCCTGCCCAGTCCACCAGCAGAGGGTTTGTGTCCAGGTCAGTGCACTCAAGGAAGTGCGCTATACAACGCCAATCGAATCAAAAAAAGGGGGGCAGAAGTGCAGGTTTCCCATCTGTGCTGCCCCCTGTGCGGTCCTACCAAACCCAATCACAGGTGACTGCCACCCCCACACGGACCTGTCGCAGCTGCGCCTCCAGATTGCACAGGGCTGTACGAATGGTGCGTTCCTCAGACACATGCGACAACACGTCCAGTGGACGTTTGAAGGCGCACTCATGGATTCGTTCCCATTCAACAACCTCCGCGTTGGCCTGTTGAGTCCGGGCTGCAGCCTCCGCCTCCTGCAACGCACGCTGGCGCCGCGCTGCTTCCTTCTGCTGCACCAACCGCTCCAGCTGCATCACATGGCCCTCCAACTGCTGCACCTGCATTTCTGTGAAGGTGCCCTCAGCCTGTAGGATAGAGGTGTGGTGCTCAGTAGAGGATTGTGCGGTGGAGCTGAGGTTAACGCACCAGATTGTCCTGCATGTTATAAAAGCAAAAGGCCAAAAAGCACCAGTTTCGTTTGACTGCTGGCCCTGCACTCCCTTGATACGGATGAGGTACGCTAGTCATCCAGTACATGTGACAAGGCCTGTATGCCAGGGATTCAGTCTGCCAGTCCCCCTCAGCATACCCAGGTACGCCTAGGTAGACCTTGGGATTGCCCAAGGTCTGACCTCCCCTGTCCCTCACCTGCAATAAAACTTGCCATCCAATTCATGGGACAAACAGAAAAAAAGATAGTCCTACCCTCACAAAAAACACAACTTGAACTTTGTTGCAAGAAATATAGATGTTCAATGCTTTTTTTTCAGGGTGAAGGTGGGGACTAATCCGACAAAAATTGTAGTCAGAAAACCACTTGGGGGGGGGGGGGGCTAGCTGTGTGCCATTGCATCAAACTAAAACCATTTGGGGGTGGGGGTCAGTGCAAGGGCTGCAGTGTGTAGCAATGAAAGAGGGAAACCTGCGATCAAGTGGGGGCGCCATCATCCAAGTAAGCAAGGTCCAGTGTTCATTACAAGCAATACATTCATATCCAGTGGCCATCTACACCTCTCCGTTGCCTTAGTGAGAACCTCCAGTGGAAAGGAGCTCAGATGGCATCTAGTCCTGCTCATCTGTTTTTTCAGCAGCAGCCGTGGCCATCTTTTGGTACTTGCTCAGTGTGTGCACTCAATGCAGCCTGCTCGCTAGCTGGCACTCACCACTGGGCACCAATGGTCTACCCAGCCTTCAACACTTGGCTACTAGTGTGTGACCCTGTGTCTTGTAGCTTGCAAGGCGACAGTGTGCCCCGTGCCCCTGTTGCGTGACTGTAGTGTGTAGGTGTCCTGCGTGGCCCCTAGCACAACATTACTGGACCCCTCTATCCTGTGGCAACTGTTGGGCGCTGCACCTCGGTGTGTTGATGGCAGGTTCGTCACAAACGTTTCTTCGTCTTCTTGGTCATCAAGGCCCCTGTGGGGGGGGAGTTTGCCCGGCGCGCGCCCGGTGCGCTACTTTTGTATTAACTATCCTGGCTTCAACCCCAGATTTACCCTCCCCCGGAGGAGCCCCCCAAGTCGACCAGAGTGGACCACAAACCTTCTCTACAAAGCACGTTGCAAAAGTCCAAATAGCTGAATTCAACATCCATGTGTATCCATCATGTATTGCCTAATAAACAACTTGTTCCCCACAAGTGTGGGCATCAATACATTTGTCACAATAATGCTCCTGGCACTCACCACAAACTGTGCTGGTGGAGCGCTTCTGACAGCATAACACGCATGCATCTGCCTCATCCTCTCCCTCATCTTGCGTGGCAGCTGAGTTGCTTTTATCAGTCCAAACATGAGGCGGGACATGGTCCCATGGCCCATAAGGTGCGTGACGGACCTGCCTCTGAATGCAAAATTGCGTGAAATGCAACAAAAAACGCACGGACTGGTGCAACTCATTAGGGCCGCCATGCTAAATGTTCCTGACCAAACCCCAATGCCACAACTATTCAAACAAATGCTCAATACGTGCCCTATACCGTCCATGCACATCATTGTACGACCTTTGCCGGGCCGTCAAAGTTCCATTCTTTCTTCCAATGAATGGCACAATGACATGAATCCGGACTTTATAAGTGCCGTCATGGCCCCCAACCTCAAACTCAAAGAAATCACCATGAGTACGAGACGGTCCATACCCATCCCAAATCAGAACAGCAGCAGATGACCAGGGGGCCAAAGGGCAAATCCATGCCCAAAATATCAACGGCAACAGTTACCTTGTAAACATGCGACGCATACTTAGTTTGCAAAGGCGGAGCACAAGAACACTGCACAGAACTTGGGGCAGCAGTACAATGTATCACCAAGACCGGCGATGCCGGCGATAGAATGCTGACCCTGCCCTCCAAGAGAGCCATGGCTGCCCGCATATAAAGCGGACGCAGTCCCAGCGCACAGCGGTCAACGGACAAGACTGACACTACACAAGTACCTGGGAACGAAAAAGTCACCCCCTCAACATGTCAGACTGCCGCCACCTGAGACGGTGATCATGCTGGACCCAACCACACGCAACCATGGTACCCAATAAAGGGCGGGGTGCAGCATGCAACCCCCCCAAACAAAACGAGACACGGTTGGGGTCCGGTGGGCGGACGTCCGAGCCCAGAAGCGGTGCGGCCGCCGTGGGTGGGTGGGCGAAAAAAGACAGAAAAACTGCCTAAGAAAGGAAGCGCAAACAAAAGTTGAAACGAGGTTCAACTAGTGTTTGCAAAGGCGGAGCACAAGAACACTGCACAGAACTTGGGTATTCATTCTCCGCCGCAACCCTCCCTGCCCCCCCCCCCCCCAGCCCTAGCCACGCACTGGTGCCATCAGGAACCCGCTGGGCATAGCGCCGCTGGGGAACCTGAAGGGTTAAAACTGAGTCCTAAAACCCCTCTGATTCCTAAACCCCCCCCCCAACCCATAAAACTCCCCATGGGCCTTAGGGCCGGCACCGCAAGTCAAGACAGCCAAAGCGACGGGCGATACGGGCTGTATGCTCCCGGACCCACACACGGTGATGGCGACACAGCGGCAACAGCATCGGATCCGTCGGCGCCGAGTAGGGCTGCAGGTGGGCGCCCGGCTGCTCTGCAGCCAAACGGCCACGGCGCCGGGCGCAACTCGGCCAAGCCGAGGCTCACTCAGCAACTCAGCAACGAACCAAGATCCATAACACCGGCCTTAGGGCCAACACTGCAGGTAGCCAGATGGGGCTTTGGCTCAACAAAGTGCTTACGTTGGCGGTGCTGGTGCCGCGACCGTCATTGCTGTTGGTCCCGTTGCTATCAACGCCAGTGCTCGAAGCATCCACGACTTTAGAGGGCGTGTGGATCGCGTCGCGCATCGAGAGGGCGGCGGCGAGCAACATCTGCGCCAGTCCTTCAGCGTTGTCGCTGCCAGTGCCGCTGCTCATGTTCCCGCTGTTGCCAATGCCAGTGCTCGAAGTTCCACGCCTGCAGGTGATGTGGCGACATAAAGGCAACCACACCGCTGTTGCCACCGCCAGAACTGCTGGTGCCGCTGCTGCTGCCGCCAGCGTCACCGCTGCTGGTCCGACTGCCGCCAATGCCAGAGTCTGATGGCTCAATACCTGCAGATTGTGATGGCGATACAGAGGGAAAACCACTGCTGCTGCCGCGGCTGCCAGAGCTGCTGGTGTTGCTGGTGCCAGTTTCACCGCTGCTGGTCCCGCTGTCGCCAACATCGGGTGTTGATGCTCCTACCACTGCACATGGTGACGGCGATAGAGAGGCAACACCACTGTTGCCGCCGCTGCTGCAGAGCTGCCACCGCGGGTGCTGGTGCTGCCAGTGTCACTGCCCCGGCGGCGGTGGTGAAGGACCCGACCGAGCGCAGCGTCCAACCGTCGTGCGCAAGCGCCTCCAGCGCAGGGGCCCTCTGCAGCGACGCAAGCAGGCCGCACTGCACGCACTGCACCGCAGCGTCGAGCCCGTTGTTGAGCTCCTGCAGGTCCGTTGTCGAGAAGGCCTGGGCGTGCGTGTCCACCTCCGTCTTGAAGGCCGCCACCGACTGCGCCACAACCTCCGTCGTGCCGTTGGCCGTGAGCTGCAGGACTGCCACAATGTCTGCGACCAGCGTGGTGACCTCGGAGGAGCGGCTTGAGCCGCAGAACCATGTCCACAGCGCACTCGACATTGTGCACGACCGCCGGCAGCAGCGCCGGGCCCCGCCCCGCGTCCGCCAGGGCCTTGACCTCGGCAATGGCGGGGGTCAGGCCCACGAGCACCGCACTCTCGACGGTGGCCAGGCCGCGGTCAACCAGCCCCTTCTCAACCCCCGCGATCTGCTTCATGCGGTCCAAAAAGGAGCCGCAGCACCCGCTTGTCGCCTCAGCATGCTGACCCGCCGGCACCGGCCCTCGGGCCCATGGGGAGAGGGCAGAACACTACCCCCCCCCCTACAAATTAAAGACAGAAAAACTGCCTAAGAAAGGAAGCGCAAACAAAAGTTGAAACGAGGTTCAACTAGTGGATTCCACAAATAAGCACCCCATATGCCACCAATTGAACTGATGGGCATGGAGCGTATGAAATGTGTCATAGAGAAGGGAAAATGGGGGCAATGGTTGAAAGGATTCACCCTGCCAGCCTAGCAAATTTCTTGTACAACATGGTTCAGATATTCGCGAACATGGGCAACGCTTTGACGCAATGCCTTCTCCGAACACCCTGTGCTGCCCGACATGGTGGGGAGAAAAGAGGGATGGAAAATGGGTGAAAATGGTTGAAAACGGGTAAAGATGGGTGACAATTCAAATATGCCACATCCAAAATGCATAAGAAGCTAAAAAAAAACCCCGGCATGGAACAAAAAACTTGTGAAAAGGGGCATTCCCCATATCCCCACCCGGAAAGGGGCCATACAAAAAGCCTAGATTACGGCTCCGTATCAAAAGTGGCCCAAAAAGATGCCCGGCGTGGGCCCGGCACGCTGCCGCTCCCCTTGTGCTATTTAGGGAGAAAAGTGCTAGTCATTTGTCTGCTACCGGCACCCCTACCTAACCTCAATTGTTCATGCCTCTCAGTGAGCTCCTTGGGGGAGGTGGCTTTGCATACAACAACTTCCCAACTGGGCCAAATCCACAATGCCCTTGAAGGGGTCCATTGGGGGCTAGATGCGATAAGGCTGCCATGCATGTTCCAAGTGGAACACTAGCTGAGAAGCATACACGGCTTAACTAGGCCGTTGCTTAGTGATACTGAGGGGAAAGGTGGCGTAAATTGGCCTCCCGATGATATGTGTATGCGCACTGTTAATGTTGTAGCCATCATAGATATCGATGCACTTCGGTCGCCCAGTCACCCAAACAATTGCTACCCCACAAGGCACTAGCGAGAAGCACAAGTTGGATACGGGTGCTAGCAACACCAATCCCGTTGCTGCTACCTGTCTCAATACGGTGAGTGCCAACTACGGCCTGCCTTTTGCCTCTACAAGGGGTGGATATGTCTCATGTAAACCCCAAAAATCTCACATGTGGCTCTTTGGTGTACCATTGTCACATGTATATGTTGTGTGTCATGATCTTGTTCCCATTCAACTTCTACTTGGCAACATGCATTTGTGTTTTGGCTTTGTGGGACATGACCTCCCTCAAAAGATGCGGTCACACCCAACCATAGACGGATCAGAGAATGCGGAAGGAGTAGGTCAATAGTGCTAGAATAGCAGCCGCTATACATCCCACTCACGAGGATTTTGAGGTGGGACCTTCGGGGGCCATGAAGCAAGACATTTAGCTACCAAGCACCCCATGTCACAGGCGACCGGTTAGAGCTCGTGATTGTTCTACTGCACTGCAGCACATCCAAACCAGTACTGAATGTTGTCTTGAGTTCACCCTAAGACTATTGAATGTCTCTTAGGCTGGTTTGGGTTGACTCTCACACACCCCATGGAACCCGGTTATGCATACTCGAGGTGTGGAGAATCGTAGCACTTCCCGCCGGTCCGAAACTGGTGTCAGTTAGTTTCCGTTTCCAGTGAGCGCGGGGGACCATCAGCAGCCGTCGGTTAAACGCCACTTCCCGCCAACCGGAACTCTGTCAAGGCTGACAACGGGGTATGTCATTCCTCAGGGACAGCCCTTGTCTCCCACGGCCCTCATTCCCTAATTGCATGTTTCGCACCATACCCCCTGCACACACCGCCATTGGGGGAAGCGGGAGGCCCGTCTCACACACCTCCGTCAGCTGCCGGCTTTCTCCCACTTGACATACAGGGTTCACTTGTGACAGGCTCATGTTGCGGTTCAGTGGGGCCGGAGGGTGCTTCCCTGCAGGCGCCATGGGAATCCAGTTTGTCATGCTGATGAAAGGTGATGGCTGCAGCGGGGGAGGAGAAGCAGACTCTGGTAGTGGCTGTAAGCGCATTGAACGCAGGGACTGCTGCTTCGTCAGCTGCAGTGACTGCTGCTTCGTGATACCATTTGACGGGTGAGCACTGAGGGACCGCTTCACTGCACCCACTCCTTTGGGCACCACAGGCTGAGGCTCAGGGGTCAGTGATCCCCCCAAGCCAAGCCCTGATTCTCGACCAGATGCATAAGGTTTGAATAACGTTGCGTCACCACCATGTTGGTCGTGCAGGTGCCGCATGGCGAAAGCAGCTCACCCGGCCACAGAGACCATAGAAGGTCTTGATCACACCGGGCTGCAGCCCACCCACACCAGCTGCTGCTGGGCCTGGACTTAGCCGTCTGTGCCAATCAGCATAATAAAGCAGCACAGGTTTTGGTACATCCAACGAGACCTCCTGCAGCACAAAGCAAGGCATATCATCATGCACAGCGAAGCAGTGGCGTCCGACCAAAAACAACAGTCACATGATGATGGGGACGTGCTATCAATCCCTACAGCCTCCCTGCAGCCCAGACGTTAAGCAGGCAATAAAATATGAGCACACAGGTCAGCCTGTTTGCAACAAATTACCACGGCCTCTGCCCAGAGCCAGAAAAAATACACCTCCTGAACAGGCATGCAAGCGTCCACTCGACTAGTTTGAGGGTGAGACACCCCCACTCCAACCACCAAAGGCAAGCCCGGCAGAAAGGCAAAACTAAAAACAGTTTGAGACGTCCACTGTAAGTAGGTACAACAATCCCAGCTGATAACGGACACTTTGAACCCCTTCAATTTCCTTGGGTCTGCCTCATTGACTGGGTTGCCAGTCAACTAAACATGGAACCCTTCTCATTGGACTTTGTGTCATCCACGCCAAACCCCCTTGTCCTTTCCCCTTCGAAGCCCCCACTTGTTGCAGGGCAGCGAACATTTCTCATACCCCCAATCCCTCTGACTTGGAGAGGAAGGCCTTGATGAGTGTGTGGACACAACCTACTTTGGAATTGACTAGTTTGTGGGGGAGGTAGATGAGGATCTGGCGGCAGCCAAGGGGGTGGGAGAAATGGTTTGGGTGGAGGTGCTTCAGTGCATTTGGTACAGTCCGTGCTGGCGGACCTGCTGAAGTGTCCAGATATTGGGATAGAGATCGGCGTCATTTACAGGAGTCAACCTTGCACACACTGTCTGGACCACAGCTTCGGAACCGAGCCAACTTCTCGTTCTGCCCATCAGACATGGAGTGTGCTGCAATAGGTGGTGCTTTTTCAAAAACAAAAAAGTGTGCCTCCTTGCAATAGATAGTTTGGAGGGGGTGCAACAGGATTTTTGGCCTGTTGTTTAATGCTTTTTGTGTTTTAGGTTTTTGGCTGTCATAAACTTGCCAGCAACGGGCAGATGGTGTATGGTAATTAATGTGTTGCAAGCAGCTTTTCATTTTTTATTGTCTATTCGATGTCTGCGCTGCAGGGAGGCTGTCCAAATTGATAAGATTAGGGTTTGGCATGGAGAAATATGCTTTTGTTATTCCTGCAGCTAACCTGCTGCAGTTGTTTGCCTCATCAATGCTGTCCATTTGCCTGTGGCTTTTTGCAATTTATTTGCCTCTGGTGTCAGATTTGACTTTTTGTTTGTTTGCGTTGTGACTGATGGATGATGGGGTTTTCACACCGCTGGCTCCATGTACCGTTTGCTGCTACCTTTTAAAATAGGCTGAATGAAACAAAGAATTAATGTGCTCAGGGTGGGCATTTGGATTGTCTGACACACACTTCCCACAAGGACATTCAGGCATTGCCACAAAAACGCCGTACTCTTGCAAGACAAACACAGTGGGATTTACCTGCCCCACCCACCCAGCCAAACAGCCTACACCCCCCAAGAGGGTGTGGTGTGGTGGGGGGGGGGAACCTACCTGAAATTCACCAAAAATGTTTACAGACCCTCCCACCCTGGCCGGTACCCACCAACCCCAATCCTCATGGGGCAGACTCCACCTTAAGCAAATGACCGGTGTGGAGACGCTCGATAAGGTAAGATGCATAGCCTAGGTTAAGAGGATGGTCCCCCATCATGCAAGAGCCTTCTAGTTTGAGTGCTTCATGCGTTTTGATTTCGTCTGGATGCCTTCTTTCACCATTTGAGCGCACTGGTTGCTTAAAACTCAATTGTAGCACTGATAATCCAGTGTTATACTGGAGATAGCATCACATTGCACACACACACCCTTGCACGAGGGCACAGCTACACAACTGGTTTAAGATGCAAGCAATAAGATTCCTGCCCTTCATGCCCTTTCTGGAAATGTTTGTGCACTAATGTTTGAGCACTGTGTTTATATGCAGTAAATCCCATTAGCACAGAAACCCACCCAAAACAACCAACAATCCCTACATAATAGGGCAAGCAGCAAGAAGCACAGTCGCAATATTCTGTGATACCCAAATCTGTGATTTAATACTCTACGAACAATCAAAGATCATGAATGAGGTGTTGCCACTGCTAGCACCGTGTTCTTGGAAAGTTGTAGTGGTGTGGCCACGATGTGGTGTAGCAGCCTTCGTAGCATGAGCACACTAGGCGGCCGTATAGCGAGGAAAGTGTAGGTTGAGTGTGGAAAAAAGCGCAAGGCACGTACTTGTTTTTTTGTGTCAGCCATGTGCATTTGTTTTGGTGGTGCAAGACGCGTATTGAAATAAATAAGTGATAAAAACTTTTCTTTCAACTAAGCCGCATGCACTTTTTTTGGCGCGTGTAGGTCGCGTGTACAAAACAATTTTGTTTGCAAAAAAACCAAACAAAGAGAACAACAAGAACCGCCCACCAACTACCATTGCTACAGGAGGAGGTGAAGTGTATAAGCGTATAGCCACGGACATTTTGGGTATCTCTGGCATGGGTAAAGGAATGGAGTCGTGCATGAAAGGTGACTTGAGGGGACGGGAGCGAACAAGAGACGAGAGAAAGGAAGAGGAGAATATGCTACAAAATACACACCAACTCCAAGAAGTTGGCAAATACACATTGTAGATCAAATCAGAGTTCAATTCTGATGACGTAGGCTTTGCATGCAGATTGGTGTTCCGTGCACAAGCTTGACAGCGATTTTGCTTGAGGTCCTTGGTCATCAAAAAACATTTGGTCACACACAAACCAACCTTGTGCGTCTTTTGGATACCCCTTAGGATCTTGGAAATTGCTACACATAGATGGACACAAACCGATGGGTGCAATCATCTATGGTGGGGTCGGAGGAGGAAGGAGAGTGCGAGGTTAGTGGGGGGGCATCAATATTGCCCTTCACCGACTGCCCATATGGACGTGGCTCCTCGGAGTTGGAGGCTAGGAAGGGAGGAGATTCTCCAGCTTTCGGCTCCAAGGAGGGAATGGCAGCAAGTTGTACTTGGGCTTTGTCAAAGGATCCTCTTCTTCAAAACTAGGGGAAAAGTAGATGGGGGCGGGGACTCGGAGTTGGAGGCTCATGTGGGAGGAGATTCTCAAGCCTTCCGGCAAATCAGTCCTCCTCCCATCCATTTTCCGGGATAGAGCCTCGGAGTTGGACAGCGAGATCCGCCTTGATAATGCGCATTGCTTCACAGATGAATCCTCCCGGCAAAGGCGTCAAGATAACATCAATGTCCTTCAAGCTTCCTTGATGGGCAATCACCTCATCGCAAACGTGCAATTATTGCTAGCCACATGACCAACCATCTTTTTGGAAACCCAGAGCCCAAGCAGGTGTGGAAACCCGAAAGTCGTTACTTCAACCCTGTTGTCTTGGGGGCCCATGTATGGGCAAAGTGGCTATACAACATTATATATATATATATATATATATATATATATATATATATATATACACTACATTGTATAACATTGTTGCCTCAAGGTCCCCAGTGCTCAGCGCGGGGACAAAGTAGACGTGGCTACTTCACCCATGCTGACTCGGGGGCCCACACGCGAGCACAGTGGCTACATGTCCCCTTCCATCTGGGGGGTTCCTAGCGCTTAGCGTGGGAACAAAATCGAATGTGGCTACTTCACCCCTGCCGTCTCGGGGAACCCCCAAAAAAGGGGGGGGTCTAGGTGGCTACGAAACCAGTGCTATCTCGGCGTCCCCATAGCACGGAAGATTCAAAATGGCCACCTAGCTCTCTCAAAACGGAAAAAAGTTGGTAGCATTCATTATTGTTTTTGGGCGCAGGTCGCGTGCAATTTTTTTTATTCTGGACTGAGGCCGCGTGTACTATGTTTTTTTTTTATGTAAGTTGAGTGCAGTTTATTTTTGGTGTATGTTGCGTTCCCGTAGCATTTTCAAGTTTTTGTTGTCTACACGCGACTTGCACCAAAAAATGCCCGCGACTAAGATGCCCCAAAAAAAACCAACTTTCACTCGACACACCCTACAACAACCTATGTGGTCTTTTAGAATAGGTTGGCGAGTTCTTTTATTGGTGCCATTGCGGTTGCTACGGTCCCAACACATGATGAGCCCCTTATTTGCCACTTCCATGGACCCCTTTGTGTGTCATTGTACTGCACTTTATATACAGCAGGTCACACGGAAGGGAAGCGATTGGTAATCAGTGTATATTTACCGAATGGCGGCATATGGTCTATCCAAAGTTGGTACATGCTTGCTTAGCAAAGGCCGCTTTAAATTTTCTTTTGGTTTGGTACGAGCCGAACTGGTTGACTATGGGGCAAGGCCCCTAACCCGTGGAGGGGCATGGAGAGGAGCTTCTTGTTGGGGTGTCCCTTGCACTTGTGTGTTAGGCACTTAGTCGAGTAGCGGAATTGGGCCACCACTTCTGCCGCAAGAGTGATCCACGGGCAGAGCAGCGGCGTGCTCAAGACCGTGATCACAAGGAGCGGTGACGGAGACACCCATTCTCAATACCCTCGAGGGGGCTGCCCTCGATGCCATACCATCGTAGGGCCTTCGGTGCCATACTGTTGTGATGCACTTAGCACGAACACCCACTGATCCTCTTGTACGCGCATGCACCCGGGGGCTCCACTAGAACTCAGATCCCAAGGAGGGTCACCAAGAGCTCGTACAAGCGGGTGTCACTCGGGAGGTATCCGGGGCGTTGTTTGCACCCGGAAGTGTCATGACCTACCATCCAGTCATTTTTTTTGGGTTTGCCTCCTGAGAGATAGCCTGCCATACCCTTGCGGGCTGTACCATCTACCCACCCATGTGTATACATGCTTGTAATGGTAGTCTTGTGAGAAGTGAGGAAGTTCATAAGACTTCCATTCCAGCGACAAATGGGTCCTATCCTACTGCACTTTTTGAGCTTATTGATGATGGCCACCGTTTGTGTGACGTTCAAATCCCTCCGGTTGTCAACACGTTGGAGACCACTCTTTGTTGCTCTAACTCTCCAATGCGGCAAATTCGCTTGCTCGTTGGCTTTCCACGCCGTTGACAATACCGTAGTGAATCCCACCCGCTCCACGCGTCCCGATACCCATGATGAACCAAAAAGCCCCACGTCCCCCTCAGCCCCCCCTTCAAACTCATCCGGTAACGCTACCACAGGCCCCAGCGCGTCACCCACATACCGGGCCACGGACCCGATGTACAAGGCATAGGAAAGATTGTCTCCAAGCTCCACCACGATGTGTGACGCGCTCTCAGGCACACTCATGTCCATACATGCGGGTGTGTGTGTGTGTGCCAATTGTCAAGTGCCATGCCATGGGGACATGATTCACGCAATTAGCTCTCGCCAACGGCGGTTCTTCGCTTGCATTGTCCGGACAGCTCTCGACGTTGGTCAAGCATTTTCACTATTTCGTCTCAAGGTTAGGTATTTCGAGTGGCCCTTGCCGCTTGCACTTCCGTCTGTCTCTAAATGTCTGCACAATCTCCTCGCTACTGGACTCCGTTGCTTGCATTGCTGCTTGCCGTTTGAACCTCAACCCTATGACCACTTTGCGCTTGTTGCTCCCTTGGCATCCCTATTTCAACCGCTGACAAAATCTCACGTTATGTACCACCAACATTGACAGGCCGACCTTGGCTAATCGGCCTTTTCATTATGCGGCACTGAGTTGTAACCATATACCTGCGTCACCACGAACGAGCTTGACCTCATGGTAACCACATCGTATGTATCCTCCTAGATGTTGTGGTGCCTGATTGGTGTTGTGCCTCTTCCACGCCTGTCCAGCTCCTATTCGGTCATTTTCAGCACGGAGGCGCCCAAACACACTGCTGACTTTCTGCTGCACTCTCAGGTTGAATGGGAGCTGAAGAAAAGCCACATTACATCATTGCCTCAGTGATACGGCAGGATGCCTGCCCAGGTGTTCAGTGCGTGAGACACACTGGGCCAGGGCCCCATCTTTTGACCAGGGGCTACATAGTAGAGCCATAGATGAGCGTAAGATTTATCCCTTGTTCATTGTTGGATGCAACTACCCAGTCACACACAAGCGTCCATGTACGCGCACGCACATGCACAAACAAATGCCGGGATGCACCCCAGGTCTGAATTCCAGGAGAAACATTTGTGGACACAACTCAACAGCACCATGCCAACAGCGCGGGCAGGGGACAGCCATATGCAGTCAGCCAGAATACTGGGACGAGGTCATGGTCCACAAGATGCCGAAGGTCAGTGCCCATGATTGCACTTGGGGCGTGATTCAGGCAGTCAGAGGTGACTTCATCAAGGTAAACATATATAGTCCCCAGTCCGCCACGGAAAACGGGGGGCCTTTTGGCCGGCCCATGCAAGAGGCTTTCCGAAATAAAGTTTGCTGAGCACTCAAATCAAGTTTGAGCAGATCCCCCCTCAGATGTGTGCGGCTCTAATTTTCTCTGAAAATTCTTATGTGCTTCGCGCTGTGCACGAGGTTACCAGACCGCCTTCCCCCCAAAGCACTTGATGGCCAAAAACAATGGAAAAAACAAATAAAGGGGATGCAAGAATATGCTGCAGAAATTTTTTGGTCATTGTGGGTGGTCACAACATCAAAACAAAAACCGTTTGGGGAACTTTCGAAGGAAATTTCGAATTTTGAGGTCTTGAAGCTGAAAATTGCTTCAGCAGTTTGTGCATTAGCTCTAGCACTTAGAACCACCGAGCACACGGTGGCTCGGGCGTCTTGAGGCAAGAAGTGATAGTTGCACAAGCACCTGAAAGGCAGATAGGTAAGTCCTACTGAATCCCTTGTGGGGGGGTCATATTAAGTAAATCCCTCAGGCTGGGGGGTTCTATGGAGCCATACACACACAGATATGTGCAGGGGGCTTCAAAGGCACAAATCCAATGCTAGAGGGGCACAGTCCAATATTCACATGCATCAAAGTGGAAGTCAAGTCTGAGTCTCACAAGCATCTGATTAGGAGTTCCGTGGCACATCGCTATCGATTCTGGGCCCACGTTTGAAGGCCCACTTTCAACACTGCCTACGGGCTTCTATCATAGGGCTTTGGTGAGTACACTAGGAGGGGAGGCAAATTCAGGCCGCAAAGTGGCCGCATCACAGCACCTAGCCCACGAAAATATGCCTTCCAGTTTTGGGGTATGAAGGGTGTGATTGCCGTGCCATGCATGCACCATTTTGTGCACCGCACGGAATGCTTCTCCAGGTTGGCTTCGGCCATGTCCACTTGAGTCATGGACAGCATTTCCAGTGAGGTAGAGGGGCTGACGGGTTGTGCCAGCATTAGGCCTGTGTCCCCAAATGGGGTCACTGAATGGTGGCAGTTTGACCTGTGCATTGTAGTGCCCCTGGCCATGTAATGTACAAACGAGGTGAGAAGGGGGCAGTCGGAAGAGGACTGATCTGGGTCAGAGGACAGGAGTTGGGTGGTGGGCCACACATTTTGACAAATGTAAAAGTGTGGGTGCCCTTGTGAGACCAGGGGCCTGGAGTGCAAAGTGGAGGCTCTAGTGCCGGGTGTGTTGGGTCATCAGCGCCATAACTCAGTCGCGGGCCCGATCTGGAGCAGTTAGCAGCGTGCACCGCTGACGAGAGGCTGTTGTTGCCCAGGACCACTGGCCGATACGAGGGTCAAGAGAAGGTCAAGAGGTAAACCCCCGCCCCCCTCCAATCAGATGCATGGGCGCTGTCCAGGGCTATGCTCAGTAGCAAAGCAGACGGCAGCATACGGCAGTCCGAGGGTGTTGCAGACTGGGGCGAGCTCCATTGTGTGCACATTGGGCAATCGCCCCACCCACAACCACGCCCTCAAAAAAGAAGTGCACATTGAAACTGCTTATTTTCGTTTGCCTCATCAAGTTGTCTGTTTCTAACAACTATACCAACTCCACGTCCATCCTGTTGAAAGGGATAGTGGATACCAAGCTTGTGCTTAGTAATGCCCCCTGGAAGGGGAGAGGGGTTCGTTTGGGGCCCTGGCCAACCCCAGCCGATCCTGATCAACATCCTCAAGAAAGTTCTGGGCAATGAGAAGGACTTTACTTGGCTGGACGTCATCAATGGATTCCTCCGCTGGTACCATCAGACAGCGAACCACAACGGCCTCTCGCCCAATGAGATCGTTTTCGGTCACCAAAAACTGGGACCTGGACCAGCCATCGGCGCCCATGGAGGCCTTCTAGACATTTCACAATGGTTTGACAAGATTCATTTCCTTTAGGAAAAGCTATGCCAAGCAAAGCTTAAGAACCAATCAGACTGGTTGAAGGTGGCCAATGTTGACCGGCAGGAAGCTGAACCCTTCAGAAAAGGTCAGCATGTGTGGCTCCAGAAGTCCACTGAAACACTGATAAGCGACAACACACTGCCACCCTTGTCGGATGGTCCCTTCAAAGTGGAAGAACAAATAGGCGAGACGACCTACCGGATCCAACCCATCCACCCACATCAGAAAAGTTGTCCATCCCGGGAAAACATTCATTTTATCAAAGGGCCCCGAAATTGGAGGCCGATTTCAGGTACACAAAGTTTTTTTTTGAGCCCCTGATCCACCCAGCCACCCTCCACCCGGGGGAGGGTGTCCACCACACTGAACATCATCCTGGCGGATGCAAGTTTCAGCAATGGAATACCAATGCAAATGAGCTCCTGATTGCCCCAATGTCGAAAAATAGACGCTTAACCACCAACCACCAGATAAAAACTGCCGTTTGGCGGTCTTCAACAACCCTAATCCATTGCATCTTCACTGCACCTTCGCTGGCGTGTGGGCCAAGAAATAGGGCAGGAAGTGGGGCTGTCCTGATCCAGAACCCCACTTCAGGTGACACCTCGAATCCATGCTGGTCTCAGAAAAAAATGTAGTAGAAAACCCAAGGCCAAAGTTAACCTTTGACCCCCTCGTCTATCTCCGCACTGCCCATCAGATTGGATATGTGGTTGCGGTACCACTCCGGAATTCCGGTCATCTGTAGCAGTAGGTCACGCGCCTGGGTCAGCCTCCCGGACATGTACGCACTCCAGCAGTCTCTCATAGTGCTGTGGCTGGCGAGGTCCTCCACCCGATACATCCAGTTCTGGTCCCCACTCTCCCCGGGCAACAGACAAAACACAGTCTGCAAGCTTCCACCAGTCGTGATGTACCCGTAGGGCAGGCAGGTAAACTCAGAGTTGATGGCATCTTGCTCCCTCTCCTGATGGTCAAATTGCAGAACGGGATAGAGCGCATGAGGGACATGGGGGCAATGCTGCAGAAAATCCTCCGCTGCCACAGCAGGAAAGTGTAGTACTGGACAGCTGGTCGCTGACAGCGGATGGTTGTTAACCGACGGCGGTTGATGCGAAAGCACATTAAAATGTGTGTGAAATACCTGGTGCGTTGTTTAACTTCAACAACACCACGCTTCGTTATCCAGGGGGCCAGCAGTGAGAGGAGGGAAAAGAACCTTTGAGCAGGGTTGAAGGCCCTGCCTTGGTTCTCCCGCATGCATTTCCTATCTGCCAGTCACTCCCATTTTCCTGTTGTACCCAGTGTCGCATTGGTGGCATTGTTGGGGACCTCGCCCGTTGTTTGTTGCTGTGGCTGTACGCTGTGTGCTCTTCAGCTGCGCCATTTGCATCTCTGTGTGGCGGTGGGCTGGTGTCACCCAGGGATTAATGGATGCCACGCATCACAAGAGACTGGAGCTGGGAGGCTTAAAGCCCCCCCGTACATTTCCCTTCCCTCTCCAGGTAACCCCTCTGTGGCCCTCCGCTCAGTTGGGCCAACATCTTGAGGTCCCCGGAGCAAGGCGTCAAAATGGTGACAAAATATTCCCACCCCAAAGCACTCACATGCTAACCCTGACCCCAAATCACTACCCACGAAGTTTAAGCACAAGTCCTGCTGCTCCTTAAATTACTTATTGATGGCTTCTGCCATCAAAACTTGTCAAAAACGACGAATGGGCAACTGTGCGCGCAATGCACAATTTGACACAGTTTGGGAACCTCCGACCAAAGGCGTGGTGTTTGAAAGTGGGAAAAGGGGGGGGTAGATCAGAAAAAGAAAGCAGCCGTGCCCATTTTTTCGTAATTTGTTTCACGCTTCCTCCTTGCTCTCATTTTCCATGAATTTCAACAATAATTCAATTTGCCATTGCAGTTTGCATTCATTTTTCCAACTCTATTGCCTTCGGCAGTGCACCTCGAAGAGAGGCTGACAGTCAGCCAATCAGTCCCTTAGCCAGGCCAGCAGTCAGTCAGACAGAAACACACAGTTTGGGTTTTTTGTCCGTGGCAGACGCGGCCCCAAGCAGTTGGGAGATTGTTCACTTCAGGGCAAGCAGTGGCCGAACGGTAATGCAGCTGACCGTAGACCTTTTGGTCGGCGGTTCGGACCCCGATCGGCCAAATATGGCGCCGCTGCCGCCGCCGACAGTCGGCCAACCAGAATTTGAACCGCCGACCGAAAACTTTGCGTCGGCTGCATTACCATACGACCGGCGGTGGTGTGACAGCAATATGCCTCCCCACTGCTTGGAGCCTTCTGAGCGAAAACCCCCCCCCCCCTCAAAAAAGTGATATCCAGTTTTAGGGGATAGAGGCCTCAGAATCAAAAAATCCATTGCGGGATGGTCTTATTGGGCAAAATAATGATTTTACAAGGGGTTGGACATCAAATATCATGCCTTGGGGTATGCTACGCGAATGACCCCAAAAAAGGGGGGGTATATGACGCCCGCGCCTGCGCGTGATCTAACAACCTCTCTTCGAGGTGATTTCATCAATGGTTTTGTCATCTGCGCTTCTTCGGATACGATTCCACAGTAACAATCTGAACGTGCTGGCTTCTGGGCTGTAGCCTGAATGTGAGGATGAGGCAACTGCTTAAAGACCCCGAGGGGGGCATCTGGGGCGCTGGCCAACCCCAGCCGACCCACCCACCCACCCACCCAAATCAGAGAAGTTTTTCACAGGAGACAAATAAAATCGATTCAAGGGGGCCTGAAATTGCAGGCCGATTTTCGGCACAAAACTGGTTTTTGGCCTGACCCACCCACCAGGCCGCCCTCCCCTCCCCTGGGTTTGCGGGCTTCTTGCCACTGAGCAGTGGCCCCACGAGGACCCACACGCTGCAGTAATGTGATGGCACATCTTCCACCCTGCACATCTTCCCAGGCATTGCACATCCAATGCCTGGGAAGATGTGCAGGGGCCTCCCTAGAGGTGGCAGTGCGCCTCGTGCATCATGCACTGGCAAGCAGCTCTGCACTATTTGAGGGGCAGCTGTGACTCTGAGGGGGCACACCCTCCGGAACAAGGGCACCATCTGCACGTGTCCTATGGGCATGGTACCTCCTTTGACAACACCAGGACAGACAGGGACACAGAGCATTCACAAGGCGGTTGGAGGCGCCTGAGGGGGCTTCACTGCAATGCAAGAAACGAGGATGGGGGAGTGGCAGTGGACAGAAGAAGAATGTGTACCGTGAGAAGAATGACGCTGTGCTTACCATCGAACAGGGCTTGCATGGGCCGGACGGTGTACTGCAAGGGTCCTACTGCATTGTATGTGCGGATGGTCTCGTCCCCAATATTCCCCAGCAGCCAGTACCCCATCCGCATCACCTGCACAGGAACGTAGCGGGGCCTATATCATGCGGATAAAGCCGACTCAGGTTCAGATAGAAAGTCAGTTTGCTGGGCACAAAGCCGCTTGTTTGTCGGACGGCTGGCCATAAATTGAGTTCGCCAGGCACAAAGATGACTGGATTAGGCATAAACCCGGTCTGATTTGAGTTGCTGGGCTGCACACCAATGGGTGTTTGCACAGAGCACAGCACACGGCATTGCACTTCCAAGCGTTCAGTGTGCAGTGCATTGCGCTCGGTAGATTGGGCATATTTTCGACGTTATCACTGTCCATCTGACTCCATGCCTGCCCAACTGACTTCATGGGACATGTCTTGGGCCCTACCCGTGGCTGTGAGGACTATTGAAATCCCCCACCCCCCTCCAATCCCTCAAACCCCTGGGGCCGGACACCTTGATGTGGTGTGGAGGCATGTTGGGGCCTCCCCAACGCGAACGGGCTGGGCTAGGGGGGCGGCGACATGGCCGGTAGCACTACAACCGGTTCTTTATGCTCTGTGGTGCAAGAAAAATGGGAAAAAGACGTTGGAAACTCAGCGCTACCAGTGTAGGCCATCGCAGTGTCTGTGAGCGGACTCGCTGTGGTATCCTTAAGACTAGTTACCATCGCGAATGCTTCTCAGGACTCGTGCGGATATGGGCTTCCCACCACCGAAACCCCAGCTGAGGGAGAAGGCCCCTGTGCACTTGACCTGATCGCCCTTGTCATTGGCTCACTGTAAACACTTTTGCCACATGCTTTCCCGTTTTGCACTGTGTGGAGATGCTAACGTTTCAAACTGATGTGTCTTGTACCCTCCCTTCTTGCATTGTGCCCTTAGCACAAATTAGCCTAGAAGCACTACACTTCGTGCTCTGTGTTGCCTTGCTGCGCCGTGCTTCAAGCACCAGTCAGCCTCACACCGTGCCAGCCCGTGCTCTATATTTCTGGTCCTTGGTACACCTTCTGGGTGGGTACCCACGATGTCCTCTTGTCTCAGATATGCACTCTTTACCAGCGGTGGATGGGGCATGCATCCCGCAACCACCTATCCGGTGGGGATCTGCCTTGGTACACCCGCTCGCAACTCCATGTGCCACTGTGGCCTCAACCTTGCACCCCTTTGCACACGTGTGCTCTGCTTCCCCATGCTGCTATATTTCTAGATGGGCCGGCATAATTGACACCGTAGTATTGAGTATCTCGGGGTCTACACCCGGGTAGGAATTAACACGTGGAATCCAGAAGGGTCTGCACCTCAGTGCATTTAACATATTGGGTTTTGAGGGGTGTAGAGGCTTGTAGAAACTAGCGCGTGGGGTGTGCAAGGGTCTACACCCATGTAGGGTTTCACGTGTGGGGTGTACATGGGTCTACAGCTCGGTGGGAATTGGCGCATGGGGTATAGAGGCGTCTACACCCCTGTAGGAATTTACGCTTGGGGTGTACGGGTAGTCTACACCCATGCAGGATTTTAAAGCGTGGGGTATAGAGGGGTGTGCACCTTAGTAGGAATGCGGGCATAGGGTGTGTAGGGGTCTACGGGGGAATGTTTGCCCGGCGCGCGCCCGGCGCGCTACTTTTGTATTAACTATCCCGACTTCAGCCCCAGATTTACCCTCCCATGGAGAAGCCCCCCAAGTAGACCACATTGCACTGCACACCTTCCCTACAAAGCACGTTGCAAAATAAAGCAATATCTGTGACTTCAACCACTCCAAATGTCATTTGTGTTGCACTTAACAAACAACATTGGTCCCACAAGTGTGGGTGTCAATACATTCATTACAATAGTGCTCCTTACACTCATCACAAACTGCGACGGTGGAGCGCCTTTGGCAACACAAAACACACACTTCCGCCTCATCCTCTGCCTCATCTTGCGTGGCGGCCGAGCCAAAATCGGAAGTCAAAACCTACCCCGGGGGTCACCATAATGCACCACGCAACGAAGCGTGGATTCAAAGATTGTCCTAAGTCCGCCCCCTTAGCGCACCCCCTAAAAGGTCACCGGTGGGGCACGGGTCCAAAAAGATGCCCGGCGCGCGCCCGGCGCGCTAACGTTCCCCCTACACCCCTTTTGGAATTACTGTGTGGGGTGTAGAGCGGTCTGCACCCCTTTAGGAATTATTGTGCCCCGTGTGCGAGGATCCACCCCCGTGTAGGAATCAGTGTGTGGGGTATTGAAGTGTAGAGGGGTTCAAGGGGGTGTGTGATCACTGTTTCAGGGATGTGGCGAGGGTTTTGGGTGGTTGCAATAAATAGCTGAGGGGCGTTGGGGGTTGTAATGCATATTTGAGGGGCGTTGGGGGTTGTATTGCATATTTGAGGGCGTAGGGGGGAGTGATGAATATTTGATGGGAGTAAGGGGGCCGGTTGAATATTGAGGGGTATAGGGGTGTGTGATGAATATTTGAGGTCTGCAGGGGGGGCCTGGTTTGCTTCTTTTCCCTCAATTTTTCTTTCCCTATGGGGAAAGGGAAGGTCAAACATTTCCCTAGTTTCCCCCTTTTCTCATTTCTTGTGGCCCCCAATGACTGAGAGGACCCTTGAATTTCCCCTCCCTACATCTATCATATTCATCCTCAAATATTCATCTCACACCCCGTGTGCCCCCCAAACATTCATTGCACGAACGGCCTACATCCATGAAGTATTCGTTGCGGCCCCCGGCATCCCTCAAAAATTCATCGCAACCCCTCAAGACCCACCCTACATCCCTCCAATATTCATTGCCTCCCCCTACATCCCACAAATATTCATCGCACCCACCCCCCAAGGGGGGCCGGCCGGGCCCAGTCCTTGTATGCGACACAGCAAATTAATGGATCAGTGTCAACGCATACTCTGCTCGTTCAAGCAAGCCACCCATAGCTGGGGGGCCACACACACGCGCGCGCACACACACACACACACTTGTAGTATACCATACGATACCGTACAAACGATGAGTGAACACTTGGGGCATTGCTATCAGAGCTATCTTCAGGTCCTGCAACGCAAATTGCAACGCAAGGCAGAACGAGACACTAACACATGAAACGCACAGACAGAACTGGTGCTCGGGGCTCACTACAACTTGGGTTCAGCCAAATCAACCATTTCCATTAGCGAGCACCTTCGTGTGACGTCTCACTGACATTGCTAACTTCTTGGAGGGCAACCCCCCCCCCCGTTCCGGCGAGAAAAACCCAACGTTCCGGTGCAACGTTCCGGCGAGCCGTTTTTTCAGCAAAAGAGGTTCCCAGTGCCCAGGATCTCAGTCCCAGGGCCCAAACACACCTTCCTTTTGGTTGTTCTGTAGTTGGAGTAATGTGGAAACCCAAAGCAGTCCTCAATTTGCAAAAAAAATTTCATCTCTGGGTCTCTATATGGTTCCTGATCTGTGGTATGTCAGAGCCTGCCATTGGTCCAGTGGTATATGCACTGGTCTGCCGCTTGGCAAGCATAGGTTCAAACACCAACGGTGACGGAACGTTTTATTTGCACTTTTTGTCACTTGGCTCTGGTCTGCATCCATCCTGCCCCGATCTGCAGCCAAAGCTGTCCTTTTTTTTCATGCAGAAACAAGGCTGAAAGAAAGGTCGGTGGGCAGCAACAGGGGTCTTGTCAAAGAACTTGTTAGGTTTGACAGAACGGACACACAAATCACAGAGATTTCCCTCATCAACGTCAACATCTTCGTCCCATTTCTGTTGCAATAAAAGCTGCTCCTTCAGTTGCAGATCATGGAAATCAGTCATGGATGCCCCCTTGGAGCCACAAAAACAACATTTCAACATCTGCCAGTGGATGGAGGAACAAAAGTGTTACTGGCAAGGTGGACGACAACGGTTGACAGTAGGAGCAAGCGTTTTCACTGAAAAACATTGAGCCTCACAGAATCACAACGTACTGGCAAAACGTTCCGGCACGTTCCAGCAATTCCGGTGACCGGAACGCGGGGGGGTTTGGGAGGGGTAAGCCGCTGCACCAAGGATTCAGTCGCTTAGTGCAAGCAGCACAGAGGCACAAGCAGCACCGTGGGCATAGCACGCCTGCAACACACCGTAACCGGTATGTTGACCCCAATATGTTGGCACCTCCACCCTAACACACGCAAACACTACAATCATCAACCACCCTGATGGCGTTTCAAACCCCCAATCTCTCACGTGAACATAAAGCTACAATGCTCAGCAATAATGAGTAACTTCGGTGCCCTGCTGCAGCCCCAACAGGCATCAGTTTCGGGCCGTGGGATTCAGATTTGAGCCTCAAGAACCCACAACAGCTCAACACGTCTTGCTGTCAAGGATAGCGCAGTGTTGTTGAGAATTGTTGAGGGCCTCATTGCATACCGTCCAATTTCCCTGTGCTAGTATGCTTCTAGATGAGCTGACATAATTGACATGGTCGTTGGGAATTTGTGGATTTGATGTGCCAACCAATGGCAGCTTGTGCCATGTGACCAGTTTAGCACCCACAATGCATTCGACCACATTCCACACACGGGCATCCCGTTGGTCTAGATTTGATGATACCCATTGTATCCCGTCTGATTTCCCCATGGAGCCATATGTCCAGGTGAGCCGACATATTGACACCGTAGTATTGGGTATCGGTGATTTTGATGTACCAGCCAATGACGGTTCATGCCATGACACGCATTGTGACCAATGTCGTGCCCTGCTTGCATTTTTTGTCCACTTTCAACGCACGTGCATCCCATTGGCATGACTTTGTCTATGCCCCTTGCATCCCATCTACTTTCCCCATGCTGCTGTATGAGACGACATAATCGACACCGTAGTATTGGGTATTGGTGGAGTGGTGTGTGCCCACCAATGGCAGTTGGTGCCATGACATACATTCATGACATACAGTCATGCCATTTTTGTTGGAGAACCATCTCTTTTGTGTGGCCCTACCATAGGAAAGACTTCAGTGCCCTTTGGGTGTTAGGTGTTGTTTGGAGATGATACGTGTTTCTTGTGTGGTGTTGATGATGCACGCAACACGGTCAGTCCATGCGGTCGCTCCGTATGTTAGGCACTCATATGGCCAATTGACATGTGGGGAGGGATAGGAGGAGCTGCCGTTCAATGGCTTGGGCGCTGTGCTAGCTCATGCCGGAAAGGGTGTCCACTCCCCGTGTCTCCACCTCACAGAGTATGCTAAGCTCGACCCAGGGGGGATCCGTTGTATCACACCCAGGCATCTGGAACGGTGACACTGACGGCGACCCTGCGACGGAGATGGGTCAGGGCTAGGACCCAGACCGAATGGTCATTTAGGGTTCCTGCACACCAAACTGCTTGATAAGCTCCAGTTGCTAGGACACTGGTGTATGCAGTGTACGCAGAGCAGGGCATTGCACACACAGTAGGACATTTAAGACGGAGCAGAGCACTGTGCGCAGGGTAGGTGTATTGTGTGCAGAGTGGGGCACTGGGCGTCAAGCAGGGCACCATCTGCAGTGCAGGGCGCTGTGTGTAGAACCAGACACTGTGCGCAGAGCAGGGTAATCAGTCGGTTCATCTGGAAATCTTGCTGCATTAGGAAATCTGATGGAATGAAATTGGGATTTTCAAAGCTAGACCAGTGGGATGCATGTGTGTGGAACGTGGTCAAATGCGGGCAACATGCTAAACTGGTTACAAAGCACGTCACAGCATTAGCCACCATTTGCTGGCTCACTAAATCCACCAAAATCCAACAGAACAATGTCAGGTATGTGGGCTCATCTGGAAATATCGCAGGATGGGGAAGTCAGACGAGATGCAATGGGGATAATCAAAGCCAGGCCTGTGGGATGCAGGCGTGTGGAACACAGCCAAATGCACTCTAGGTGCTAAACTTGTCACAATACCAACGGCAAGCACCAAAAGAGCAGCATGACCAATAAAGGCTCAAAGTGAGTCAAACAGCACAGCGTGGTCATGACGGGCTGCATCATCCAGGGCTGTTTGTCCAGAAGGGTGGATGGACATGAAATCGGTTGGACGAGCACAAATTCGGTCGACTCACCATAAATTCAGCTTGCCAGGCGGTTGGGTGGACAGGTAGCCATAAAACAGACCACTGTGGAATATGCATATCTGAGGAGGACAGTGTTCGGACTGCCACCGATCCGGGGGAAACGGGCGGCATGGAGGCCCCAAAAAACAGTTTAAGCCCCCATCCACTTGTCAACACAGCCAACTGATATTACGTTGAACGAACCGGCTGCATGTCATGGTTGGCAATGCATGGAATTGATTGCTGGACACAAAATTGGTTGGTTGGGCTGAAATTTTGTTGGGCACAAGCACAAAAGACGTTGATTAGGGTTAGAGTTGCATCATTTCTTTTTTATTCATTTCCTGTCAAAAAATGTGTCACAGGCCGTGGGCTGGTAAGACGCACCTGGGTTGTGGTGAGCTCGGGGGACATCTGCAAGTCTAGTGCAGCCTTGCATGCAGGCAGGATATTGCGCCCCCGCCACATCACCACCGCCGAGTCTCCGCTGCAACTGATGACTGTGCCATGGTTGGCCCTCATGAGCTCATGCACTGACAGGAAGAAGCGGCGCAGCTGCACCTCCATGTGCCACTTGTTCAAATTGGCAGCATTGAAGTCCAGATTCTGCAACTGAATATACATCACCACTGCAGAGGACATCTTCAGCCCAAGCCCCAGATTCCCATGAGAAATGGTGCGCATGGGGGAGGCGCTGATCCGAAAACTAGAGTACACGGAGGCGTTGGAGGACCCCACTGATGCACGGTGTTGTCCAAATGCAGAGGTGACGGACAGGGTGCT
Organism: Eutreptiella sp. 'Long Island Sound 2002'; assembly: GCA_964036045.1. Lineage (NCBI taxonomy): Eukaryota > Euglenozoa > Euglenophyceae > Eutreptiales > Eutreptiaceae > Eutreptiella > Eutreptiella sp. 'Long Island Sound 2002'. Next base: position 74,485,689 of record OZ038384.1, read on the forward strand.
CCTGCAGACAGGGTATACAGCCAGAAGTGGCGGCTAAATTGTAGTGAGGTCCTGGGTAGAGATAGAGCTGTGACATTCATGAAGATCTGAAGAAAGGCTATCTATGGCTGCCAACTGCAGTGAACAGTGCTGTGATGCTGCTTCCAATTAAACACTCCAATGTTTACATGACTGCTCACTGCTTAGTCCTTGGTTGCTTGGTAAGTAGGCTGAATCAAAGCTGCACTACAATACTGTGCTAGTACGTGCTGGAATCAAGCTGGTGTTCAGCCTTGCTCAGGACTGTCTTCGACAACCTTCTCTCTCTCTCTCTCTCTCTCTCTCTCTCTCACGATGGTGAAAGTACAACAATGTTGCCTGCAATTTTGGGGCCCACTTTGCATGCAAACTGCCCGGGGGGAATAAAAGTGTAACATGAAGTACTCAAGGTTGTGTAGGACATGGGACATTGCATTGTGTTTGTGCCCGTATGTGTGCCTGCTGAGTTATAGAAGGCATCATTTACAATGACTCACAAAACCTCCAAAGGGACAGGTTTGAAACATGTGTGACTCCTCGAATGTTCGATGGTGCCACCTTCTTTCCCCCTTCAACAGAATCACCAAAATCAAATGGTAGCCAGGCCAGTGCATCCTCTGCAGCCCCTCAGATCTTGTCTTTGAAGGGGACCTCATTGATGCAGATTCAGCAAATGTTGAAGAGCCGGAACCCAATGATGTACAGTCTAAGGTCCAAGATGCTCTAACTGCACTGTGCTTACACCACAGCCCATGAGATACAATTGAACCCTGCATGCTGAGGGCTTTTATGGAGAAGGCGGTACCACACCAATATAGTATTAACACCAAGGACACCCTGTTAGCAACATTGACACATAAAAAGTTTGCTCAACCCCCCAAGAATACAATGCTTGTGTTGAGGACACGCAAGGCTATGCGCAAAACCATGCCCAACAAACATCAACCAGCGCTCCAAATTTGGCAACATGCTCCACCTGCCGACGGAAGGTCATTGCCTTCCATGTTATCCACACCACAACCGCTTTATCACAATGGAAGCAGGCAGCATCGGCAACCAGCTGCGGGACTTGCTGCCGCACAGGGCAGATATATTTGCACTTGCACAACCGCATGTGCCACGCCGGTGGACAGGTAGTTGACGGCAAGCGGGGGGGGGGGGGGCTTAAGGAGTTTATGCATTACTGGCCCTGACTTGAAATATGCACGTTCAACGATGCCTCAAATGAACACATGCGAGTACATTCTCCAGTTTTTGAAATCCATTTTGTCCACGCACACCAACCCCCTAATTAGGGACCTAAATCGGACAAAGGCGACATTCAGACATTGTTTAAGGACGCAGACAGAAAAAAAAGATAAAAAAGATCATCACCACAGATGTCCACGCCCCCCCATCTTACATCCATGTCCCCTTTGAAATTATGCGGGTAATCACAAAATGATGCCTTTTGTGAACCCCCCCAGGCTACAATCCATAGTGCCACGTGGGCCACTCTTGCAGCCGCCCCTGCAGCAGGTCACTGAGGTGATGGGGGAACAAGCAAGGTGAAGGGTTTGGGACGAAGCCCCCTATGGCAATTGGCAGAAGGCAATTTTGCCACCTGATGGGGAGGTTTTCCGAACAGATTGCCAGCCCACGTACCACCCCCGGTCCTTTGTGGGGCCCCAAGCCTTCCGAAAGGCCTCCAAAACGAACCTGTTTGACTGTGATGGACTCCCGGCTGGAGGCCATAGGTCCCTCCAAGGATGGGGCGGAGGTCAATGCTAAGGCTACAGAGTAATTTGTATTATAGTTGGCATGGTTTGGGTAGGACTTCAACCATGTATTTGGTGTCTCCGGGGGCCTGCCGATGAGGATGCACTATCTATTGCAGCACCACTTCTTCTCTAAATTTGTATGTCATCGATTTCAGAGCACCTCGCAAAGCAGTCCCAGACATCCTCAACAGGAACGGGGCAAAGTGTGAGCACACCCCGTCTCAGCCAATGAGTGCTCTACCATCAGCAACATCACCATTGGCACCATCAGCGCCTACATCCCCATCACCATCTCCATCCCCGTCAGCTTATGCAACTCACCCCCTGCGGGTGTACGCCACAACAGCCACTCAGCAAGACTGGCCGTTGCTTGTATTCCCACCAGTCGTGTCCCGTGTAGTTTTTGACTTTGTAGTCTTTTACAACAATCTGTCAGTGTGCGGGGAATTGGGTGTGCCTCCCTCTTCGCGGAGGTTGGTGAGTGAGGAATACCGCCAACTAGCTGTGCGTTTGCAGGAGATGAAACGGAAATTTTGAGTCCTCAATCAGAACTCTAAAACGGTTGAGGACAAAATCAGGCCCAGGGTGGGTGGGGGAAAGCAGGGGCCACACCGTAAGGCCACTGAGGCAAAGCTACGAGCTCAAGCAAAGGCCCATTGTACCAACGGTTCACCCGGGCTAGTTGGGCACAACTCCTTTTAGTGTCCGTAGGCCTATGCACAGTGGATGAGGGGCGGGGAGAGGGGGCCGATGAGAGTTCTGGCGCCCTCTCGCCCCATGAAGGCCCCCCACCTATGGAGTGCGGCGGCCGGACTTGTGAAGTTGGGGCTAAGTGAGCTGCACCATGGGTTCAGTTATGGCGAAGTGGCGGTTTTCGTCCACTTCTATGCACACAATCCTATCTGCTAGGGGTGGGGGGGGGGGGTACTATGGATATCCTCAAGGTGATTTGCATACCCACCTCATTGGCATTTGTCACAACATGTCGCTTTTTTGTTTTGACGGCTAATTTGTCTTCGCCTTTTGACTGAGCCCGCACTAAACGTGCAATGAACCATGGAGTGAACTTTCACTCAGGGTTCACTTAGCTTTCACTTAGTTTTTGGTTAGCTTTCACTTAGATTTCACCGAAAGCTCGAAAAGGTGGCTTCGGGGCGAAGTGAAGGTTCACTTAGAGTTTATTCAACATTTCCTCCCACCCTACTCTCCCGTTCGTCCTTGCCCTTTCCACTCCACATTTCTCCTTCTCGTCACAGGTTGTTTGATTGATCTATGATGCATCCCCACCCATGTGATCACCCCCCTTTCCGCCACGCCCCTCTCATCCACACATTTTACTTCCCTTTATCCTTAGATCCACTCTTAATCATCCCATGTCTAGCCCCACCCAGATGGACCCCACTAGTGTCAAGGCCTTGGAGGCCTTCCTTGGTCTCCCCCGTGTGTGTAGAGGTCAGAGAAGGAGTGGGGAGTAAGGGGCAAGGCAAGGCAGCCGGGAAGAGGGTGAAACATTGTGTAGTCTTCTTGTCTTTCCTTAGGTTGTTTTTGTTTTTGCGACCATTCCGATCTTCAACCAACACAATTGCACAACGGGACAAATCACAGGTATGCATGTGTGTTTTGTGTGTGTTTGTGTGTGTTTGTGGTGTGTGCTTCGTTGGTGAGCTTGGGTTTGCTCCACTGACCCTTGCCCTTGCACAAGCACAGGCTATCTCGACTCCACTTCTAACAGAAATTGTTCAATCAGTCCATCGCAGCACACTCATCGTGCACTACACTGATGTACTCCTGATGGTACGGGCTGGGTGGGTGGGGGCAGAGTATTGTGATGGCAACACAGAGCTCACGGCCCTCAAAAACAAAAAAAGACTACAGGGGCAGGTCATGCCGGCAGTCTGGCTAGGCTGGACAGGGCACCGGCATGGGGCAAGGCTCGCTCGTGCAAACCCGGTCTGCCCCCCCCCCCCCCAATGCCAGACCGCCGTTTGCTCCACTGACCCTCGCCCTGGCACAAGCGCAGGCTGTCTGGACTCCACTTCTAACAGAAATTGTTCAATCAGTCCATCGCAGCACGTTCATCGTGCAAAATGCCGGCACGCGTATGTGTGCCCCGTCTCACCGCGAGCGGGGCGCGCGTCCCTTTGGAGGACGCGCCGCCACTTCCCCCCCTCCCTGCTAGATGCAGCAAGCAAGATGCGGGGCGGGGGGCCCCAAAACTGGGCCGCCTCTCCGCAGCAGTGGCCAGGGAAAGGCCGGCAGAGGGGTCATTCGCGGCGTGTGGCCATAGCGCAGCCACTTGACCAGGAGGCAGCGGGTGTTATGAACGCCGACTGCGCGACTGGCCAAGGACGGTAGCCGCGACAGTGGGTTGGCCGGGTTGTCAGCTGATGGCACACGGAAAACATTCACTTGGACCCCCGACCACCCCCTCAACCAGAACAACCGCCGTAGTGTTCGCTGCTGCGCAGCACAATGCCCTGCCGACGTACCCGCCACAGAATCTGGTGCGTGCCCTCGCTGCCCAGGCCAAGCCAGATCCTCCGCTCCCCTCTGTTGACGGCAATTATGATAGCGCCCACGGCTCTGCTGCTTGGAGGCTGCGGACCCACCGCGGGCACGGTGTGCTCCGCCATAGCCCATCCCTGCTAACGAGGCCCGCCCTGAAGCACCCAGGCTCTAGCGTCGGCGCTGCGTCAGAAAAATAGACCGGGTCGCGGTGCCTGCTGTGGCGAGGGGGGGGGGGGGGCAAAGGGGAGACATGCAAAGACCACGACCGTGGATAGGGACCGCGGCATCTGTCAAGAAAAGCAAGAGGAGCGTGCCTCCGGCCCCTGTAGGCGCCCGAAAGAAATGGTTGCAGGGTGTAGCGTGGCCTGGCGACCCACTGGAGTCTGCCCAAGGACCTCAGGTGCTCCCACGGCAGGCGGCCCATCAGCAGGCCGCGTAAGAGAAAAGAAACACACTGTGCAATGGATGCAGCATTGTTGCTGATGCACTTGCCCTCACGGCACACCTCGCTGCCCATCCAAGTCATTGACCGCTGCGGGGTCAGCTCGCTCTTATTGCTAGCCAGGAACCCCACCCGAGTCAGCTTGCGCAGGACCCGATCCCGTGCCCTCTGCAGCTCGCTGCTGCTTTTGGACGCCAGCAGTATATCATCCAGGCAAACCCACCCTAGAGACCCAAATTAAACCCAATATATTTAATTTTTGGCCAAAAATTAATTGATTAAACCAAAGTATGCACTTTTTGCGGGGGGTTAGGGGCGTCGCTTGGGAAAATTTTCACCCCTACGGGGTGCCTTGTGTGTTTGTGAACCATTTTACGCCTTGGTTTTGGGGGGGGGGGTTCACCCGTCTTGATGTGTAAAAATATTAAAATGGCTCTCGGCTTAAAAAAATTGAGATTAATTTTTGGTTTAAAATTTGTAATTTTTAAATATTATGCGTCGCCGGGATTAAAATTTGCCATAGCATTTGTAGCTAAACACCCCAAAGGTTCAAATCACGCATGGCCCAAAAACTCCCAGTCCGATTGTCTTGTCAAAGTGGCACCGCAATGTTGTTGACAATGGTTGTCAGCATAGTGTTTTGGCATGAAGAATGACATTTCTTTGCAGAAATCTAGGTTTCCACATTACAAAGTAATGCATGATTGCACCCACCCCTCTTCCCTTACTTCCACATTAGTGGCTGTTGTCGTCAGGCATTGTAGTCAACAAGGGGTGCGAATGCCAGAGCTGGGGATCAAGTTTGGCAACGCAAACCTCTGTACACCAAAAGCCGACAATGTAGACTTCTGACGTGAAAAAGACGACCTTCCCGTTTGTGAGGAGCCTGACCTGTGCTGCCTGGGGGACCCGACGGCGCATGGGGATTGGGACTGCGTTGGGGATATGCGCGGAGAACTGGAATGGGATTGGCGTGGGGATTGCCTAGGGCTCCAGCCGGAAGGATTGCGCATGGCGTGCAGGCTGACTGGCCCAGTGTCCGGAGAAAGGGAAAGCGGCTCAGGCATCTGCCTCTGGAGGCGAGGCGACAGGTTGAGCGGCTCAGGCATCTGCATCCGAATGCGGGGTGACAGGGAGAGGGGCTCCGGCAGCGGCCTATGAAGGTGGGGCGAGGGGGCAAGCTGATCAGGCTTTGGCCTCTCCAGGTGGGCAGCCACGGAAAGAGGGACAGATCGACGGGGACCAGAGGCCCTGGGACTGCTGGTCCACATCTCAGACAGTTGGCAGTCGTGGGACTCGGAGGGTCTGTCAGACAACAGGTATGCGTTGTTGTCCATGAATGACACCTTCCGGGTGGAAGAAACAGTTGAGGATGTGGACTTGGAGCGTTTCCGCCACTGGGATGGTGAAAGCACTGACCGTGTACGGCTGCTACGGGGCCCCATGGCATCTGCCAAGCTCAGGCCAACAAAGCGGTCGTCTTCCTCAGGATCCGACCTAGACTCCTCATCGGACTCGGTTACCTAACAGGATGAGTTGGACAATTGCTATGGGTAGGATAGATGTCGGGAGGGCGAGTGGCAGAAAGCTTGGATAACATGGCACAGTGGCACTGGTGGTGATCCGAATCGCAGTTTCGACCCGCAATCATGCTGCAAAGCCCAGAAACGGTTTCGCTCCAAAAGAAAACCGCACGCTCAGCGGCAAACCGTTGCCTGGCTGCTACAGGTGCCACCCCACGCCAAGCAGTCTGCGAAAAAGATAGCTTATGTTTCTGGGGGCCAACCATGCGCCTTTCTAAGGCATGTGGACCAGCATATTCGAGTCCAGTTGATTACTATTTTGATTTACGAATCCTCCAAATATCTGCCGGCCGTCGCGAAGGGGCTGACAAATACTCTGTGATGCCCGAGAAATAGACCATCACCCATTTTGATAAGACATGGAGGTTTCCTCATCTTGGAGGCGTCAGTGGAGAGCAGATAACAAGCACCTGGTATTTAGTGGTGCGGGCGCATGATGAACTCCGCTGGGCAACAGATCTTAGGCTTTGCGCTTTGGAGGCAATAAATGTAAAAGATGAAAATTTGGGTGTGTGAGAGTGGAACGGTGGCATCCAAAGGGCAGGCCCTCATCTACACCCCGACAAACAACAGAAGAACAATCCCAAAAGCGTCTTCCAGCGCTTTCGGAAACACAATAGCCAGCCGGCCCTTCCCCTCCAACTTCGCCCCTCTCGTGTGGGTTTGAACCATAGCAACCCACAGACCATTGTAAGGAGACAGGAGCCAAACCCCACTCCCATCAGCACCAGAGGACCAGGAACGAGGCCAGGCCCAATGAATAGTGAGCAGATGATACTAAGCTCAATCATAGCCGTTCACAGTCTGGACGGAGGTCTCTGCAGAGCTCGAACAACTCGTGACAGCGGAAAATTTTTGCCAGAGGCCTGCTTTTCCTGACGTTGGCACTTGAACTCCACCTGCTCCCACAAGAAATTAACAGCGTGCTTCCATGCCAGGTACGACGAGGGTTTCTGCCAACGCCATTGACGCATGCAATAACATCACGAACGTGCTCAGGGTCGGGGTTGAACTTGACATCACACGCTGCAAGCCTCAATAGCGCACAACTGTAATCTCCCTTGTTTTGTGATATTTACCCAAAACTGCATGCTGCAGGGCAAAGTGTTCCCTTCAGCTACTTCCACTCCTCGGTGAGAGGCCTTTGGTGCATATGAACCTTGTGCTGACTTTTCTGGTGTTCAATACCTCCTTTTCAGACCGCCCTGATCTTGTTCCAACCGCCATCTGTTACCCTCCAACTGCTGGCTCAATGTTATGGAGGCAAGAGCTCAGCTGGGCGGCTCTGGGGCATTGCATTCGTGGATTCGGATGCATATGGTATGGCGGTTGCACAAGCGGCAAAGTGCAACAAATTGCCAGGCGTGGTGCATTAGCCTAGATCACGTATCTTTTGTCTGGGACGTCAGCTTGCGTCATCACAGGGCCCAAATGAAAAAAGGGGGAAAGGGGGCGGAAGTGGGGCGGGGGTGAAGGGACTCGAAATCCTTCCTCAACACCAAGTGTATTGACCTCGTCCTACACCACACAAAGCAAACGTACCTTGTCAAAAAGCGCCTGAGGAAGGAAGGGCATGTAAAGCTCCAAGGTAGCAACCAATCCGAACAGCGAGATCTCCAGCACGGACGCCGCGTCCCCAACCATCTTCTGCCAAGCCCTCGCGGTTTCGAGATCCATGGAAGCAATGGACTCCGCAAGGGCCAATTCGGACTTGCGCTAAGATCAAGTCAAGGGAAGGACAGAGCGGGCGAGGTCATGCTGCAGGTCCTTTGGCAAGCGCCGCCAAATGGATCACCCACACCGCCGGCGGCCAATCAGTCTTGAGAATCCCAACCTTTCCACAGGACCGCAGCTTCCATTGGGCACGCATCCCCAACGGGATCCATACCAAATCTCCGGGCACAGAAAATCGGACCCCTGACCGAATGACAGATTGTCCACTGCTATCCACAGCCCCATTGTCAATCGAGATACGCCAATCCGGTGTGATGAACAATGTACTGCACACCGGACCACAGCTAGCGAGCGTTTTCGTTCTTGGGGCGAATTTCACTCCTTTCCCGGGGACAGGGAATCGGGTCACAAGCGAAATAGTTCAACCCAAGCAAGGCAGGACGCTTCCACGGTGCGGATTCTGGCCGTTTTCAGGAGTGGTGGGAGAATACTAGTCAATGCATGCCACAGCACGCAGCACAAAATGGCAAGATTGTAGAGTTCCCTTGTCCGTGCCTCTGCCCATCCTGATCCACTCTACCAGCCACTGCCTCTGCAACGACTCTTGCCCACAAGTAGACACAATGTAGCTTGCAGTACAGCTGCAGGCTGTGGTTTTCGGGACAGTCAGCAGCCGGCAAGCAAAATGGGGCCCAAGGCATTCGAAGCTGCAAATTGATCTGCAGCAGTACCAATGGGACCTCGCCCTCAAGCACCCCTCTTTTGAGTCAACCTAGTTTGACGTCGCGCGTTCATCAAAACTTCAAACAGAATGTCGAGATGAGACCAAAGACTGCAAAACGAATCCCTGTGAAAAATCGGGCGCAAAAAGGAGCATCAGGGCAGCATACCTTGTTATGAGCGTCCACGGTGAATGTGCTGACATTCACAGCGAAGCACAAACCGATGGAGAAAAAGAGGGCAACCACCATGAGGAGTGAGCGCTGGTGCAGCACAAACCCGAATGTGAGGCCTCTCTCCTGGAAATACTCCAGGCCCCAAATAGTGGACGAATAGTGGAAGATTGCAATGCCCACGGTCTGGATGGCAAAGGGAAAGCTTGTGGTGTCCTTGCAGTGTGGTAGGGGTGTGGAAAGAGTGATGCAAATAGAGTTGAAATGAGGGTTCGGGCTTCACGGACGTGGCATCAAACCAAATGGGGGAGGAATTTCGGAAAGAGAAACCACCCTGGATTTGTTCCCATTGCTCGGGACAGAGGACTTGGGGTCAGCGCATGCATCTGGACCCGCAGGGGGCTCTGGGTGGCCATTGGTTGCTCGGAAAATGCAGACCGACACTTGTTGAGTCAGTGTGCAAGCCATTGTGGCTACGGGCAGGAAATATTCAGCTTGCGGGGATGCTGCAGTAAATTACTGATTATATCCAGCGGTGAAGCAGGTCAGAAAGTCCCACTGGACATTTGTCTGGGGTCTCGTTGCCCAACTACAGCAGCAGCAGGGCAGACATAGGGCATGGTGGGCACACACAGAGAGAAAGAGAGAGAGAGAGAGGCTGCCAAACTGGTTCTTTCGGCAGTTCTCACATCTACAGGATGCTTCAAATCATGAATTACGTTAGCCTGAAATTTCCTTGTCACCAAAATCCTGCTCTGGTGGTATCTGAAACGTGCGCACAAGCCAGCCACACAGATGTCCACCAGCTGCCTTAGGGTGTTTGAGGCTGGCTGTGCTCGCGCACGGGCCCTGATTTTGCTGTTGGTGGGCACCGAGGCCCCACACAAATATCCTCTGCATCTCTGAAACAAACCCCAACTTTGTGCTTTCGACCCAATGCCAATGCCAACAACCAGCACGTATTCCAAACGGGGTATTCTCTAGAACACAGCACTGTCTACCGCACACGTTCTGGAATTCCCAAAAATTGCTGATTGTGTTCAGCGGTGTCGCAGGTCAGAATCCAAACTCGACTCTTCGTGTTTCATGTGGTTGTGTTGAAGGTGGGGCGCAGGCTGCTCGCTTCTAGGCTTTGCCCACCCAACGTGGTGTATGCGCAGCCGACCACGTCAATTTCAGCCGAAAATGGAGGGGGGGTTATGGGATTAGGCATACCTCTCCAGCTGCGCCAATCAGGCGTGTGTGCCCGCGTGGGGCGAGGAGGAATAGCAAGACAGTGTAGGCGCAGACAACAGCCCCAATACTGATGGAGTAGAGCAAAGAGATGAAGCGGGGTTGGGTGACAGCCACGCTGTCGATACCCCGCATACTCCACAGGCTGACATGATGGCATCCAATGAGGCCACACATGAGCAGCAAGATAGATGTGATTAGTTTGCGGATGGAGACGTGGCCCAAAATGAACCGTAGAAGTCTGAGTGAGTGTGAGTTGGGATCACGCGGTTGCCATTGGGTCTCACGGGAGAATGCATTCCCTTGCCGTGAATGTAGAAATGTCATCATCATCGTTCCTATCCTCAGGCTGTGCCTTGCGCTTCATGAGGCAACTGTCGTGTATTACAAGAGGCAATGCCCAACATCTTCCGTGCATCACCACACGCTTTTTGATGAGCACGAGGGCCACACCAATGAAATCATCACGTGCAGTAATGCATGCATCATATGAAGCAACGCCTTATATCCGTGGCATAAGCCCGAGGATATCCGCAGATATCCGTGGTATATGACCCGGGATATCGCAGCGGTGATATCCCGGGTTATAAACCACGGATATCTGCGGATATTCCTTTGGCTACAGGTACGCATTTCATAAAGTCCGGTCTTCCGGTCTGCCCGGTCTTCCCGTTTCGCGCAGTTTATTCTAGCAAAACTTCTACTTTACGCCGGTTTACGCAGTTTATGCAGTTTATGCAGACCGAACAGTTTATGCAGTTTATGCGGTTCGTTTTAGTTTACCAGAAGACCGGTCCAGACCGGTCCAGACCGGTCCTTGAACAAACCGCGTAAAACGATCTAAACGGGCCGGTCCGATCATTTCAAGCAGTTTATGCAGTTCACATCAAAAACAGGTATAAACAGGTCGAACCGGTCGGACCGCCCAGTTTAGCGCGTTTTATGCAGTTTGTTCAAAGACCGGTCCGGACCGGTCCGGTCTGGTCTTTACACGAAGTGAAATGAACGGTTCGGTCCGGTCGGTTCGATCAGTTCGTCTCGTTTTATGCAGTTGGCGCAGAAGAAGTAAAAACCTTGTAATCCTTGTATCCCTTTTTCGTTTGAGTTCGTTTGAGTTGGTACAAAGACCGGTCTAGACCGGTCTTGTGATCTGCCAAACTGGTCTACATGCAAAACTCTAATCCTTCGTTGAATCATCAAAAAACACCAAAACCACAAGATCCGCCACATGCAAATACCCCTGACCCAACTTTTCACACAAAAGTCACAATTTGCACAAAAATCCAGACCGGACAAGACCGTTGTGCTAGTAGCCAAAGGAATATCCCGGGTCAACGAATCCCAGAACATGTTGTGACCTATTTCTAGACCCACCGAAACAAGCCGCACGCTACGAGCTCACTTGTATTGATTTTCATTGTTTTTAAAAAAAAAAACGGTTTTGTGGATGATGACAACATTTGGTGACATTATGACATCGTTTCATTGACTTTTGCATGCTGTTTCAAGTGGTTGATACGGTACTTGAACGACCAAATGTGCAGGACACGTTGCGTTGTCCCACGACTACGGCTATGTCGTTTGAAGGCCCATTTCTTGGAGTTGAGACAATACCCTCAACATTCAATGTCATGGCATCCGGTTATATCTACCTGTTCACATCACATCACATTAGGTTTGGTCTTGGTTGAAGTTCGACTCCTTTTGCAAGTGGGTCTCTTCAAGTGCACCTTTGCATGTGGGTCTCTTATCGCTTTGGTCGGGCAGCGGCTCCGAAATTGGGGTGGGTCTCTTCAATGGTAATTTGTTGGTGTGTCTAATGTCACGGGGGTTGGAGCATTTGTACCATTTGAATTACAACCACACCACACACCGAAACGCGACATGTCAAACACGATGCAAGCATGCACAACGCAAGCTCAACAACTTTGAAAACGCATGTGATCTCATACATAGTGTGTTAGGTCACCCACCATTATCACGGTCATCCCCCCCCGCCCCCCCCGGATACCCACTTCTCAACTTTCCGTTGCGACAAACCATACCGGACGTGGAATCGCAGCGTCTTAGCACTCCGGTGCATAGGGTACCGCGCAAAATTCTTCTTGATCTGCAACTCCAAAGCGGTGCGCATGGCCATGGCCATGTACAAGCTTGGTAGGGCGAAACAAGTGATCAACAAGAGCGACACAAGAGCCCAGACAATGTCGAAACCCCAACGCAACGATAGATCGATGCCGCTGAGGGCAAAGCAGTGAAAGGAGACGATACACTGCAACCTAAATGAGAAATCGCATCGTAAATTGTGCCCGCCACACTACTTCTAATGCGAGTTCCCCGTCGCCATATCTTGGATCCGACAAACCGCACCAAACTGGCATGGTTGTGCTAAAGGTAGTGGAGGCAGCATTCCATGCGAAGAAAGCAAATCGTCCCATGGCACTACGTGTCGCCATACAATGTGGCACAATTAGAGTAAATGCTCCATCATATCTCGGGCATTCGAGATTTTTCCTAATTAAAGTTGATGGTGCCGCCGAGTGTTGATGTGGTGTTGAACTTATCACGATGAATGAGAGCACGTTCCCAAACATGGCAAATGCGCCGCAAGGTGTTGGGCAATGAAAAGGAGGAAGAAGGGGAATCAAATGAAGAAGAATCACATCGCTCGAGCACGTTGGTTCTTCGTTTTGATGCAACCCATTTTCGAAGGATGTTGATTGGAGCCCTGAATCATAAAGCCCACAAGCTCCCAAAGTTTGTGTTCGAATCCGGACACCACTTGTTAGTAAAGGCTCTTGCGAAATGAAAGGACTGGTTAACCCAATTCGGGTCCACATTCTCCTCGTGCGTCTTGACAAAGTGGGAACACTACCATCCCGAAGGGTTAAGATGTTCAATGGTGGTGGGGCGAGGACTTGCGTCAAATACGATTGATGTTCATCCTCGAACATCGTCCGCCACAACCGATACATGGGGGAGATAGGACGACGGGCAGCCGACGTCAGGAAGCCGTGAGTGAGAGGAGGTCACTGAACATGCTTTTAACTCATTCGGACACAATGGGCCCATTGTGATACAATATGTACGTACGGCGGTTAAGATGGTGGTATGGTGGTCATTCATGCTATCTCTTGGTTCTCTAATCGCTGACGTAGCCCACGTGAGTGTTGGGAGGCCGCCACAATGGCATGGGTGGAGCGCACATACCCGTAGACGAATGCGGTGAAAATTTGCAATTTTGTACGTTTAGTGTGTACCGCGGTCTCGGCCAACATTTGTGACAAAAGTGCGCCAAGGAAGGTCGTAAGACATGCCCCGAATACGTACGCACCCTTGTATTTGGGGATGAGGGCCACACCCTCTTGGGTTGGCGTTTCCGTCACATTCATGACTACGACAACAAACGAAAGATGGTACCAAACATGCAAGTGCCACAATGGACGCATCACAAACCTCACCCATTCACTTCAAGTGAGGAGAAAAGGCGTGTGAACACGGCCGGCCAACACGGAGGTGAAAAATACCACCCCACCCCCAACTGTGTTGTGTTAGAACAACCCCAACACAAAGGTGAAAAATACCACCCCCCCTGCCTACACCTGCCAACACCAGAAGACGGGGATGTTGTCAACACAACAACAACAACACAACAACGTCAACACAACATAACATAACACAACACAACACAACACAACACAACACAACACAACACAACACAACACAACACAACATAACACAACACAACACAACACAACATAACACAACACAACATAACACAACACAACACAACACAACACAACACAACACAACACGACACAACACAACACAACACAACACAACATAACACAACATAACACAACACAACATAACATAACACAACACAACACAACACAACACAACACAACACAACACAACATAACACAACACAACACAACACAACACAACACAACACAACACAACACAACGCAACGCAACACAACACAACACAACACAACACAAAAGGAAAACAGCACAACACAACACAACATAACACAAAAGGAAAGCAACAAACAACACAACACAACACAACACAAAAGGAAAACAACAAACAACACCACACAAAACAACACAAAACAACACAAAACACAACGCAACACAAGAAGAACACCACACAACACAGCACAACACAACGCAACACAAATTCTATAGGCAATGTTAACGCAGGCCTAACACGGGAGGTGAAAAATACCCCCCCACCCCCTATCGTGTTGTGCCAACACAGCCCCAACACGGAGATGAAAAATACCCCCCCGCCCCTGCGTGTTCTCCTGAGAGGTGGTGGAAATGGGAGCGCCTTTTCGTTCACCCTTCCGCAAGGTTTCGTTTTCCGTGGAACAAGGCAGAGCAAAATAGAGCAGGCAACCAGGGTGAATAGCAGCCTGATTGTTGTGGCCGGCGTGAACTGCACGAAAGGGGAAAGTTGTGACAGTGCCCGAAGGAATGCGCTTCAAAAATGGGTGAGGGCATGAAAATGGTGTATGCAGTGGTGTTACCCTCCAAGGCAATGTAAAAGAAATTCGTGAAGGAGGGGATTCGTAATGTCATGTGTGAATCTCAATAAAATTTGCACCTACATTCCTTACAAGGCCTATAATACTTGCAGTCTTCGCCCCCATGACTGCTTGACAAGCCCACAGAGGTGAGTTTACAAGAGACAATACTTGCTTTATAGTAAGATGCCCGATAATGTCCCGGCCAAAATCAAACCAATCGGGACATTACAAGACTTCTCGACCACCCATTCGGGACATTACGAGACTGACCTGTCTGGGCACTGGTTGGAAGCATCTTGGACATTATGAGACTTTTCTCCGGGACCTTAAAAGACTTTTTTTTCGAATATGGAAAATTGCTTGCTTGCCTCAAACTACAACCCCCCCCTCCTTTGACCTGGGTGCTATTGTTTGGGAGGGTTGGGGGGTACACTCTTGACAAAGACGAGGGCAGAACGGAGCACAAAGCAAAAGCAGCGCACAACAAACTAAAATCCTGCACCCATACACACAAGCAATGTATAATGAAGAGATATTTGAAATAAGCAATGCAGGCGGCGAGCACACAAAACTCCTCAAAGGTGCATGAGGCTGCCAACAAAACAGAGGTACAAGGGTGAGGAATCCACCACCATTGTTTGTTGACTCACCGTGAATCTGCCTTTCGTTTGTTCTCGCCTCTTGAAAAATGCCATGCACATGTGCTTATGTGTGATCAAAACATGACGAATGATTGCATGTAGAAATTAAGGGCAATCCCTTGGCGGCTTGGGCATCATTCAGTGAGCAGCCGAGCCTTCTAGCACATTCATATACTTGGGCAGCCCAGCCTTTTGGGACATGAGAAGACTAGTCCCGGGACGTCAGATTCTCAAGTCTTATGACATTTCGTGGGCGATTTGGGACATTTTTTTGTGACATTGTTGGACGTTTCACCGTATTCTGGCCCGATTACTCGAGTGTCACTAACGACAGTCCCCCCTTGAAGTTGTTTTGGACCCACAAATACCCCCCCTCGAAAGTTGTGAAATGCTAAGTAGAAATAGCCTAAAGAAATGTATGAATCCCTCTAGCGAACGTGCCGAGGGAGGAATAGTGGAGGAGCACGAAGCACCGGAACATTTTGGCCTGCATTGGTCATGTTGCACATGGCACAGCACGACACAGCGTCAAAATCGTTCAATCTATATGATTAAATATACCAGGGGGGTGGTCAAGTGCCGTCCGATCACTGATTAACCGATTCCATAACCACCATATCATAGTTTGACTGCTGCACATGCCCCAGATGGCAAATATCCGCATAACTACCGTCAGCAAGGATCGACAGAGTCTCCTCGGGGACCGAGTATGGTTGGTAGGGGTGAAAACCTCGGCAAAATTGGGTTGCGACGGGCCGTAAATCGCGATCGCGGCAGTTTTTGGACGGTTCAGTTACGGGATTCCGGTACCTCATAAAATCCTAGGTGGTACTGTGCAGATAGGGACCGCATTAGCTTGGGACTTTTGTGCGGATTGCACAAGGGGGGGTACTGTGCAGATAGGGACCGTATTAGCTTGGGACTTTTGTGCGGTTTGCACAAGGGGGGGGGGTACTGTGCAGATAAGGACCGCATTAGCTTGGGACTTTTGTGTAGTTTGCACAAGGGGGGGGTACTGTGCAGATAGGGACCGTATTAGCTTGGGACTTTTGTGTAGTTTGCACAAGGGGGGGGTACTGTGCAGATAGGGACCGTATTAGCTTGGGACTTTTGTGCGGTTTGCACAGGGGGGGATACTGTGCACATAGGGACCGTATTAGCTTAGAACTTTTGTGCGGTTTGCACAAGGGGGGGGGTACTGTGTAGATAGGGACCGTATTAGCTTGGGACTTTTGTGCGGATTGCACAAGGGGGGGTACTGTGCAGATAAGGACCGTAGTAGCTTGGGACTTTTGTGTGGTTTGCACAAGGGGGGGGGGGTACTGTGCAGATAGGGACCGTATTAGCTTGGGACTCTTGTGCGGTTTGCACAGGGGGGGGGGGGTACTGTGCAGAAAGGGACCGTATTAGCTTGGGACTTTTGTGCGGTTTGCACAGGGGGGGGGGGGGGGTAGTGTGCAGATAAGGACCGTATTAGCTTGAGACCTTTGTGCGGTTTGCACAAGGGGGGGGTGCTGTGCAGATAGGGACGGCATGAGCTTGGGACTTTTGTGCGGTTTGCACAAGGGGGGGGGGGGGGGGTGGGTACTGTGCAGATAGGGACCGCAGTAGCTTGGGACTTTTGTGCGGTTTGCACAAGGGGGGGGTACTGTGCAGATAGGGACCGCATTCGCTTGGGACTTTTGTGCGGTTTGCACAAGGGGGGGGGGGGGTACTGTGCAGATAGGGACCGTATTAGCTTGGGACTTTTGTGCGGTTTGCACAAGGGGGGGGTACTGTGCAGATAGGGACCGTATTAGCTTGGGACTTTTGTGCGGTTTGCACAAGGGGGGGGGGGGGTACTGTGCAGATAGGGACCGTATTAGCTTGGGACTTTTGCGCGGTTTGCACAAGGGGGGGGTACTGTGCAGATAGGGACCGTATTAGCTTGCTGCTTTTGTGCGGTTTGCACAAGGGGGGGGGGGGTACTGTGCAGATAGGGACCGTAGTAGCTTGGGACCTTTGTGCGGTTTGCACAAGGGGGGGGTACTGTGCAGATAGGGACCGTATTAGCTTGGGACTTTTGCGCGGTTTGCACAAGGGGGGGGGGGGGGTGTGCAGATAGGGACCGTATTAGCTTGCTGCTTTTGTGCGGTTTGCACAAAGGGGGGGGGGGGTGTGCAGATAGGGACCGTATTAGCTTGCTGCTTTTGTGCGGTTTGCACAAAGGGGGGGGGGTACTGTGCAGATAGGGACCGTAGTAGCTTGGGACCTTTGTGCGGTTTGCACAAGGGGGGGGTACTGTGCAGATAGGGACCGTATTAGCTTGCTGCTTTTGTGCGGTTTGCACAAGGGGGGGGGGGGTACTGTGCAGATAGGGACCGTAGTAGCTTGGGACCTTTGTGCGGTTTGCACAAGGGGGGGGTACTGTGCAGATAGGGACCGTATTAGCTTGGGACTTTTGCGCGGTTTGCACAAGGGGGGGGGGGGGTGTGCAGATAGGGACCGTATTAGCTTGGTGCTTTTGTGCGGTTTGCACAAGGGGGGGGGGGGGTGTGCAGATAGGGACCGTATTAGCTTGCTGCTTTTGTGCGGTTTGCACAAAGGGGGGGGGGTACTGTGCAGATAGGGACCGTATTAGCTTGGGACCTTTGTGCGGTTTGCACAAGGGGGGGGTACTGTGCACATAGGGACCGCATGAGCTTGGGACTTTTGCGCGGTTTGCACAAGGGGGGGGTACTGTGCAGATAGGGACCGTATTAGCTTGGGACCTTTGTGCGGTTTGCACAAGGGGGGGGGGGGGTACTGTGCAAATAGGGACCGTAGTAGCTTGGGACTTTTGCGCGGTTTGCACAAGGGGGGGGTACTGTGCAGATAGGGACCGTATTAGCTTGCTGCTTTTGTGCGGTTTGCACAAGGGGGGGGGGGGTACTGTGCAGATAGGGACCGTAGTAGCTTGGGACCTTTGTGCGGTTTGCACAAGGGGGGGGTACTGTGCAGATAGGGACCGTATTAGCTTCGGTTTGCACAAGGGGGGGGTACTGTGCAGATAGGGACCGTATTAGCTTGGTGCTTTTGTGCGGTTTGCACAAGGGGGGGGGGGGGGTGTGCAGATAGGGACCGTATTAGCTTGGGACTTTTGCGCGGTTTGCACAAGGGGGGGGGGGGGGTACTGTGCAGATAGGGACCGTATTAGCTTGCTGCTTTTGTGCGGTTTGCACAAAGGGGGGGGGGTACTGTGCAGATAGGGACCGTAGTAGCTTGGGACCTTTGTGCGGTTTGCACAAGGGGGGGGTACTGTGCAGATAGGGACCGTATTAGCTTGGGACTTTTGCACTTTGCACAAGGGAGGCTACTGTGCACATAGGGACCGCATGAGCTTGGGACTTTTGCGCGGTTTGCACAAGGGGGGGGTACTGTGCAGATAGGGACCGTATTGGCTTGGGACCTTTGTGCGGTTTGCACAAGGGGGGGGGGGTACTGTGCAAATAGGGACCGTAGTAGCTTGGGACTTTTGTGCCGTTTGCACAAGGGGGGGGGGGTACTGTGCAGATAGGGACCGTATTAGCTTGCTGCTTTTGTGCGGTTTGCACAAAGGGGGGGGGGTACTGTGCAGATAGGGACCGTAGTAGCTTGGGACCTTTGTGCGGTTTGCACAAGGGGGGGGTACTGTGCAGATAGGGACCGTATTAGCTTGGGACTTTTGCACTTTGCACAAGGGAGGCTACTGTGCACATAGGGACCGCATGAGCTTGGGACTTTTGCGCGGTTTGCACAAGGGGGGGGTACTGTGCAGATAGGGACCGTATTAGCTTGGGACCTTTGTGCGGTTTGCACAAGGGGGGGGGGGGTACTGTGCAAAAAGGGACCGTAGTAGCTTGGGACTTTTGTGCCGTTTGCACAAGGGGGGGGTACTGTGCAGATAAGGACCGTACTAGCTTGGGACCTTTGTGCGGTTTGCACAAGGGGGGGGTACTGTGCAGATAGGGACCGTATTAGCTTTGGACCTTTGTGCGGTTTGCACAAGGGGGAGGGTACTGTGCAGATAGGGACCGTATTAGCTTGGGACTTTTGTGCGGTTTGCAAAAGGGGGGGGTACTGTGCAGATAAGGACCGTAGTAGCTTGGGACCTTTGTGCGGTTTGCACAAGGGGTACTGTGCAGATAGGGACCGTATTAGCTTGGGACTTTTGTGCGGTTTGCACAAGGGGGGGGGGGTACTGTGCAGATAGGGACCGTATTAGCTTGGGACTCTTGTGCGGTTTGCACATGGGGGGGGGGTACTGTGCAGAAAGTCACCGTATTAGCTTGGGACTTTTGTGCAGTTTGCACAGGGGGGGGGGGGTAGGATGCAGATAAGGACCGTATTAGCTTGGGACTTTTGTGCGGTCTGCACAAGGGGGGGGGGGTACTGTGCAGATAGGGACCGCAGTAGCTTGGGACTTTTGTGCGGTTTGCACAAGGGGGGGGGGGGTACTGTGCAGATAGGGACCGTATTAGCTTGGGACTTTTGTGCGGTTTGCACAAGGGGGGGGGGTACTGTGCACATAGGGACCGTATTAGCTTAGAACTTTCGTGCGGTTTGCACAAGGGGGGGGGTACTGTGTAGATAGGGACCGTATTAGCTTGGGACTTTTGTGCGGATTGCACAAGGGGGGGGTACTGTGCAGATAGGGACCGTATTAGCTTGCTGCTTTTGTGCGGTTTGCACTAGGGGGGGGGGGGTACTGTGCAGATAGGGACCGTAGTAGCTTGGGACCTTTGTGCGGTTTGCACAAGGGGGGGGTACTGTGCAGATAGGGACCGTATTAGCTTTGGACCTTTGTGCGGTTTGCACAAGGGGGGGGGTACTGTTCAGATAGGGACCGTATTAGCTTGGGACTTTTGTGCGGTTTGCAAAAGGGGGGGGTACTGTGCAGATAAGGACCGCATTCGCTTGGGACTTTTGTGCGGTTTGCACAAGGGGGGGGGGGGTACTGTGCAGATAGGGACCGTATTAGCTTAGAACTTTTGTGCGGTTTGCACAAGGGGGGGGGTACTGTGTAGATAGGGACCGTATTAGCTTGGTACTTTTGTGCGGATTGCACAAGGGGGGGTACTGTGCAGATAGGGACCGTATTAGCTTGCTGCTTTTGTGCGGTTTGCACAAGAAGGGGGGGGGGGTACTGTGCAGATAGGGACCGTAGTAGCTTGGGACCTTTGTGCGGTTTGCACAAGGGGGGGGGTACTGTGCAGATAGGGACCGTATTAGCTTGGGACTTTTGTGCGGTTTGCAAAAGGGGGGGGTACTGTGCAGATAAGGACCGCATTCGCTTGGGACTTTTGTGCGGTTTGCACAAGGGGGGGGGGGGTACTGTGCAGATAGGGACCGTATTAGCTTGGGACTTTTGTGCGGTTTGCACAAGGGGGGGGTACTGTGCAGATAGGGACCGTATTAGCTTGGTGCTTTTGTGCGGTTTGCACAAGGGGGGGGGGTACTGTGCAGATAGGGACCGTATTAGCTTGGGACCTTTGTGCGGTTTGCACAAGGGGGGGGTAGTGTGCAGATAGGGACCGTATTAGCTTGGGACTTTTGCGCGGTTTGCACAAGGGGGGGGTACTGTGCAGATAGGGACCGTATTAGCTTGGTGCTTTTGTGCGGTTTGCACAAGGGGGGGGGGGGTACTGTGCAGATAGGGACCGTATTAGCTTGGGACTTTTGCGCGGTTTGCACAAGGGGGGGGGGGTACTGTGCAGATAGGGACCGTATTAGCTTGCTGCTTTTGTGCGGTTTGCACAAAGGGGGGGGGGTTACTGTGCAGATAGGGACCGTAGTAGCTTGGGACCTTTGTGCGGTTTGCACAAGGGGGGGGGGGGGTACTGTGCAAAAAGGGACCGTAGTAGCTTGGGACTTTTGTGCCGTTTGCACAAGGGGGGGGTACTGTGCAGATAAGGACCGTACTAGCTTGGGACCTTTGTGCGGTTTGCACAAGGGGGGGGTACTGTGCAGATAGGGACCGTATTAGCTTTGAACCTTTGTGCGGTTTGCACAAGGGGGGGGGTACTGTGCAGATAGGGACCGTATTAGCTTGGGACTTTTGTGCGGTTTGCAAAAGGGGGGGGTATTGTGCAGATAAGGACCGTAGTAGCTTGGGACCTTTGTGCGGTTTGCACAAGGGGTACTGTGCAGATAGGGACCGTATTAGCTTGGGACTTTTGTGCGGTTTGCACCAGGGGGGGGGGGGTACTGTGCAGATAGGGACCGTATTAGCTTGGGACTCTTGTGCGGTTTGCACATGGGGGGGGGGTACTGTGCAGAAAGTCACCGTATTAGCTTGGGACTTTTGTGCAGTTTGCACAGGGGGGGGGGGGTAGTGTGCAGATAAGGACCGTATTAGCTTGGGACTTTTGTGCGGTCTGCACAAGGGGGGGGTACTGTGCAGATAGGGACCGCAGTAGCTTGGGACTTTTGTGCGGTTTGCACAAGGGGGGGGGGGTACTGTGCAGATAGGGACCGTATTAGCTTGGGACTTTTGTGCGGTTTGCACAAGGGGGGGGTTACTGTGCACATAGGGACCGTATTAGCTTAGAACTTTTGTGCGGTTTGCACAAGGGGGGGGGTACTGTGTAGATAGGGACCGTATTAGCTTGGGACTTTTGTGCAGATTGCACAAGGGGGGGGGGTACTGTGCAGATAGGGACCGTATTAGCTTGGGACTTTTGTGCGGTTTGCACAAGGGGGGGGGGGTACTGTGCAGATAGGGACCGTAGTAGCTTGGGACTCTTGTGCGGTTTGCACAAGGGGGGGGTACTGTGCAGATAGGGACCGTATTAGCTTGGGACTTTTGCGCGGTTTGCACAAGGGGGGGGTACTGTGCAGATAGGGACCGTATTAGCTTTGGACCTTTGTGCGGTTTGCACAAGGGGGGGGTACTGTGCAGATAGGGACCGTATTAGCTTGGGACTTTTGTGCGCTTTGCACAAGGGGGGGGGGGTACTGTGCAGATAGGGACCGTATTAGCTTCGGACTTTTGCGCGGTTTGCACAACGGGGGGGGTACTGTGCACATAGGGACCGTATTAGCTTGGGACTTTTGTGCGGTTTGCACAAGGGGGGGGGTACTGTGCAGATAAGGACCGTAGTAGCTTGGGACCTTTGTGCGGTTTGCACAAGGGGGGGGGTACTGTGCAAATAGGGACCGTAGTAGCTTGGGACTTTTGCGCGGTTTGCACAAGGGGGGGGGGCTACTGTGCAGATAGGGACCGTAGTAGCTTGGGACTTTTGTGCGGTTTGCACAAGGGGGGGGGGTACTGTGCAGATAGGGACCGTAGTAGCTTGGGACTTTTGCGCGGTTTGCACAAGGGGGGGGGGTACTGTGCAGATAGGGCCCGTATTAGCTTGGGACTTTTGTGCGGTTTGCAAAAGGGGGGGGTACTGTGCAGATAAGGACCGTAGTAGCTTGGGACCTTTGTGCGGTTTGCACAAGGGGTACTGTGCAGATAGGGACCGTATTAGCTTGGGACTTTTGTGTAGTTTGCACAAGGGGGGGGGGGGGGTACTGTGCAGATAGGGACCGTATTAGGTTGGGACTTTTGGGCGGTGGTACTTTGCCGATAGGGGTAGGTGGGAGATGGCCGCTCTTCAGAATCGCCGCCCCTGCTCTTGAGGAGCCAGCTCCTTAGGAGCACCGCCCCTGGCTCCTCAGGAGGACCGACCCTGGTACCGCTCCTCGGGAGCACCGACCCTGATAAATGCTCCTCAGGAGCACCGACCCTGTACAAGCTCCAGGGTCGGCAACTCTCAGGACCGGCGGTTGTGTTGTTAAGCATTTTGCTCCTAAGGAGCCAGGGTCATTGCTCCTCAAGCGCTAAGGGTGTGGCTCCTCAGGAGCTAGGGTCAAAGGTTGGCATTGCTCCGCAGGAGCTAGGAAGGGGTTGGGAAAAAAATGGAAAATTGACAGTCAACTATGGTCCATGTATGGTGTCTTCCATGATGCATGCATTCATAAGTGGAATGGTTGTCATGAAATTTCATATGTTGGTTTTCCCCGGCGTATGCGCCATATTGGATTACGCTGATATTTATCACTTTGGAAACGATATTGTCACGAGCTCATAAAAGGAAAAAAAAAGGCTGTTGAACCAGAAAACACCACAACAGGTCGCGA
This sequence comes from Eutreptiella sp. 'Long Island Sound 2002', assembly GCA_964036045.1. Classification (NCBI taxonomy): domain Eukaryota; phylum Euglenozoa; class Euglenophyceae; order Eutreptiales; family Eutreptiaceae; genus Eutreptiella; species Eutreptiella sp. 'Long Island Sound 2002'. The sequence goes on from OZ038384.1 coordinate 74,509,100, forward strand.
AGCGCCCTGATTCACGCAGCAGGAGAGAAAATGAATTGTCGTCCCCATTCAAAGCTGAACCATACACAAATGTTCACTCGTCACAGGGAATGGGTGGTCCTCGGCCACGGTGTTCAGGAATGGTTGTTCAAGGTGTTTGTCAAACACATGGATCCCAAAGGTAAGGGAGGTGTGGTGTTGTTCCTCAATGGGTCATCCACCCATTGACCGCGGAGTGTATCAAGGTGGCAAGGGAACATGGTGTTCGGGTAGTGGTGTTTCCTTCCCATCAAACCGACCACATTCAACCTTTGGATGTGGCCATCTTCAAGTCTCTCAAGGCCTTTGAGAGAAAGTTCCAAACTATCTTCATGAGGGAGTGTAGGCAAGCGAGGCGAGGTGGTACAATTCGCTGAGAGCACTCTGTTCTCAGTCCAAAATCTGTCGATTTTTAGCACCAAATTTGCATCCGATGCTATCCAGAAGCCTGGATCCCATGCTGTAAATGTATCGAAAAAATTCTAGAAAATCCCAAAAAAAATTAGAGAATTTTGGGTGATTGTGACCCATGGGCCAAAATTGGCGCGCATTTGGCAAGTTACTGATTTCAACGTGGAGTTGAAAGCAACACAATAGCTGCACCAATGCACCTACCTAGGTTGGTTGGCGGTTAGAGATACATAGTGGGGACTAGGTACCTGGGGGGGGGCTCGGGGGGGGGGGTGGTCAAGGTCCGATCCACGTTCCACAAAAGTGCCACGATCCGGCTCAAAAAGTGCACCTTCCAATTCATGAACAACACAACAAACCAATGGTACTTTTGAATTTAGTGTGTTTTTGTGATGACAAATTAAGTTAGAAAAACAAAAACAATGATACGTTTTGCATTATTTTTTTCGTTGGGCATTTTGTTGCGCGCTTTGGTTTAGTGTCTTTGCACTTGTTGTTATTGTGCCATGTCGGACGCTCATGAACATTATGCATCTTCCTTCTGCGGCCTTGATTTTGATGTCCCCGATTTTGGGCACTTTGGCTTTTCTCCAATGTGTGCCTTTCTTTGTGCCATGCTATGTTCAATGCAAATTCCCGCACTCATCAACATAGACTCATGTGGTGGCCAAAATGGGATTTTACGATGGTTTAGAGTGGATTCGGTGATTTTTGAATTTGCAACCCAGGTACCCGGGGGGGGGGGGGGTTGGTTGGGGTCCGATCCACGATCCACTCCGATCCTTGGGGGGGGGGAGTTTTGGGGAAGGTCCAATCCACAATCCATGGAAAAAAAAGTATTGTGACATGTGGAACAATCGGAGGAAATCGGGATACGGTTGCCGACCATCAGGGACGAACCATTTGCATGGAAAGTCAATACTACCGGCGGTTGTGGTCTGGGGACACTTTTTGGCACGGCAAACTGATCCCAATCCCAAATGTAATGCCCATGCCACAATGCCGTACGTGGGCAAAGTCGACTTTTTGCACCTTTTCATTGTCCGTGGGTGCTCAGTTTGACAATCCCGCCACCTACCTTCCCAATTGCGGGTGAGGTAATCAATGCCGTCCACCTTGCATGTACTACTCTAGTGCAACTTAAGAAGGGGCAACGGGTAGGGGGGGGGGGGGGTACTTTTCAGGTCCGTGTTGGGCCCGTGTTAACACAACACATGAGGGGGTGGGGGGGTACTTTTCACCGCCTGTGTTGGGGCCGTGTTAACACGTCCAATAGGTACGTGGTACGTGTTGTGTGTTGTGTTGTGTTGTGTTGTTTTCCTTTTGTGTTACGTTGTGTTGTGTTGTGTTGTGTCATTCCTTGTTTTGTTTTGGGTTTTTTTCTTGTGTCATTTTGTGTAGTGTTCTTGTTTTTTATTTTGTTATGTTGTGTTGTGTTGTGTTGTGTTGTGTTGTGTTGTGTTGTGTTGTGTTGTGTTGTGTTGTGTTATGTTGTGTTGTGTTGTGTTGTGTTGTGTTGTGTTGTGTTGTGTTGTGTTGTGTTGTGTTGTGTTATGTTGTGTTGTGTTGTGTTGTGTTGTGTTGTGTTGTGTTATGTTGTGTTGTGTTGTGTTGTGTTGTGTTGTGTTATGTTGTGTTGTGTTGTGTTGTGTTGTGTTGTGTTGTGTTGTGTTATGTTATGTTGTGTTGTGTTATGTTGTGTTGTGTTGTGTCATTGACGCCGATATCTGTGGACAATCTGTAGGTTTGTAGGTTCCTGTGTCATGTTGCATGAGCACTCTCGGGTTGCTACGGATGACTGAACCCGCTGTCTTTGGGTACAATATGTCATACGTGCATAAGTGGTCAAGCAATTGTTGCACTACCTTTGCGTGTCTCCATTGCAAACACAACACAACACAACACAACACAACACAACACAACACAACACAACACAACACAACACAACATAACACAACACAACACAACACAACACAACACAACACAACACAACACAACACAACACAACACAACACAACACAACACAACACAACACAACACAACACAACACAACACAACACAACACAACACAACACAACACAACACAACACAACACAACACAACACAACACAACACAACACAACACAACACAACACAACACAACACAACACAACACAACACAACACAACACAACACAACACAACACAACACAACACAACACAACACAACACAACACAACACAACACAACACAACACAACACAACACAACACAACACAACACAACACAACACAACACAACACAACACAACAAAAAATCTGCGGGTTCGTGTGTTGCCATAGGGGGGATAGAGGGGGGGGGGGGGTACTTTTCAGGTCCGTGTTGGGCCTGTGTTAACACAACACAGGAGGGGGTGGGGGGGTACTTTCTACCTCTGTGTTGGCCGGCCGTGTTAACACGCCCGTTGCCCAAGGGTAGCGCTTGCAAGTACTTGTTGGTGAGTTTGGGGTTTGTGCATTGACAAAGGCAAAGTAAGGCATTTTGGTGGACAGTAAGGGCATGAACACACATTATTGTTGCATGGCATGAGAGTTATAATTGCGCCTAATTGCGCCTAATTGCGCCTAATTGAACAATACACCGAAAGCCCTCAATCTCTTTCGCCTGATTAGTGGCATCTCTTTGTGCTGTACGCTTCTCCTTCTGAGTGTGATTCATGATATCACTTTTGAAACTAACCATATGAAGGTAACGGTCCAATTCTGCTACACCAACTGCCATTTCAGTACGAACTCGGGCAGCTTCAGAACGGGTTAAGCGTGGTTGCCATACATTTAACTGGTTAGATGAAGAGGAACGGTCCTTGCCTTGTCGCAACCATTCCTGCAAACCGGTGGAGAGCACACCGCCGCCCTCATGGGAGGCACTATCTTGACATCGTGCTGGGCCTACGTCATCCTCACCAATGTGCAGATTTCAGCAACGCGTGATTAGCATCATATTGAATTACCAATGCACAAAAGTCGTCGTCACTGAGCCGCTCAACAGCAATGGCGGAATCAACGGGCAGGAGTGCAAATGAGCCATCATTGTACGCAGCACCAACAACACGCACTAGAGCCGTCTGGAGAACATCTTGACTATAGTCACCCGAGGATGTACAGAAGGTTGTCCACGACACCATAGCCTCAGTATGCAGGTCATGCACCAGCTGTATAAAAGAATCTCTAGTGTAGTGCCGCCGGCCCAATAGCATGTTCACTACGTGCAATCCACAATGGGAACCAATTTGCTTCTCATGATAGAAGGGGCACTGCAATGCTCCTCCGAAAAGCGAACCAGTAACAATGATTGTGTATGGCGCTTGTGGTACCAATGTAGAACCCACATCAATGACATGCAACCCCGTTTGTTCTTCAACCTCATGAGATACCACAGCGGCAAGAGCTTGCACACTTGACATATCTACCCAATTATCGGGGAGTTCCACACGGACCGAGATGAACACATCCACACTGCGAGCACCGGGGCCACCTCCTCCCCCGGGTCCACCAAAATAGCCACCAAACACAACGGAAGGCTATGAAGGAGACTTCCAACCGAAAGAAGTAGCCACAGTAGAAAGCAGTAGCCACACACATGCACCATATGTGCTATGCACGCACATGAGAAGCTACCGTAAGGCCGAGCTATTAATAGATCACGTGCACAGTTGCAAGCACGAACACGCCAAACACAACTGCTTTGAGGGTGCCATGGACGCGGGGGGGGGGGGGGAAGAACCAAATTGGGGGGGCGGTTGCAAGCGTCTACGCGGCCATTTTCGGCCTTTGGTGCCTTAAAACGTGTTACAAGAAGTGCACATTCTACTGCTCTCTTCTACATATCTAGACGTTTTGGCAAAATGCCTCAAAACCGGTACAGAGGGACGCGGGGGGGACGCGGGGGGGGGACACGGGGCGGACGCAGGGATGGCACCCTCTTTGATAAAAAAAGACGAAAAAAAATCGACACTCGGAAACCTATCAACATGAAGGTAAATTCAATTATGGTTAGTGGCTTGGGGACGCAGGTCGCAAGACCATGCAGTACCGGTTGTTCGAGCTTTTTCGACAGCCAAAGCTTCCGACATAGGATCGCCTTAAGGCTTGCCGGCATGCGGCCCATCAGACGCGCGCCCCGAGCGGTGCCCACAGCGAGAGGCACGCGCCCAAATAAACTAATCAATTGTACCACAGGCCGTGGAATGAATGCGAGTGCGAAAGCATGGGTACTTGTTGTCATTTCTCCATGCAGCTCAAAATGCTCTTGAAATTGCTCTTCTTTCTTTTTCTACTACTCCCTTTGTGGGGAGAAGCTTCAAATGTTACCAACACTTAGGGAGGGGCCAACCACCACGTTCACCATCCACTGACCAAAGGTATTCACAAAAGAACCACCAAGCTTTGGTCTTGAAGGTATGTCCACCGAAGGATTGTGTGCGAAACCCCGCGCTTTCTAGCCCGCCCAAGAGAAGTACAGGTGTGCACAAAGTAGGTCGAGTGGCTAGGGTTAGAAGTAGGTCGAGTGCTTAGACCACTACACGCTACAAACTTGTTGTTCATCACTAGCCAATGGCCTGTGGCCAGTGGTTCGTGGTGACTAGAAATATTCTTTGGCATTTTTGCAAATGCTCGTATGTCCCTCCCCACCTCAAATATACTTTTGTAGGCGAGTTTCGACATGTGTCATGTTTGGCGTTTTTTTACTCATGATGTTAATTTCGCCCACCAACCCCGTGGAGCACACGAATGCGAGTGCTATTGGGTTTCTGATGATACATGATTCCTCGGTGGCAATTGCGATCAATGGTACCCTGGCAATTGTGGCACAAATGGAACGTTTTACAGGTGTGACCCAAGATGCCACATGCACTGCTCGGTTCCTCTATTGCTTTGCATGCATGTCATAATACTGCTTCTCAGGTCGATCTAGATTTGGTTCATGGGCTACTCAGAATTTCAGTTGCCATCTACATCATGCAGTGCTCTCGGCGAGGCAATACTTACGTCAATGTGGTGTAGAAGTCCTCGGATTTGATGCGGGAACATACGATCGTGTCGCAAACTTGCAAATGGATCCATACCTTGGAAGTGTGGGGGACGTTAGGTCGCTACCCGCTTGTGCCTCTTTCAAGGATTACATGTGTGAGCATGCTTGTTAGAGGTCAAAGTGGTGTTAGCAAATGATCCAATATTGATCAGAATGAGGAAAGAAGATGTTCGATGGCGAATGCCCTCACACCAAGTGTGCGTTCTTTCTTATCCCGCCCCGTTTCAGGTCATGGCTTCCGACTCATCACCACCAATCACATGCGGCCTATGGCTTCTACAGTTCTCCATTTCGGGTTGCGCTAATTGTTACAATCGATGGTGGTGGGGATGATGGGACGATGCACGTTAGCATCGGGAACGCTACAGGTTTCTGATGATGAAATTGCATGTGTGGCTTGGGATGCAAGATTGCCGTGGGATGCCAGCCATCAGCTAGCGATCGGACACAGTGACATGGCGCACTCGAGCACTATAAACTGTTGCAGGTCATGGCCGTTTGAGAACACTCTTGTTTCGTGCTTTGCTTGTCGCCCCTTCAAGGAAAGGTTTGGTCTACTTTTGGAGGTATAGCAAGGGCTAGGGTCGATCACACACCACGTCCGTAGCAGAGCACAATACACCACGGTGTACGCCACCACCACCTGGGGTGCCGTGCACGTGCTGCATTCAGTTTACACAATGAAGCCCAGTGCGTGGTGGGGCAATTCGGAGATGAGATGAACCCAGGTTTGGGGAGCCTCTTGCCACCAAGCCCCCCCCCCCCCCCTGGTGCCGTGCCAACCTCTAGTATCCACGACAATACGCAGGCGTGCACAAGCTCACTCCACACGGAGGCAGCAAACAGCCCAATTGGGGGTTCGCGTACCACAACTTGGCCCTAGTTGGCCAACTCCGAGGTGCCTACCCGGGCCACTGCGATCGTACGTTTGCATGCCTCAACGTTTTGGCCAAGGACCTCGTCGCCTTGGCCACACGCAGCACAGAATATAACGGGGCGATGGCCAAGGCCGTGCACGCGGTGTTTAACGCTCGCGGCGTGCGGGCTGTCTCTTCCCTCGCGTACAAAGCCAAAAAACAAATAAGGTATGCGCACAGGGGTTGTGGGGCATCGGAAGACCCTCTTACTGTCCAGATTCTGGAGTGCGCTGCCTCAAACCTCGTAGTTGTGCATGGTAGCCAATCCTGCACACTAGTCCAACTGCTAGGGACAGCACTGCAAGAGGCCGACTTGCCGAATCGATTCAAACAGCATCCTGCAATGTCCTCGAAACATGCCGAAAATTTGCACGCGGGATGGATCGAGGTCCTTCCCCAGATTTCGTAACACGCTTCCGAGACGGCCCGAAATCACGGGGGTCTGGAAGTTGCCCAAGCAGGTGCCGCTTACACCAAGCAGTGCACTGATCCGAACCCTCCACCTGGGTGTTCCATGCTTGTGTGGAATGCTTGTCAGCTGCCACCAGAAATCTGCATTGGTCGAGAAGCTGGTTTCCCAAGGAGGTGCGTCAACCCCACCACTCAGACGTCCCCTCCACCCTTCCCTGTTTCCATTTCCCCGTTCAAGCACATGCCCACCAATTGCGCTGGGTGCCATCAGTGGGAGAGCTGGAAGTGTGCAGGCCCTCCAGGTCTCTCAACTCGGCTCTCGGTACTGCGTCCCATTTTTTGTGGCCACAGATGGAGCAGGGGCGAGGAGGCCCTGTATGAATACGCAGCGACAGTTCAAAGCGTGCTTCAGAATAAAGTGTTTGCTCTTGTGGATCAGTACCGAAGTATGATGAACGAAGTGGAAGGCATCGTCTTCGCAGGAGGCGTGGCTATGAATATGCAATTGAACACGGCCCTCAGCCTCAGGTATTTTGTTGATCTAAATGCACACCATGCACCCATAGTATCACACCCCATGTGTCCCAGCAAATACGCCACAGTATCACACGCTACGAGCCCCAGTTGCTCCTCTGTGGTTCTGCTGCCAGGGGTTACGTCTCTGGACCAGCGCGCGTGATTGGCAAGCTTGCTTGGTCTACCAGAAAGTCAAGTGTTCCGTGAACACACAAAGGCGCATCATTTTACAATTTGCAACACAAAGAATCTGTTGCCAGGATACTACACTGACACGAGGCAAATGCAGCGGGGTTTCAGACAGTTCTCGTCAGCCCAGTGCAGCGAAAAAGGTTGCATGCAAGGCTTCTGAAACAGTGACAGTGTGGGCGATTTGTACGAGGCTTCCGGTGCAACTACGAAGGTTCAACTACGGCAGTTCGTTGGGTGGTCAGATCCGCTGAATTAGAGACCACCAGACACAGAGGTTAGCCTGCCCAGGCATGCGACGCTGCAATCTCACAATGCTACACCCACACACACAGTCAGAAAAGACCCAAAATTCCACAAACCATGCATGGCCATTGCTTCAGGATGCCGGGGAGGGGGGGAGGGTGCAGGGGGTGTTTGAAGGCTATCACTTCAATGGGTTCATGGACTTGGTCACCATCTGGGTCATGTGTTTTAGCATTCTTGAAGAGAAGAAAATTGCATGGGAAATGGGTTTTGATGGCCGTCATGGTGGTTTATCACAATGGGCATTTTGGCGATCATGTTGCTTGGTATGATGGCCATCATGGGGGCCGACCCCAGACAACCCAGCCACCCATCCACCCACATCAGAAAAAACAAATCTTAATAAAGGGTCCCCGATTTGGAGGTCGACTTTTGGTACACAAACTCGTTTTTGGCCTCCTACCCACCCACCCCACCCCCAGGGGTGCATTTCTTTTCCCCTAAGCAACGGCCTGGCATCAGTGGAGAAGCAGAAGAATGCAACAGAACAGAATACACAAACACACACACACACACACACACACACATACACACAAGACATGACTGCCACGGAAGATCCATGTGAGCACACCACGGCGAGCGCCCAATACCCCAAGCCCGGTGCACCTACGGAAAGGGCGATACTAGAGCACATGACAGGGAGATGCTGGGAGCCGCGCAGGGCGAGGATGAACAGGGCGAGGGTGTGTGTGTAGTACATATCTTCTGGGGCGCTTGCGCCACACACGAAAACATGCACCACACAATCACAAGTGATTGCGTCATCTGGGGTCTTTGAGCAGGTCCTTTTGAATCTGTAGCCTGGGCATTGTGCGTTGACCACCAACGACACGAGGCACGTGTGGGAGTTTACCTGCCGCTCGGCTACCGTCCCGCCGGGCCCGGTTTCCCACGGAGGCTACAGGTAGGTCGGAAAAGCTCGAAAAGATGCCCCACAGACTGAGAAAGCGACCATTATTAAAGAGGGGGATGTTGACGCAAATGTCATGCAGAACGACCCAGGGCGTCCCTGGGCATCGCAGTACACCGGCAAGAGGGGTTCCCCTCGTCCGAGCAGCACCAATCTTCATGGGCAATCCAGCGTGGGAACGCCCATTGGACTGTGGTTTTGGGAGACAAGAGTATCCCGACAACTGAACACTCTGGTTTCTTCAAAGCCAAAACAGAGGTCCGGATTCTGAGACTATTCCTCTTAGATGGAGGCTTGATTTTGCAGGTTTCCGACCCAGTTATCCGTATTACCAGACACACCAACAGAGGACAGCTATCTGAAACCGCTGGACAATCATGATGCGGCGGCTTGCCCCTCAAGCAGTATTTTGAGTATAGACACATAGGGTAAAACAAAAAATTTCCCCCTGCCGTACGCCTAAAAAAAAAATCTCCAGCGCCCACAAAACCCATTGTTCCGTACAACCATTTTGGGGTCTGTAGAGCCCCCCCCCCCTTTGGGGTTGGGTCCTGGCCGGCAGGCCCCCCACGTGGGGTGGACCTTCGAGCCCTTTTTCCAGACCCCCCCCCCGCCTCTTATCGGGCTTGTATGCCGGAGGGTACAAAGGACCAAAAAACATGCAAATAATTTTCAAGGCCTCATATGTGGCGCTTTGGCCGGTCACTGGTCACTGAGCTCTTGAGCCCGGCATAGGGATGGATAGAATTGGGTTTTTTTTTTTGGCTTTTGCCCAACACAATCCACCTTGCCTCCTTCTTTAGCTCCCATTGCTCTTGAACTAGGGCATTGTAGTGGACACGGCCCAAAGGAGCATATAGTACAAGCAAAAATTACCAGAGGTCAAAATTAGCAGAAGGTGCCCATTTTTTGGTTAATTTTTTTTGGTTATAGTTTGGTATCGCAGCAAAGGGGACGTCCTCCTTCTGCACACTCGGTCTGAGACAGAATCCTTTTGCGACCTCGTTTTTGGGTGAGAAAATAATCACCTTTTTTTTGGAAATACTTCAGCCACCCATCAACAAGAAACAGGGGCCTGCAGGGGAACAAATGATAAAGATCTTGGGGCCCAGGAATCGGGGGGGTACCACAATTACCAAAACAACCTTAATTTTTTGTTAATTTTTTGGGTGATATTTTTTTGGGGGAATATTTGCCTTTGGTAATTTTTGCTTCGACTATACACCGGAAATGCATGCAGATGCTCAACATTCCGAAAGCGCTCATCGTCATTGAATGGGCTCCGAAAAAAAGAGATAGAGAGGCAGGGGAATACTGAGATCTGCCATTGCACCATGGAGGACTCCAGCAGATGGCACATGCAAAAGAAAGGATTCAGCACCTCAAACCTCTCCTCAAATGGTGGACAAAAAAAACTAAAACGGGCTATGGAAAACACAGAAAAACACTTTGACCCCTACCCAACCTCTGGGTCGGACCTTGGCTGATGGGAGCCTGAGCTAATGAGCAAAATTTTTTTGAAAAAATTTTGCACTGCACTTGTGTATCTTCAAAATGATCAGCGTGTCATCGGGATCATTTTGAAGTATGTATGTTGGCCACCCATCCCCCCACCCACCCCCACCGGGGACCCCGGTGGCTGACCGCCTGACCCGCCTACCCCCTGGTTTTGGGTCAACGAATGGGGTGGGGGACCCCCCCCCCCCCCTCCTAGAACCCCTGAAACGATGGAACACACCTCGGGGTCGGGTCCTGGCTGGGAGCCGCCCCCGTGTCCAGCCCCCGGCCAAATCAATGTTCATCAACCCATGCCAATGAGCTGTCGTTGCGGCAGTCCCCTGCATTGCTTTCTTATCAGGTACCCTCTGCCTCTTCACGTCCCTGCAGGGCCTGGGGATTGCACAGTCCCTGCGGGAGCTGTGCTGTCCCTTAGCCCCCGTCCCGCGCCCGGGCAGAGCACAATGTACTCCGGCTTCCCCTTGCATGACCTCCGGCAGCTGCCCGCTTACGTGAGGTCGTGTCGTGGCACGCCGACATCGCCGGCAAGTGTGGCCGCCATGCTTGCCGCCGGCGCTGTGGTAGGGCTTGTACAGGTGTGGCCGCTTGCCGCTGTTGCATCAGCCGGGCCCTGGGCATCTGCGGTCATTGTTTTGTGGAGGTCCCGAATGATCCACCACTCCCATGTGGTCGCTACACGACATAACACGCAGGCGTGGCGTTGTGGTGTCCCGCTGAAGTGATGTCACGAGCCCCTTCCCGGCCCCAAACCCCTCGCAATGCGTCCCTCGACCCGTCGCGTGCTCCGCCGCCACGACACACGACGCCCGACCTGGTGGCCCCGTATTCGAGTCCCAGATGGGGCCTCAGTCATGATTGTGGACCGTCCCGGGCGCTGGGATGTCCTCGGTGACCCCGCGAGCCGCATGGGACGAACGGTTCGCTTGTGCCTGGAGATCGCCCGGGCATTCTGCCTCTCGCCATCTCTCTACTCAGCAATGCACCGCGAGCGTAGATTCTGAATCCGTCAACGTTTGGACGCGATGATGAAACAAATACTTCTGCGGATGCAGCTTTGGGCCATTGCCAGGCAATGCAAAGGGAAAGGCGCGTGAGGCCTTTGGGGGGGGGCCGATTCCCTTCAGTTTACCTGCAACTCATCAGGAGAACGCGCCCCGGTTGGTGTGGGGGTACGGTCCAGCCCTGTAAAGTGGGCCAGGGATGCCCGCAAGTGCCACGGATTGGAATGATTGGAGCGGGGCCGTTTTCAGTAGACCAGTCTGGTCTGGGCCGTGTGAAGTGGCGGAGGGGCCGCTTGCAGCACCCTGACCGTGAACCCAACCCAAAAATATTCCCAACCACAGTCCAACAATCCCGACGATCCTGGTCAGTTGGGAATCGGAACAAAAGCACCCGCTACGCCCACACACAGCTACCTCAATATGCAGGCATGGGCTTGAAGATGTCTCCCCCCCTCCCCAGGTGACTGACCGATCTGTCCCACCTCCTTCTGTCTGCCCTCAACGGCCCACCAACTGTTTTGCAACCGCCACACATTCTGGCAACTATTTTTTCCAAAACCTCTTCACCCTCTTGCCCCTTCCCATTCCTGCTCCTGTGAACATCCCCGTCCAGCAATTAGCCCCAAGCAATGGGGGGGGGGGTACTGTGCACATAGGGACCGTATTAGCTTAGAACTTTTGTGCGGTTTGCACAAGGGGGGGGGTACTGTGTGGATAGGGACCGTATTAGCTTGGGACTTTTGTGCGGATTGCACAAGGGGGGGGGGGTACTGTGCAGATAGGGACCGTAGTAGCTTGGGACTTTTGTGCGGTTTGCACAAGGGAGGGGTACTGTGCAGATAGGGACCGCATTAGCTTGGAACTTTTGTGCGGTTTGCACAAGGGGGGGGGGGGGGTACTGTGCAGATAGGGACCGTATTAGCTTGGGACTTTTGCGCGGTTTGCACAAGGGGGTACTGTGCAGATAGGGACCGTATTAGCTTGGGACTGTGTGCGGTTTGCACAAGGGGGGTACTGTGCAGATAGGGACCGTATTAGCTTGGGACTTTTGTGCGGTTTGCACAAGGGGGGGGTACTGTGCAGATAGGGACCGCATTACCTTGGGACTTTGTGCGGTTTGCACAAGGGGGGGTACTGTGCAGATAGGGACCGTATTAGCTTGGGACTTTTTGTGCGGTTTGCACAAGGGGGGGGTGGGTACTGTGCAGATAGGGACCGTATTAGCTTGGGACTTTTGTGCGGTTCGCACAGGCGGGGGGGGGGTACTTTGCAGATAGGGACCGTATTAGCTGGGACTTTTGCGCGGTTTGCACAAGGGGGGGGGTACTGTGCAGATAGGGACCGTATTAGCTTGGGACTTTTGTGCGGTTTGCAAAACGGGGGGGGGTACTGTGCAGATAAGGACCGTATTAGCTTGGGACTTGTGTGCGGTTTGCACAAGGGAGGGGTACTGTGCAGATAAGGACCGTAGTAGCTTGGGACTTTTGTGCGGTTTGCACAAGGGGGGGGTACTGTGCAGATAGGGACCGCATTAGCTTGGGACTTTTGCGCGGTTTGCACAAGGGGGGGGTACTGTGCAGATAGGGACCGTATTCGCTTGGGACTTTTGTGCGGTTTGCACAAGGGGGG